>CM067369.1:83034295-83409295 GCA_034401795.1 Chaetoderma sp. LZ-2023a | reverse complement strand
AGCAAATTGTCGTCCTCATTTTGTGTGTGACAGATTTGAATTTTACGACGAATTAAGAGGGACTATTCTTCTGTTAACAATCTTTCACATAGACGACAATCAACTTTATATCATCAAGTTTTGGATGACATAATATTGCCTGGTATATATATATATATATATATATATATATATATATATATATATATATATATATATAAGGCAATATTATGTCATCCAAAACTTGATGATATAAAGTTGATAGTCGTCTATGTGAAAGATTGTTAACAGAAGAATAGTCCCTCTTAATTGGTCGAAAAAAATTCATATATTCCAGGCAATATTATGTCATCCAAAACTTGATGATATAAAGTTGTAATATATATATATATACACCTGTGCAAAAGTTAAGCACCACCCTATTTTTACGCACATGCGAGGGTATATGCATGTGCTATGAAGAAAGCAATAGCATAAACATTTATGTACCCATCCATCTTAGTGCAAGAGGTAATAATGCAACTAGAGGAATGCTGATTATGATGGTGGGGAAACACTGTATGTTTTTGTTTGAACTTGAAAACGAGGCCTGAATATGGTTACGTTGACACAACTGACAACTATTGCCCTACAGTTGACACACGTGGCTAGATTGTCATTAATGGTGTCTGAAAACGAAGTTTAACATCTGTGCACGAGTTTGAGACTGTCATTATTAATACCGGGTATACCCACCTTGTGCCTGGATGACGGCCTGGACACGACGTCTCATGCTGGTCACCAACCGACTGATACGCCATTGTGGTATTCGTTGCCATTCAAGATGGAGTGCGTCTGTTAATTCCTGTAGGTTCTGCACAGGAGGATCCCTCCTTCTCACCATGTTTCCCAGAATGTCCCAGATATGCTCAATAGGGTTCATGTCAGGGCTCCTTGCTGGCCATGGTAGGGTTTCGATGGCATTCTTGCGGAGGTATTCATGCACAGCTCTAGCACGATGTGGTCGGGCGTTGTCATCCATGAATATAGGGTGGGTTCCAGGTGCATGATTTACAAAATGAGGGACCACAACTCTATCCAGTATGGAATCTTGATATCTTTGTCCATTTAGTGTTCCAGGTACAGTCAACAGATCCAGCTTACAATCAAATGAGATGCACCCCCATATCATAACGGAACCTCCACCAAATGGAACTTCTTCCATGATGTTACGTTGGTCGTACGCCGTGCGTCTGGACCTCCATACACGAGTTCGACCATCTGTGGCATGAAGCAGGAACCGACTTTCATCGGACCAGTGTACCCGTCTCCAGGATCTCATGTTCCAGTGTCTTCTTTCGTTGCACCACCTCAGACGCTCCTCTTTGTGGTGTGCAGTGAGGAGAGGACGTCTGACAGGTCTCCTAGCTTTCATGCCAGCAGCATACAGTCTCCTTTTGACGGTAGACATTGACACTCTATTGCGCGTTTCCCATTGCTGGCTGAGCACTCTGCTGTTGGTGAATGGAGATCTCCTAACAAGGCGTACTAGGGCTCGATCATCACGGGCAGTAGTCTTCTTCGGTCTTCCAGATCTAGGCCTGTCCTTCACCTCGTTAGTTTGCCCATGTTTTGCAATCAAACGACTGATTACAGTATGGTTAATGTTCAGCTGTCTGCCAATCTCTCTGCATGACATACCAGTGGTATGCATGCCTATGATTTGCCATTTCACACGATCACTTAACCTTCGTCTTGCCATAGCGGTTCACAATCAAGAGCTAATTCTCTCTGTACAAATAAACCACGGTCATGAACACAAAATTCCTAATCTTGTCGCCTAAATCTGTATGTAATGTTCTACACCTCAAACTGGACTTTTACATAACTGAACACGTGTGCTGTTTCCCGCCACGCACGGACATCAAGCGGCGTGAAGTCATGCATGCATGTGCATTTCGTACTTGGAATTATGTCAGCTAACGCGGGGACAAAAAGTATGGCAGCCTAGTTGTACCATCATGTGTCTACGTTCTATTGTTTTTGCTGGTGCTTAACTTTTGCACAGGTGTATATATATATATATATATATATATATATATATATATATATATATATATATATATATATATATATATAGTGTGCTGTCTTGCATGTATCGTGTTCTTTCAAGATTCAATTATCTTTATCGCCAAATTCTGGAAACAATTACTACGTTACTGGCCATTCAAAGCACACAAGATTCTTTTCTCGATCTCGTATCGAAGGAGATCTCAGGAGACACTACTGATTCCTCACCGCAGTCGCGCAGGAATGAGAAGAAGCATACATGAGTCATTTATCTCCCATTTCAATTTAAATATTTTGCTCTCCACCACTATTAGTTGCAGCTGCATGTTTTAACATATTTCACTCATCTTGTTGGAGTCTTAATTGGACACAGTTTAGTTACTTTAAATCCTTTTAAGCTGAGACCTCTCATTTATATGCTTGTACTAAGCTATCGGATGTTTGTCGTTGTTTATCCAAGCATTACTTCCCGCCGAGTGGTCACTGACAAACACGAATACACTGGTCAACTCAGATACACTGGGATCAATTTCTAGTGCGATAACTCGAATGTTTGTGCTAGCTTAAGGTTTAATGTTTGAGAAACTAATAGCAGTTTTGGTGTGAAATGGAATTCAAATTTTAATGAGCAAACTCATTTGTAGGCAGGCATCTGCCCAGTGGCCAGATCACTGACCATACATTGATAATGAGCATTATAATGTATACAGTTCGAATTACTCCATATTAATAAAACGACGAACAGTGGTTTAGATTCAGCGTTAGCATGTCTAGATAAGGCTGAGACCGAATCATCAAAGGAAACACGTTATTAATTTAGCCCTGCATGTGAGGCAAGTCTTCGCACAGATCTGATGTTCAAAAGTATTACTAAGTTAGTCACATAGATGCAAATGGTTGATTTCAATAATACGATCGTGTTTGAAAATCATATGTTGACCATCGCTATTCCAAAGCAGGTTGGGGTGTACTTGAGTATGTAATTCGGTGCGAATCATAGGTCTTTTCCGAACAGCGGTAGTTGACCTCAATCTGTCAATCAAGTATATGACGTCATAATCAATTACGTCACGGGTAGGCAAACGTCGCAATCAAAATACGTAATGAATGCCGTATCTAAGTCCGTCATGGACTCTTGGTCTATCATTTATACGAATTGTATGTCTTTACTAAGTACTTAACCATTCTTATGTCAACTTGTGTTTTATATTGGCAAAACCGGCTAATACTTCATCTGCAGTTGTCTTGAGGACTGTTTATTTGCGGACTAAGAGAAGACTATTTTCGAAAATTTATCACTGAAATGACTGGCTCGGTTACCGAGCCAGTCATTTCAGTGATAGATTTTCAAAAATAGTCTTCTCTTCGCCTGTAAATGGACACCGACTAAACAAAAATTGAGATTTTCTTGACCACTAACCAACTTTAATCGTCAAACCTGTCAAATGAACACCTCTTAAAAACGATTTTCCTAAATTCCAGCTATAAACTTACAAAAAAAACCCCAATCTTCTCTTGACCAGCAAATGGTCATTGACTGAGCAAAAATTTCAATTTGCTTGAAAACTCTTGAGCGCTCGCTTTGAGGCGCGGTTGACGCACGAGGAGTTAATAAATTATGTTGAATATTTTGAAACTACACTGTAAAAAGTTAGGCTAACGGTCTGGTGATATAAACTAGATGTTTACAGAGCAAAAGCGTAAATGCCTAGCGAACTTGTGGATTCTGGAGTGAGTTCAGGAAGGAAAATGTTTGGCGAACGTTCGCTTATTTATTTTCGCTGTTCGTGGCGAACTATATTCGCCTTCCTGAACGAGTTGTCAAGCGTATAGTTATGAGGGTTAACCTTTTGTCGGATCCGATGCATTATGATGTCATATTTATTACGTCATAATGAATATCAGGGTCGCAGAAACAATCTACAAGCATACACATATTTGCTGGATACTAACGTAATACTACGATAGCTAAAATGCATTGGTATGCATTATTTATGGTTAAATTAACAATCAACGTGTCTCAATGGACGATGCTGTATATTTTTCCGCCATCTTTGTTTTCACGGCAAATCCTGGCGAGTCACCTATAAAGTTGTTCGCCTAGCCACAAAACGTTCGCCGCGAACGTTCGGCGAACAGTCCGTTCAGGAGGGCGAACGTACCACGTGACCTAACAATTGTTCGGCGAACGGAAAATATTCGCTCTCCTGAACGGACCCCGGGTTTATGATTTGGCATATGGCTAAACCTTTAGCTTAGGCCTACTAGTAGTTAGTGGTGAAGTTACATGTATCCTCCATAACTTCATGTAATAACAATTACATGTTTCCAACCAACAACAAAACAGTGAAATAAATCTAAGTGAAAATCACAAATATATTAATTATTATTTGCATATAATCGTATCAATTCAGTACCAATCAATATGGCGAGTGATTATTGTGAAAATATTTAACCATGACCATCACATGCACAATTCAATCAAATTTCCAGTAGCATGATTATTTTTCTAAGAATATGTAAACAAATAGATATATGCATGTGCATTTATTGACATAACATGATTTTAATCAACAATGGACCTTTGCAGTATTAGCCAAACCCAGTCCATCTCTATCTAAGTTCCACACACACGACGCTCGTGTTGGGATCGATCGATCTCTGACCTGACTATCAATTTCCAGAAAACTATACCGGTAACCTGTTGAATATTTTGAAACTAATTTGACAGGGTGCTGTTGCTGCCTTTCAACAGCGTGTTTCTGAAATAGCAAAAACATACAATTCGTACAACGTGTCGGACTATTAAGCGTTAACGATGGGCTTAATCGAATCATTCATGACGTCATGATTATGGCGTCAGCATACACGTCGCGTAGTTGATTATGACGTCATTTGATTGAGTGAGGAATGGGATTCACGAATTGATCTGTACTTGGGCTGTAGTGATACGACTTATACGACTTATACGACTTATAGCCAGTTAAATTAAAATAGGCTAATTGGGTCTAAGTTACACCAAGAGGACGTTACTCTCTCGTTCGCGGTATTTTATCAATGGCAAAGGATTTGAGAAAGTTGTTAAGTAATTTAGCTGGTTAAAATCTTTTTTGACTTGAAAGTGTGGACAAGGTGTATATATTTACGTTAGTTACGTACATCTTTACATATTTACACAGTCACGGAATTTGCCCGCTTTTTCGATGGATGGCTATTGTGTGAATGGATTGTTATGGATTTCAAAAGCTTACGTTAAAAGTAGCGAATTTCGTGGTAATTTACACTCCAGTTTTGAGTATGTTCTTTGCAAGATAATCCGCCTGCTAGGGATCTATTGAGCATTTGCTAGGATTAGGGTTAGGGCAGTGTTCGCATGGACGGATCCTGAAATGTCAGCCTAGAAGGGGCAGCCGGTTTTGAATAGGCCTACTCGCAATGCCAATTATTTAAAGGAAGGGAAAAGGGAACTAACACATGATGTTTATTGGTAATTTCATACAATATTAAATAAAGTACCATCGGTAAAAAATGAAACTGAATCGGGATTATTTGAGAAAATCATGTACTAAATCTTGGAGCCAATTGGTGACTTCGTTGGTGCTTCGCACTCCACCGTGTGTCAACTGCGTGTGCAGGTATACCGCATAGGCCTACCTGAATATAACGAAAGCACACATGAATATAGTTTTGTAAACGGTATAAATAGTATTCTCTATAGGCGCCGATGTAGAGCGATTAACTCACTGCTGCTAATTCACTATTGGTCCTTTTCAAAACGATATATTTGAAAGTCACCTTTTCTGGTTGAAGCAACAAGTTTCGATCAAAATGATTTCAAAATACACTGCTGGTTTCCACGGTCGCAATATGATGCCTTCTGAATATTTTTAAATTCGTGTGACTGAATGTTGTCTCTGGTAACAACAGCTTTCAGTCAAATTGTTTTAAAACTAGATAGTATTTTACCTGCAGGAATTAGTGTCTAATCAGCTAAGAGCGAATATAACTGAGCTTATATAACCGGCTGTAGCGGGTATTATGTATTCGCTAGGCATACACCAGGGCGTATAGGTCCAGCTGCGTCACTAATTGGTTCCCACCAGAATGACAAAAATGGTATTTAGCTACTTTTTTCTAATTATACTGATTTATTTCTGTTTTTCACTGGTAGCTATAAGTTGATTATTATATAAAGCTGTCAATCAAGAGCATATGTATATGTTAGTTCTCTGATTCTTTCATTTAAGTTATTATTTAGGCCTATCGCTGGAGAAGAAACTGAGCTAAATAGAAGCTAAATGTTTACTGTGCCATAAATTACATGTCTACTAGTGTTCTAGGAATTACGGTGTTCTAAAATTGCTATTTTTCCGCCGCGCGTCGTGGCGACGAAAAATACACGACGATAATTCAAACGTCGCGCGTCGTACGTCGTGTATCTGTATTTTTAAAATTTCAACGTTTTATAAAAGGGCGTCGTAAGCGAGCTGGATTGTGAGAACGTGTTCAGCCCTACAAATCAGATACGACAATTCTTTTTCCAAATTTTTCCGCTTCATTTTTGCAAACACTGTCTTAAACATGTTGCTGCGGGTAGCAACTCGGTAAGAAGTCATGCCCCTAAGTAGTTAATCACCCACAAGCGCTTACTCCGGTCTTTATCTTAAAAACTGCTAATCAGATTTGGTTCGCATTGTAAGACAATGAAGGAGCTTTCTGTGCAAGAGGATTTCCAGACGTTATCCGTGATCCGAATAAAAGCACCCGGATCAGGATCGGATCAAATTCTCGATCTGTTAATACCTCGAAAGTTAATGGTCCGATTTGGATCAAATTCTGGCAGATGAAAGGGTGTGACCATACATTAGGATTAAACAACCGTGGGCGTGAAACATTAGGAGAATCCGCAAAAATCCAGAATATTCCGAAAATCCAGAAATAAAATACAAATCCGTAACCCGCAGCTACGTAGATTCTATTGACGTTGTTTAGAACTATTTTAACTAGCAGGTATTACTGCCAATGACAGTAGCATGTTCCAGTCGAAATAGTTTCAAAATATTTCACTGCCTACCTTTGTTATTGCATTGGAATTGAGACCCTGAGATTTCACATGTTAAATAGTCACGACTATAGCGTTATTAATATTTGCCATGCTGTCACGCATGAATGCGATTCACAGGTGCAAAAAGGTGAAATATGTATAAATCTATTTACCTCCAGTATGGCAATGTAACGCGCCAATATCGAATTTGATATCGGCGCGCCCGTTGGTCAACGGCGCAGGGACCAATATGGAATTTGATATCGGCGCGCCCGTCGGTCAACGTAGCAGGGGACCAATATCCAATGTGATATCGGCGCAGGGGACCAATAGCTAATTTGATATCGGCGCGCCCGTTGACCAACGGCGCAGGAAAACAATAGCGAATTTGATATCGGCGCAGGTGACCAATATCGAATTTGATATCGGCGTGCCCGTTGGCCAACGGTGCAGGGGGCCAATATCAAATTACATAAGTTTGTGATTTCATGTTCGTCTGCCTAAATGTCTTTACTTTAGGTGTTACACAATGTTGTATCGCAGTGGCGAAACAGTAACGAAAGAAAATGCCACAGCTGTTAGACGTGAATACGGACTTGGTTTCTTTTTCAATTGGCTATAAAAACAATCGACGACCGCGTGGAAACAAAAGCGGTGACATCGATGTGAACGTTGTATACACCTCTGAAAGGCATTGCTGATTTTAGCCGCGCAAATCTACTCAGTAAAATTTGAAATGTACTCATGTCGGTCTGAAAATCGTATTAATTATTTTCGTTCCAATACGATTTCATGATGGTCGCAATTTGTTCTAGATTAGTAATTTATTTATTGTGTTGGCCAGCCATTAATAAGGGTCGGTTAGAAAAATTTGTGTACTTTGAAACTGTTTCATATTGATTTCGATATTGGTCCCCTGCGCCGTTGATACGGCCGCGCCGATATCGAAATCGATATTGGTCCCCTGCGCCATTGGTCAACGGGAGGGGCGATATCAAATTCGATATTGGTCCCATGAGCCGTTGGCCAACAGGCGCGCCGATATCAAATTAGATATTTGTCCCCTGCGTCATTGACCGATGGGCACGCCGATATCAAATTCGATATTTGTCCCATGTGCCGTTGGCCAACGGGCGCGCCGATATCAAATTGGTTATTGGGCTTGCGCCATTGACCGACGGGCGCGTCGATATCAAATTCGATAATTGTCACTGCGTCGTTTCCCAACGGCGCAAATTCGATATTGGCGCGTTACAGCAACACGAGTAGATGGTTTGCGTGTGTTAGGGTCGATCGATCTTTGCACTCATAAATCTCACTTTCCAGAAATCTATGCAGATAAGCTGTAGACTATTTTGAAACTAATTTGTTACTGCCTATGACAGTCAAATTAGTTTTAAAATGTTCAACAGAATGTTTATTAAATAGTCAAGACATACAATTCGTACAACTTACCGAAAGTTAGCGGACTTAGCTACGCCATTCATTATATAGTTGATTGTGACGTCAGCCTACACGTGAGTAATTGATTATGACGTCATATACTTGACTGACAGATTTGTCTATTGTGATGTAAAGAACAATTGGACAATAGCGAATTCAACGTAATTGAAAAAAGAACAAGATCCCATTAATATCGTTATCCCGTGTAACATAAGCGACTGTGTCAGCGTTACAGCGACTGTGTCAGCGTTACAGCGACTGTGTCAGCGTTACAGCGACTGTGTCAGGGTTACACCTTTATTGTTATCCAACAAAATACATATCCCAAGGGGCGCTATATATAATCCAGATTAAATGTCAAAACAACTTTGCCAGGAACCTTCTAGAGCCTTTTTCTATACTGACATTTCTATAATACGCGTCATATTATCATCCTTCATTAATTCTTCTGTTCTTTTTAATGGCGATAGTCCTAATGTTCAAGATAAGTGTGTCTCGCGCGTCATACAGAGCTATCCAGGAGGGAATATCCCACTGTCCAATGGACCCTCTGCCCAACTCCCTCTTTCATCTGCACATCCTGTTATCTTTATATGTCACACAGGCAGAACTTCCTGTTTTCTGGAAAAATTAACAAATACAAAATATTTGTGATTGTCTTGGAGACAGGTTGATAATCTATATACATTCCAACATGGAGGCCAAATGAGAGTGGTTCTTTAAGACAATCATAATGAGGCACACAGATTACATATTGCATTATCCGACCATCTGTCTTTCGTGAGCTCTATTGATTGGCCGTAGCGTGACCGTTATAGGTAGGTGGTCTGACTGTAATGGAAAGTCGAGACATTGCTCTATGAATGCGTAGGAATGAATACTCCCACGAATTTCCGACACAGCAATGCTGTAGGGCATACGCATTAATTGAGGTAAATGCTATGTCTCCATTTCAGCCTGTGAACAAAAGGGACAAACACCAGCATTCCTTTATAATTTATTAATTAATCTCTTCAGCGTTATTAAACTGCTGGGAGCTGTTGTTTCCATAGCTGTTGCTGTCTAGGACATCAACAGATTCCTGTCAAATTAGTTTTAAAATGGTGAAAACATTACCTTGTACTCAGTAGGCATCCAGCTTTAGGTATGCCCCGCCCATCTTTAGCTAAGCTCCGCCCACGCTCCGCCTGTTTTGGGATCGATCAATTCCTGAACGCCCTGAGTATCAATTTCCCGAAAACTTTTCAAGTAAGGTGTTGAATATTTTGAAGCTAATTTGACTGGGTGCTGTTGCTGCCTATATGTTTATTAAATAGTAAATACATACAAATCGTACAACAACGCTTGGTCCGCCATCACTCAAGCGTTCGTGACGATATTAGTTAAGTCATTCATGACGTAGTTGATTATGACGTTAGCCTATACGTCAGGTAGTTGATTATGGTATCATATGATAGATTTTATAAACTAGAATCGTCCATTGAGATTCGGGAAACTTCGGGTTTAAATGGTCAAGACTGTCTTCACACCATGTATTGTAATTCGCAAAGTATCTGGGAGGAAAGGTGGACACGCTTCAACATCCGACTTGGAATGAAACTACATTCTGATGCAGTTTATCGACCAATGGTCCGGTCATACTTAGAAATGGCTTATTAAGGCCAGGGCTGAACATTATTATTATATGTTACATATAATACTAATTACCTTTCTAAGAATTGATATTATGATCACTAGAATGGATCACTGCCTTCCTGGGTAAGAAACTTGATGATTGATATGTGTTCAATGCACCTTTCCAGTTCATCCATCAATCATATGACGTCATAATCGACGACGTGACGTGTATGATGACGTCATAATCAATGACTTCGTGAATAACACTAAACGTTGTTGTACGAATTGTATTGTATTTTTAATTTAAATACAACTGGGTTCCTCCATTCATGCCACACCCATGATTTCAGAGGATTGGGTGCCGTGGGCCTGTATCATAAGATGATTTGCAAATATAAAGATGAACAGAAAAGTTATTTCCCCGTGGAAATGTTGTGAATAACTACGCTTTCCGATGGGCATAACATCACAACTTTGAAAATGAGTTACACACATTGTGCTATGGACGGTATCAATTTATAATGAATGAGAATGAGTTCTCTTATATTTTAACACTTTGAGCAGCGGCACAGCTAAGATATAGTCTGCTATGAAATTGAAAAAAAGATAAAAATTACATTCCAGATGATGAATGAGCTATATCCTAGTGTCCGGGCGTCGTCAATGATAGGATTCATAGACCTAATGTTTGACAATAATAAAATCTACTACTACTACTACTACTACTACTACTACTACTACTACTACTACTACTACTACTACTACTACTACTACTACTACTACTACTACTACTACTACTACTACTACTACTACTACTACTAAAACTACTACTACTACTACTACTACTACTACTACTACTACCCCAAATATAATAAATTCGTTACATGCGTGTCAAAATGTTGAGTATTTTAACGCTAATTTGACTGAATACTGGTGTTTCAGCACTAGCTTGCCAATTTAGTTATAAAATATTAAACAACTTATGTATGACTGTAAAAATTAAATACCGGGATTGCAGTTTCAAATGGATAAAATACGATTATTGTTTTTGATTTGGGCCCCTTATTGTTCGGGTCTCCAGTCTGTAGCTCCGTTAGCCCTTATCGTAATCCGGCTATGGTTGTTTCAGTGATGTAATGCAGAATGGTCTCATAAGAGCTTAACTTCGACGCCTCAAATACTGGTTCCATTTTACGAACAGAAACGCGTGTCATTTACCGTTTGCCTGACCATACATAGCCCAGCCTCACCATCTCAAATATCAGCTCCGACATCTCAAATATCAGCTCCGACATCTCAAATATCAGGTCCGACATCTCAAATATCACCTCCGACATCTCAAATATTAGCTCCGGCATCTCAAGATATGGCATTGCAACACAGGCTTGCTTTCCATACGAAACACATTTATTTTGTGCAGTTGTTAAGCGCCATACATTTAATCGTAAACTGCGAGAGGATTGGCGTACCGGTGACCTAACCAAGTAGTATTTCGGGGTTATTTGACCGACACCTCCACACCCATGCATCCCTAATGAGCCATGGTCTTTCATCAAGTGAATAGGTCCAAATGCGAAATTGTGTGCATATTAAAATTTAACGAACTAAGGCAATAATATATTCACAAGTTCTGGAGAAAGCCCTATAGGAATATGGGGAGGTGTAGCACGGAGCAAGTTTCCGAAAGTGGAGAAAGTCCAAACCAAGATGTTTACATAAGGACTGGAGCGAGGATAAGTACACCATTGCAGGAATGGAGAGAACAACTGAACTGCAGACAGTGGAGGAGAATAGATGAATCAGCTTTTAACTATACCCCGACCATCACTAGCTAAGCTCCGCCCACGCTTTACCAGTGTTGGGATCTATCGAACTCTTAGCTCCCCGAATCTCAATTTCCAGAAAGGAAGGTAAGCTATTGAATATTTTGAAAACACTTTGAGTGGGTGATGTTGCTGCCTATACCAATGGTTATTACGTAGTAAAACATACAATGCGTACACATGACGGAGTATTAAGAATTCCTGACGTCAGCCAATCTGTGACTTATTTGATTATGGCGTCATATAGTTGACGTGTAGATTTAATTCCTCTATTGCGAGCTTGGTATCTAATAGCAGATGTTCGTTCTATGGAAATTAAGGGGTGGGGTTGGGGTAGGCGGGGTGTGGTGGCAAACCATACATAACCAACTGCAAAGAATAATCATCGTGCACAAAGCAAGAGAGCCATGAGAATCCTTGTTTAAAAAACTCGCTAAAGACCATTAAACCGATTACTGCACACATCTACCAATCGCCGTGTGAGAGATCCCCATTCCAGAAATGATAAATGCGACTCCTGGAATTGATAAAGGTTCATAATGTACAGCACCGACAGAAATCAACCCTGGAAATGTTGACTGCAAAATATGCTGAGGATTCCTTCATACGAGTCTTTACAGATAATCCAGGGCAAGCATGAATTCAGTACAAGATGTGTGTTGTGGAATATGCATAGAGATGATTACGGCATAAATAACGGCATGTAGAATACTTATCTGAAAACAAGCAATAAATTATAACACAGCATGAACGTTATCATAGCAGCAGCATCCGCCATTGCAAACAAAGAAGAAGCGTAACAATTTGAGATAATTGTTTGAAACAATATTTGTACCGGAACCTCAAGATCGGAGATTCTGAAAAATGTCATTGTGATATAGTACATGAGAAATCTGAGAATACAAGCTGAGAATGCTGATTCTCTGGACTTTCACTCTTTATCCTATCGCACATTGGTAGGACAGGGACACCAGGCAGGGATCACTGGTCGCAAGACTCATCCAACCAATGTTATGCCTACTAGACGAACTCCACCTAGATACCTACTCGCATGCCTCTGTCAACGATTCCACTTCCGCTGCTCTCTTTCCCCCAGCCACTAGCACCACTTTCTTTGATTGATTTGGCAAAAGCGTACATCTGCTCTCGTGGTTGTTATGTGTTACCAGAAGAATATTTTTCTCCACAAGACTGCTTTCGTCTCCCACTTATATGCTGTTTCCAAATTCCCTTCGGGTTGGTGTCCATGCAGCTGCATTCCACTCCATTCTCTGATAGACTTAAACAATATGTGTTCTAGCCACATTCCTTGGTTTAGCAGAGTTGCCAACTGACTTAATACCTTGTCCTCTCTCCATACATACCTTCTTCCCAGACCTCAATGGAAAATCCCGTGAGAATATGTCTACAGTCTGCTAACTCTACTGCTACATGTAGTCCGTGGAAAGCAGAACATCATAAAACGCTTTAGTGGAAACTGAATCTGCAATGGTTTACTCCATAATTCATCCCATGGAATATGACCGATACTAACTACTACCAACCTCACCCGCGCTCCCTCTTAAATCCGCCTGCTCTAACCTTTCTTTTCATCTCTTGATAATTTCGGAATTGCTGGAGTAACTGTCGCCTCGCCATTGATGCTGGCGAACTCCATTTTCCCTCATTGGTACCACCACCTATTCTGAGGAGACATTGACACAGTCTACCAAACACATTCCTATACCTCAATTTACTCTCTGCTCTATTAATGATGTCTATCACTGTCTACTTACTTCACCGAACCACATAGCCAAGCGCTTGGTTGGCTACCTGTTGGGGATCGAATTGATTTGCTCTGTTGAATCTAGTTGGATGTCTTTC
This sequence comes from Chaetoderma sp. LZ-2023a, assembly GCA_034401795.1. Taxonomy (NCBI): domain Eukaryota; kingdom Metazoa; phylum Mollusca; class Caudofoveata; order Chaetodermatida; family Chaetodermatidae; genus Chaetoderma; species Chaetoderma sp. LZ-2023a. The sequence goes on along the minus strand of CM067369.1, from coordinate 83,395,477 downwards.
TGGATCCGTGCCCTGTTACCTTTGAATTCTGTTCTCACCCATCATAAAGATCGCTGTTCAACCTGCCACAACTGAGTTTCCCTTCAAAACTGCAACAGGATCCATGAAATCCTAGATGACTGGGTGGCTGGTTATTTGCTCTTGGACTTCAACGTTCAGCGCTCGAGGATATAGATAAGCAAGTTCCCTCATACAGCAAAAAACACTACCGAGGAGGTACGTCCTCTGACGATGGCTTTGTCTAATCTCTGCCACTTTGCCATTATGCTGAAAATGAAAATCCTGTCAAAATATGCACACCTATCATATTCTAGACTTGCACGAACCATGTCCAGCCAGATTACCACCAAGTCCCGTAAACTAGTTCTAGAACATTGGATTATTTGAAAGAAATTGTTGGTCTGCTCAACACCTACTGATCTTCCAGTGAGGCCTCGCCTTCCCAAAGCAGTATCCACAAACCAATTTGACAGTATACGCCTTGGCAGAAACATTGCTACTATTGAGAACAAGTACGACGCGCTATATTTGCGGCGTATGTGTGTGCCTGGGTATTTGCGCGCGCGTGTGCGTAAGCGGGCATATGTGCGTGATCAGTTCAGTTTCCGGATTTAATGGAATCCGAAAATTTATGAAATATTTGAAACATAGGGGCTCTGCAGGTGTATGTCTGTGACTGAACTTGCTAATTACTCGGTTTGTTACTTGCGCTATATTTCAATTATGATAAAGTGGTGCTATTAGTCTTAGCATCTTTTGTTTGAGTAAAAGCCGACAACCATATCCTTGCACACATCCGTTTATTATTGTTGCTACTTTTAAAAGGTGAAAACATGTATAGGGGTAGACATGATTAGTTCTAATCTTGGTTTAAATGTCTAAAACATGATTAGATAAATCGTACTTCTGATTTCCAATCGCCATTGTCTAAGATAACCTAATCCACCAATAGCAGTTAAATTTCTGGGAACATATGAGTTTCTGGCCAAACTGTGTTAAGACACGCGTGTGGCATAATTTGTTATAGCTTTAGCATCGGGTTAACTGCTGGTTGAACATATATTTATCATCGTCAACATTAATTCTAAATCCCTGTAATATATAGATTCATATCATAGCATGCACCGCTGTAGGTATTTAAGCCTACCTGGCCATTTCGTTTTGTTCTATTGTATTGGCATCTATTTATAGAAAACTGTCGCTCGGCAAATATAAATTTCGAGAAGCCATCAAGTCAGCTGTGTGTCCGTAGTATGAATCGACAATAGTACATCAGGCATTAGACAGAATTTGATGCAGTTATTTCTCATCTGGCGCAACATGGCCATGCTAAAAGGTTATCCAGGGAACTCACGATAAAGGCTAGGTATAAGAGTGGGCGTCTGCAATCAATGGTGTGGGCGGCAATGTGCATGTCACCTGAACGGCCATGCAGCTAGTCCTAATCTTATTAAGCGCTCCATGAATTTGCATTTAGTTTTCTGAGTGCGTCTAGGAAAGGTAGATTCGCCTCCGTGGTGTCATTTAAACCTATTTCTATTTTCTCGCGGTATCGGAAATCATGCATAAATCTAGGTTTGGATAAGTGCTTGGGCGACCTTCCTGGTTTCCATACAGTAATTAAGTACATTTGACTTACTTCCAATTCATAGCCTCACGATGGGTATCTAACAGTATCAAAGTCCAATGAATGAATCTATGGTTGTATCTTTACCCCGCTCATCTCTACCTAAGCTCCACACACGCTTTGCCCGTGTTGGGATCGATCTATCTTTGCAATCCCTGAATCTCAATTACCAGAACACTATACAGGTAAGGTGTTCACTATTTTAGTTTTCTTTACAAACAAATACAGTTCATTCATAAAAATCAACTTGAATATTTTGAAACTAATTTGACTGCGTGCTGTTGCTGCCAATGTTCAACAGAAAGTTTTATGAAATAGTAAAGACATACAATAATTGACGGACTATTAAGCATTTATGACGTAATTGATTATGCCTACATGTGACGTAGATGAGTATGACATCATATGATTGATCGATAGACTGGGTTCATCTAGTCCCTTTTGTATGCTATTTTGTTTACAGAAATGATGTAGTAATCATCCGAAGGAAAGCATCCCTTCCCTGTCACAATTTCAACGGATGGAACCATACATAACCATACCCCGCCAATGTCTAGCTAATCTCCGCCCACTACTTACGGTGGCAGGAATCGATTTGAAACTTTGAAACCTTAATTCGCATAATCTAAGCTTCAATGTAAATATACAGGTAGGCTGTTAAATATTTATAAACTAACTGGTTTATGGCGGCAACGCCTCCCAGTCAAATCGGTTTCAAAATATTCAGCAAAAAGCTAAGTAACTTCTAAATTCATCAAAGATATTAAAGGTTGTAGGCCTGCACTTGACGCGGTCCTCAAGCTCCATGACGGAGTTATCATACGTCGGCATGACTGTTAATTTGGCCTACATGTGACGTAATTGATTCCCTTACTGGTCCAAGCATTTTGCCAGAGATATGTCTTGAACAGCCATGCCAGCCGCTTGGATAGCATTGTCACCGGTTTGCGTGCCACAAGTGGAGTGGAGGGGTGGGGTGCGTAAGAACCAATGTATTACTCAATTATATGACGTCATAATCAATTACGCCACATATAGGCTGACATCAAAATCAAATATGTACTGAATGACGTAGCTAACTCCGTCGTGAACTTTTAAAAGTGTGTCAGTTGAGCGAATTGTATTTCTTTACTATTTATTAAAGATTATGTTGAATATTTTGAAACTAATATGACTGGGCGTTGTTGCTGCTATAGGCAGCGACAGCACCCAGTTAAATTAGGTTCAAAATATTCAACAGCTTACCTGCATACTTACCATGATATTTGGGATTCTGGGAATTCAGGGTCCGATCGATCCCGACACGGGCAAAGCGTGTGTGGAGCTTAGCTCGAGATGAGCGGGACATAGCTAAAATTGGACGTATGCATTTGTCATGGTGCTATTAGGCCAGGTATAGGAAATTGTGTGTGGCATTATATATTATTGATTTTAACCAGCATAAATTAGAATGCTCCTAATTATGACCAGCTGAATCATATGAAATCAAGCGTGACAATTCTAGGAGTATAGTGGACAGAGGACAATAGCCCAATTGATAGCCAGGACAATTAAAGCGACCCAGCCTGCTGTGTGAACATACTAAACCACAGTATTCCAAGACATGTATATACTGAACCTTTATATATATATAATAACATACTTAAGAAAATACATGTTTATAATCCAATAACCATTTTCATTCTGAATCCCCACAAACATGATTTCAAGACATTGGCATATTAAGAAACATGCATTATTATTTTGGAAATGGTTTAACTGAAAGTTGTTGCTGCCTCAAGCAGAAACAACTTTCACTTTGATTGCTTTCAAAATAGTCATCAGGATTTTCTGATTTTGTCAGAGTAAAATACTGTCAACACATATACAGAATGAATGGTTAATTATATTAATTTCATTTCAATGCATAAATCTGGTATTTGCAAAAGTACTATTAGTAAACATTTGATTCTTTAAACAAATTATTAATGATTTTAGACATGTTCTGAATTTATTTCGAACATGTCTCTTGACTACCTGTCTGTTTATTTTAACGACCACTAGCTATAAAATGTAAATGAATTTGTATATTTGAAAAAGATAGAATGAGTGAGAGAAACAGTGAGAGACAGAGATAGAGAGATAGAATTAGATTGAGAGATAGAATTATAGTCATCCAGATAGATATAGAGATTCATAGAGTTAGAGATAGTTTTCTACAGATAGATAATTAGTGTTTATAACATTTACTATCACCAGTATATCGCTTGAAGTAAAGTTCAGAATTATTGAAAGTGTAATATCAGTAATATTTGAAGAATGATCTTGCTTATTGTTTATTAAAGTGTCTTCACCCGTCGTCTCATCCTGAAGTGTAGCAGAGCTATTTACACCCAACTAATCCCCCGTATTCTGAAAAGGCGGAAGGTAGCCCTGTAACACATTCTGCCGATCCGCTATTTTATCTTGTCGTAAGCGTCGTAGGCTTTAATGAATGCGATGGTCAATGAAGCGATCCGCTTCTACCTATGACACAGCCATTTATAGTTGCGCCTAGTCCACTTTATACGCGGAAAGATGTTTAACAATTTGAAACCTGAATTCCCAGAATCCAAATTTCAAGGTAACTATACAGGTAAGCTGTTGGATATTTTAAAACTAATTCGATTGGCGGCTGTTATAGATGTAGGCTGATGAACAGATGAATAAACATAACAATCATGGATGGAGGGAAATAGTTCGGTTCGTTCGTTCGTTCGTTCGTTCGTCTGTTCAGTCGGATCGGCGGGTCGTTCAGTTGGTCGTTCGAACAGGCGGGCGGGTGGACGGGCGGGTGGGCAGACAGGGGCTTGGGCGGGCGGGTGGTCGATCTCCGCGCCGCATCGGGTGGAGATGCGCGTTTAGTCCCAACAATAGTACGATACACTTACTCAGAAGCGCAAAGATATTAGAACTACAAGCATGCCAACTAACGAGGCGGTGAGACGACAAATTAGCAGGATTATAGCCAACTGGATGCCATTGTCGCAGAGAGCTAACATTTACCGTCTTTGAAGTGCGCCCTGAGTATATTACCACTACGCGTAATGACTGGCTGATTAGCATAGGGTCACTATACTAATGATTATTGATGTATTTTGAATGGCGGCAACTCTCACTTCTCAGCCATGTCTGTCATCTCTGTACAATAAACTCGCAAAACTATAGTTCATAATTCATGAATGATCTAGTTTCATTCTGAGCGTATTTGCAAGTGTGTGTGTGTGTGTGTGTGTGTGTGTGTGTGTGTGTGTGTGTGTGTGTGTGTGTGTGTGTGTGCGTGTGTGTGTGTGTGTGTGTGTTCGCATGAGCTGTATAAAAAAACGTTAAAATAAGCAATTTGACTAAATGTTAATGTTCTCATTTAGCAACAACAAGGTTTAGTCAAGTTGTTTCCGGGATTGTCAGTTGTGGCGTGTCATAAATACTACTGAATTTCTGCAGACGACATTTTCCATGGCGTTTAACTCTGAATATATTGAATATTTTGAAAACAATTTGACTGAAAGTTGTTGGTGGCCAAGCCACCAACAACTTTCAGTTAAATTGTTTTCAAAATATTCAAAAGGTTTACGTTATTGCCCATTGAACTTATTCTCTGGTGGCATACACCAGTCAGACAGTTAATTGAGGGTGGAGCGACTAGAGCGCTTTATGATCCATATCTCTCATCGCCGGCATACGGCCAAACTTCGCACGTGTTCAAGTGTAAAAAGTCCGATCAGTCCCAGGTGTGAAAATCCGAAGATAAGGAGTTTAACCGCTGCTTTAACTAATTTATAAAAGCTTTTTCTACAAACGAAAAATAAATATATTACGACGAAATATAGCTGTTATTGTAATAGCGCGTTAAATCTGATCTCTCCCCCGCGGAGAACTCTTTGTAAAGAGGTGTCAAAGTGAATAGGGAAAAGGCGCTTAGACCTGTCAATATATTGTTGATTCGGTAAGCACTTGAAAGCTCTAGCCGTCAGGCTAATGATAAGTAAGTAATCTTATTAATAACGAATTGACCACACAATTGGTCATTCTAGGCACGCTGTCTTTGTGTTCCCCATGTGTGTCGTGTTTGCGTAACGGCGATGTACTATTCCCAAATGGACATATACTATTGGCATACTCGATATTATCCCACCTATATCGGGGTGCAAGAAGATCACCATACTGTTTAACAACAATTGGTTTGCGCAAATTTAATTGATCATGTATAAGTATCCAACACATACAGAGACTATGCGTACCTGAGACAGTCCGTAATTGGATGTAATGAATAAAGCAGGCATGGTGTGCTAAAATAGTCAATCTTAGAAATATCGGTAATATAGTCAGGAGTAATGGACGGTGCGTGCGTGCGTGCGTGCGTGCGTGCGTGCGTGCGTGCGTGCGTGCGTGCGTGCGTGCGTGCGTGCGTGCGTGCGTGCGTGCGTGCGTGCGTGCGTGCGTGCGTGCGTGCGTGCGTGCGTGCGTGCGTGCGTGCGTGCGTGCGTGCGTGCGTGCGTGCGTGCGTGCGTGCGTGCGTGCGTGCGTGCGTGCGTGCGTGCGTGCGTGCGTGCGTGCGTGCGTGCGTGCGTGCGTGCGTGCGTGCGTGCGTGCGTGCGTGCGTGCGTGCGTGCGTGCGTGTTATGCGCTTTCTGATTGGCTTTCACAAGTCACGTGATTTCGATGGGGTGCCGCTTAATTGCCCATATTTATATATTATGCCAAAAAGGGTGGGTTCTGGCGGGCGTTCGTGTGGAAAGCCCACCAGAACCCACCCGTATTTGGCACTCCATATATTAGCAATTAGGCTCCCACCCTCTCGAAATCACATGACATATGAGCATCAATCGAAATGCGCGTCTATCTCACAGCTGCGGTTAATGGCAGTCATGACTAAGACGCGAGAAAGACTTATTGATTTTTTTAATATTTTTATTTTTTTATCTTAAAACTGGAAACCGTGGTCTTACACGATTTTTTTCCTAAGATATTATAAAATACACTTTTAAAATACGAATTTTGGTTGTTTCCTCTGTGTTCACTATACCTCGCCCTGTCACAGAATGAGCAGCAGAAACAGAGGTCACTATCTATATTAGCCTCACCTGTCAATCAATAAATCCAGAATATCCATCGATGATTTGAAGTCATATGATGTCATACTCAGTTTAGCGGCGTGTAGGATGACGTCATAATCATTATGTCATAAATTATTCTATTAGGCCCGTATTTAACTCTTAACAGTCCGACACGTTGTATGAATTGTATGTCTCTACTATTTAATAAACACGCTGATGGATAATTTGAAATTAATTTGACTGGGCGCTGTTGCACAATAGGTACCTGTTGCCTATATTAATTATTGTCCAAGAGGCCACATTTGGCGCCATCTACAATGTCAATTATTGGAACAGTTAAAAGTGGCATGCACACATTGACAGACTGGACCAATACACAATTACTGATTGAATATTAACACAAAGTGACAGTGTCACTTTATTGGCATCTGTCATCACAATTATTGATTATTCAAAAATGCAAAGTTGGCAGGCATATATTCATGTTGAATAATAATAATAATAATAATAATAATAATAATAATAATAATAATAATAATAATAATAACAATAATAGCATTATATATCAGATCACCCCCACCCCCTCATACAAACTTGTATACATTTTGATAAATATGTAGAAATACGATATGTTTTCAGACTGTAATAACTTTCCAATGGGTACTAACAGAGTCAGTCTGTTGCCATAGTCACATGCACCATGTAGTAAACGTTATAATAGTAAACTTCCTTGTTGCTATTCGAAAGGCTTAATGAAATAGTAGCACGATTGCATAGAGAATTTACAGTCATAGATTACAAAAATGTCGGAAAACATGCAAAAGTTAACCACATTGGCTTTCTGCAACTCGCAGTAACTACGAGCGACCGATTTAGCCCCAGTCATGATTGTCACGTGTACACCTGCAATCGCTTTCAGTTCAATCGTGGATCAGAAAATGATCCATCGTGCCAGTCGAACATGCGTTTAGCTTATGCACGCGAGTTGATGTGACGTATCCTGTAGAAAGTAAGTTTTAAGTAGCAACATCTGCGATCATTTAGGCACACATTTGCACAACGCTACCTTGCAAGTGCCAGACAGTCGGACTTATACAAGTTACGAGTCTTGACTACACGCTCCGGGTAACATTCTACTCATTCGCCCGACAGAGGCCAGGTGCCGATTGCCGTTCCTATAGGGCTTGACAAATGAAAGTAAACGACCTCAGAAAGGTAACATTAATGAAGAAGCTGGCAGGAACCAATTGGGTGTAAACAATGGAATCCTCACACATGTTTAGTCCGGAAGAGTTCGCCCAGTTATGGAATAAAGCAGCAAAGATTGGGTAATCTCATCCAAACGTACTATCAACAGACTGGCTAGGCCTCCGGAACATTGTAGACAACAAACTTATAGTAGACATGAAGTTGGCAGCTGCGTATAAGGGACCTTTCCATTTTTAGCTATGACCCGCCCATCACTAGCTGAGCTCCACCCACACCTTGCCGTGTTGGGATTGATCGATCCTCAGATGCCCTAGCTATCAATTTCCTGAAAACTATACAGGGAAGCCTATGGCAGCAACAGCGCCCAGTCAAATTAGTTTCAAAATATTCAACAGAATATTTATTAAATAGTAAAAGCAAACAATTTGTACAACAACACATAGACCGTCTTCAAACATGCGTTCGTGACGTACTTATCGACATCATTCATGACGTCATCCATTAGGATGTCATTCTACACATCACGTAGATGAGTATGACGTCATATGATGGGTGCATACTCTGGAAAGGTGAATTGCTTGACGAAAATAGAGACGATAAGCTAATCATAATGAAGTAGACAGAGGGCTCAAATGACGGCCACAACAGACAATGCACACCATCTTCCTGTGTTTTCGCATCTGTCCTCCATGAAGGACTCCAGTTTTAGCTATGTCCCGCCCATCTCTAGTTAAGCACCACACACGCCCTGTCCGTTTTCGGGATCGCTCGATCCCTGCACTCCCCGAATATCAATTTCCAGAAATATATACAGCTAAGCTGTTGAATATTTTGAAACTAATTTTACTTGGTGCTGTTGTTGCCTATGGCATACGATTCGTACAAATTGACGGACTATTAAGCGTTTATGACATCACTAAACCAGGTTTTTCATGATGTAATTGATTATGACGTCAGACTACATGCGACGTAGTTGATTATGACGTCATATGATTGATCGTTAAACTGGATTTCTCTACTGAGAAGAAAAGATGAAGACATCACACCAAGAAAGTCGCAGAAAATTGCATTTCCATCATCATTTCATCAAATGCCTCTGATTCAGTTTAAATTTCTATAAATACCAGAGCCCTATGGATTGGCTTAAAGGAACCAAACGCAACGGTCATGAAAGCTCCTACTTTGGACACGCCGGGTACCAACTACCATGGATTAGCATATTGCCAGGTCTTTATAGATTGGATTGGCACACGGTGCGATTAAATGTGCGATTAAAATGGAGTTGGAAGCTATATACTATATGGACAGAGGATTTCCGACGGCTTCCATCTTGAGGCATCCCTACAAACAGGAACTCTGTCTGCTAGTTATAGAGCGCCGAGGATGGCACTATTAAATTGTCGCCAAAGAGTTACCCGATTGACCATTCTAAAAAAAGCCAAATATTTTTTTAACCGATTGCAAATCTGCTATGCAAAGGTTGTAAAATGGCGTGCTCGTCCTCCACTCTGAGGAAAATATACATTTTCTTTGAAGTCTCTCTAAAAAACCACGCAATCACGTTTCAGTGGATTTCGGAATACTGCTCTGTTTCTGGAAATGAAAGGACTGGCCAGTTGGCAAAAGAGAATCCAAGCTACCTCGGAAAACGAACCGCATTCCACCGTGTAGTTAATGAAAACTTTCATTCATCAGCCATTTATGAAGAAGTGGAAGGACACGTACCTTGTGCCGAATAGGCTGTCACACATAAATAGAAAGCCTTACATGTTTGTTTTCATATTTCAAGATTTGAAACATTTGATCATAGCCAATGTAACAACAAATGCGAGTATTTCACGCTGATCACATATACATGGGTCGGAATTTTATCCCCTTGGGCATTGTGTTTCTAATCGATTTATCCAAATGATTATCCAAATACAGTTTTAATGGTTTTGATGTCAGTGTTGTTTGCCTAAGTTGCTGTAAATTGGATATGCTGTTCCAGTTGTTGTTGACATTTGAAAGAGCCTACTAGCAGAAAAGAAAGGAATTTACTTTACAATGCTGAATATATCAATGCTAATTTGATTGAAAGTTTGCTGCTGTTGAAAGCATCAGTAGCTTTTGTTCAAATTACTCTTAATACATTCAGAATATTATATGATTATAAGAAATAGATTCCCTAAGTTCCTTGTCTGTACATAGATGTATAAATTTGTACATATTATATATAAACAAATTTGTATATATGTTAATGAGGGCCTCTGCTAGATCAGGCCGTGTACTTGAAGTGCTACCCTCAATAAATAACGATTATTATTATTATTATTATTATTATTATTATTATTATTATTATTATTATTAGCTTCCAAATAGCTCTATCTCTCGACAGCAATGTACCCTCTCTCTCACCCACCCACCAGCCCATCAACCCACCCAGCCACCCACCCAGCCACCCACCCACCCACCCACCCACCCACCCACTCACTCACTCACCCACTCACCCACCCACCCACCCACCCACCCACCCACCATCCCACCCACCCGCCCGCCCGCCCGCCCGCCCACCCACCCACCCGCCCGCCCGCCCGCCCGCCCGCCCGCCCACCCGCCCACCCGACCACCCACCCGACCACCCACCCGCCCGCCCGACCGACCGACCGACCGACCGACCGACCGACCGACCGACCGACCGACCGACCGACCGACCGACCGACCGACCGACCGACCGACCGACCGACCGAACGAACGAACGAACGAACGAACGAACGAACGAACGAACGAACGAACGAATGAACGAACGACCGACCAATTAAATGACCGACCGACCAACCAAGTAAATGACCGACCGACCAAGTAAATGACCGATAGATTGAATGACCAAACGAATGCCCGAACACCTAACCAACGGACCAACCGGTTTATATGCGCACATACATGCACGCGCACATGTACGCTTGTACGTACGCACGCACACGCGTGTACACGCACATCGCGCACGCACTCACGCACGCACGCACGAACACGCACACGCACACACGACCGCGCGCACGCACTCGCTGACTCGCCTGCAGGCAGGCTCGCACACGGTGAAGCGCTGACCCTATCGCACGCACGCACGCACGCACGCACGCACGCACGCACGCACGCACGCACGCACGCACGCACGCACGCACGCACGCACGCACGCACGCACGCACGCACGCACGCACGCACGCACGCACGCACGCACGCACGCACGCACACACGCACGCACGCACGCACGCACGCACGCACGCACGCACGCACACGCACGAACGTACACACTCACTCTCGCACACACGCACACACGCATGCACGCACACATACTCACATTTTGCGCCCTAGGCACTATTTAGTTCACCTATGCCTTGAGCAAACACTATTCAACATTTCAAGTCGTGTATCATTACAAAAACCATGTCAACTGCTCATCTCACTGGAACAGGTGCACTTATATAAGTATATCACCCTTGAGGGGAGTATGAGGAACATATCGTTATGGAGGAATCCGATCTGTCACTCAGGTATCTGACGCCATAGTGAATGGAGGAATCCACTTTTCGCTATGCCCAGCACATCTTTAGCTAAGCTCCACCAACAATTCGCCCGTTTTGGGATCGATCGATGCCTGAACTCCCTGACAATCAATTTCCAGTAAACTATACAAAGTAAGTTGCTGAATATTTTGAAATTAATTTGACCGGCTGCTGTTGATGCCTATGGCAGCAACAGCGCCCAGTCAAATTAGTTTCAAAATATTCAACAACATGTTTATTAAATAACAGACCGCTTAGTCCGTCATCAATTAAGTGTTCGTGACGAACTTAGCTACGTCATTCATGACGTAATGGATTATGGTGTCATCCTACGCGCCACGTAGTTGATGATGACGTCATATTGTTAATGGATAAATTGGAATCCTCCATTACGTCACTCTTTAGCTGACGTTACAGTCGAAATGACGAAACTGGAAAAGTCCGTCACGAATGTGTCTCTATTGTATGGCTTTTGGGAATTTACAACGTAATAAAGATTCTATTTTGAAATTAATTTGTCTTGGAATAGGCAGCTACAGCTCCCAGTCAAATTAGTTTCAAATTGGTCAAAAGCTTAAACGTATATTGAAAATTAAATTCGTGGAATTAAGTTTCCAAAGTTTCAAATCGATAGGCCTACTAACATACGCATAAAGTGGGCGGAGCTTGGCTGTTATTCGCTGACGTCATCCTTTCGTCAGACCAGTGACTTGTTACTGCCGATGGATACGCGATAGTTGATGTGATGACGAAAACTGAGCCTATCAATCATTATAAGATTCCATGGAATATCGATTTCATTTTCATGTACTAAGCACATAAACTGAAGGCCAATCTATAAATATATGTGTGTATGCGGCGTGTGTACGTGTGGGTGTGTGTGCGTATGTGTATGTGTTTGTTGGTGTTTGAGTGACAATGAGGTGGGCGTATGAGCTGAGGTTTGAATTACCATTCCGGAATCTATTATGAGTAAATCTATTTGTCATTTATAGAGATTTGTTCATGCATTAAAATTTACAGTTCCAATAACTTACTACCGACTGACTCATCGACAATTATTGGCTATATCTGACGCATGGGTATTGATCCATTTACTCAGCGTCTTTGAAAGTTGTGGAATCCAAATCGGTACGACTACACCCTCTCCCCACGCCGCCCGCGCCACCCAAAACACCAAACATAAAACGATGTTCGCAGTTCCGCGCTATGGTGATTAACACTGTAGGATCGGCACCATGTCGTAATAGTGTCCGCATCGCCTCTATATATGTACGCTTCACCGCCGTGTATTTCAGCGATATGCACAGGGTATCCCGCAACGAACAAACAGCTACGATGATCGGATATATTGAACTCTGTACTTGGTTAATTACGATCGCGTTCAAATTGTGGTCAGGGTGGAAACGAGCCGTACCATTGCACACATATGACCAGGTAGGCCTAGGTTTACAGTACAGCTCAGAGTGAGACTTAAAATGTTTCCAAAATTAAATAAGAACGTACTGTTGAATATTTTGAACATAATTAGATTGGAAGACATTGCAAGGCAGCAATGTCTTCCAATCCAAATTATGTTCAAAATATTCAACAGAACATTTACTACATCGTGTTCAAAATTGTACTAACTAGCCTCCTTCTGGGGTTTTTGGAATAGCGTTAATTTGTTTATTAGCGGTGGACCCTATATGCTTAGCCATTTGAACCCTTCACATACCAGACACCGTCCATTCTTTCCAACGTAAGAAATATTCAGCCGATATTTTGAAACCAAGATGCGATCCGATCTGTGACTCTTGAACAATCTGATGTCATAATCAAATACCTCACTCGTTAAGTGACGTCACAATCAAAATGGCGTAGTTCCGTCACCAAAGTGTCTGAATTGTATGTCTTTGATTAATTTACAAGTTAATACACGTTCTGTTGAATTTTTTGAAACTAATTTGACTGGGAAATGTTTCGGCCTATAGCCACGTATCCGCTTTGCCGCTTTACATATTAATAAATACAAAATCTTTTCACATTTGAAAGGGTTGATTTCATCTGAAATTTTTTTTGATATTTAATGTTCTATGGTTTAATATTTGCAGATAGTATTAACTGGGAAATATGTTATATACACTCGCTATATTTTATTTCTGAGGTTATATTCGTGGGCGAATTCGTCGGTCAAAGAATCCCTATGCGTGTGGTCCTAGCTCACGAAACTAGATGCACTCACAAATGTCCTCAAACGACCACATTCGAAAGAGGTTATTATATACATATATTTTCTAAACATGTCAGTTTCGGAAATACCTTTAATGACCACAAGATAATTGTGCTTTACAATTACAGATAAATATTTTCAACCGCGTGTTTTACACCTTACAAATTGAAATTCCGGTGTCTCAATTTCAAAACACTTATACAGGGAGGGTACTGAATATTTTGAAACTAATTTGACTGCAACTTGTTGTTGGAATCAAACCGGTTTCAAATTATTTAAAGAAAATCGTCCTACATTATACGGAATTTATCAGGTCTGGTCTGTGATGGTTAAAGGCTTAACCCTTTCATGCCGAAACTGGCCAACCCCGATCTCTGTAGTCCTCCTGAGGAATGTTCTTTTGCAGGCCAAAAGAAGATTATTTTTGATAATTTACCACTGAAATGACTGGCTCGGTTAACCGAGCCAGTCATTTCAGTGGTAAATTATCAAAAATAATCTTCTCTTGGCCTGCAAATGGACATAAATTTGCAAATATTTAGATTTTCATGACCAAATTTGGCCACTAAGTGGTTAAAGAATTCACTCTCTGGCCCAGTCTCAAAAGAGCGTCTACTCTCTAGACTGTTACACATACTCCACTTCGGCGAACAGTCGAGTGGGGACGCAGTCAGTATCTTCCAAGAGCTGGATATTGGGAGGTTGCGGGACAGGCTAGTCGTAATCTCTCATGCATGTTTGCTTGGTCATGGAGCTACGATCTACAGATGTTCAGCCAAATAAATACGCATGTTAAATTCATTGTTCAACTATTCTTGTATTCTTGAAAGGAAATTCTCATAATTTCATTTGAACATAGCATTCTATCAAGAATTAATTTATCCATGAGTAGTAGTAGTAGTAGTAGTAGTAGTAGTAGTAGTAGTAGTAGCAGTAGTAGTAGTAGTAGTAGTAGTAGTAGTAGTAGTAGTAGTAGTAGTAGTAGTTGTAGCAGCAGCAGCAGCAGCAGCAGCAGCAGCAGCAGCAGCAGCAGCAGCAGCAGCAGTAGTAGTAGTAGTAGTAGTTGTAGTAGCAGCAGCAGCAGCAGCAGCAACAGCAGCAGCAGTAGTAGTAGTAGTAGTAGTAGTAGTAGCAGCAGTAGTTTTTATTATTGTCAAGCATTAGTTCTATGAACCCTGTCATTGACGACGCACCTGCACTAGGATATAGTTCATTCATCATTTGGAATGTAATTTTTACGTTTTTAAATTTCGACCCGAGCGGGGTTCGATCTGACTGGAATTGATGGTGTACAATCCAGGTATTTTTACTTTTATGTTTTTCTGATATCCATTCTTCTATATCACTAGGCACTCGCATGTGTGTAGTTTTTATTATTGTCAGGCATTAGTTCTATCAACCATGCCGTTTACGACGCACTGGCACTAGGTCATCGATGGCCATTTTGTATGCGTGCGTTTAGTACAGGATTACACCTGTGGGTATATATATAGGGCTATATATGCATCCGAATATGGCGTAATGTGAACGTATTTGACTGTTAATGACGCCTACACAGAAATGGATTACGTAGGAATGAGTTCAGATTGTTGTTCCCTTACTACAATTGAGGAATCCAATCTCTCAGTCAATCATATGACATCATCATGAACTACATCACATGTAGGCTGACGTCATCATCAATTACGCCATGAATGACGTATGCCACAGTATTGGTCCAGTAACTTGTGTTATCAGGGTAATAGACTGTAGCTGGATAAACTTTGGTGACCGAATTTCATATTTGATACACGTCACGTCACGTGAGATGAACAATATATGACAATCAAGTACTTCATGAATGACGTAGCTTAGTTCGCCACGAACGATTAATTGATGACGGACTAAGCGACACTTCTCGATGAACATTAGTCTTGGTTTTCAGGCCACTGTGGAATCTCTATATTTGTCCGTTATTGTTATATTCCTGAATACATTTCCATGCCAGCTGAGCACGCAGGCATACGTTCATGTGTGCCCGCGTTCGCACGAGCGTACGTATGCATGCTTGTGCATACATACGCCATGGAGGCAACTGTGATATGCCTGTATAGTTCCACGTGAGCACTCTAGCATACCGGCACATGCGCAGACGGTTGGTGTCGCATGGTTGCACGGGTCAAGTACTCACGTCTGAGGCAGGATAAATACCGAGATTCAAAATAACTTCATTTTATTATCAAGTTAAAATTTAGAGAATAATTTATCTTCTCTTCTGTATCATATATGTATCGCACTGATGGTTTCATTCTCTTTCGCCTCCGTATGCTACATTAATCACAGCGACACGCCATATGGGCTATATTCCTGTTAGCCGCCCGGGGCTAGAGGGCACAGTCTATGTTAATGGTAGGGGAGTCCAAGCAAGCCGCGAGAGAATTGTTTAAAACTCTCGTGTTCCATTAAATGTAGACACTTTTTGCACGAGATATGAGATGCCTGTTTAATTTACCCAGCATGTATTGCTACCCGACGTGCAATGCTACCCAGTATGCAATGCCCTGACTCCATAATCGTTGGAACTATTGGACGCCATATTTGTTTAGTCTATTGTCTGCACAAGCCAGCATTTCTCAAACAAAACCAACCCGCTTGCGCGTGCAAATAGTCATTTGTCCTCCAGTTCTGGAAGCGTGAGCATGCAAGTAGGGCATATTCACGGCAGTACATTCGACAGCCTGTATTTCAATACTGTTCAAAGAAAGTGTGTCAATGTCCAGGAGAAAATAGGAGAACGCTTTTATACACATTGACAATAATTTGCGTGAAAGTTGTTGCTATCAATGACAGCAACAACATTCAGTCACATTGTTATCAAAATAATTAGTATGTAATGCAATCACTACCTGCTATATATTTGATACACATTTTTTTGAAGTGTTGCTGCAACAGCTTTCAGTCTATGTATTCTAAAATAATCATCATAAATTTCAGTCAACACTTTCTACGGATTTGAAGAGCAATTTGACTGTAATTAGTTGTTGCTGACTAAGGCACCGACAACGATATCAAATTGTTGTCCATAGCATCACACGGCG
This sequence comes from Chaetoderma sp. LZ-2023a, assembly GCA_034401795.1. Taxonomy (NCBI): domain Eukaryota; kingdom Metazoa; phylum Mollusca; class Caudofoveata; order Chaetodermatida; family Chaetodermatidae; genus Chaetoderma; species Chaetoderma sp. LZ-2023a. The sequence goes on along the minus strand of CM067369.1, from coordinate 83,378,735 downwards.
CTCAGTATTCCTATCTAAGTAGAGTATATGGCCAAAATACGTTTTGCCTGCACGAAGGAGATATTTCGCCTAGCTACCGTGTGTATGTTTCTGTTCGACCAGTGCATTTCAAACAAATACACAAATCTGTCAACTAAACATGCACGCCGTGTGCCAAGCATCCATTCTTGTCGAGAAAACGTATATAGGCCTACGCTCACTTTACTGAATAGTAATATATTGATTGCACGTGTGTGGATAATAATTCGAAAATGGTGTTTGTGCCTTAGAAACCAACAACTTAGTCAAATTGCTACTCAAATCCCTAGCTAGAGTCGACTAAAAATTATGATGATTATTTTAGAATACATAGACTGAAAGCCGTTGCAGCAACACTTTTCGATAAAATTTGTATCAAATGTATAGCAGGTAGTAATTGCATAACGTACTAATTATTTTGACAACAAGTTGACTGAATGTTGGTGCCGTCATTCATAGCAACAACTTTCACGCAAATTAGTGTCAATGTGTATAAAAGCGTCCTATGTTCTCCTGGATATTGACACGCTTTCTCTGAACAGTAATGAAGACTGTCGAATGTACTGCCGTGAATAAGCCCTACGCGCATTCTTACGCTTCCAGAGCTGGAGGACAAATGACTATTTGCACATGCAAGCAGGTTGGTTTTGTTTGAGAAATCCTGGCATGTGTAGACAATAGACTCAACGAATATGGCGTCCAATAGTTACAACGATTGTGAAGTCAGGGCATTGCATGCTGGGTAGCATTGCACGCCGGGTAGCATTGCATGCTGGGTAATTTGAACAGGCATCTCATATCTCGTGCAACAGTGTCTATATTTAATGGAACACGAGAGCTTTAATATCTTCACTAAAATAGAGAAAAGAAATTAGAGTTTATACTGATATAACTCATTAATTTATAACCAGGAAAGGTTTTCAATTTCAATTTCATCTAACTAACTCGTATCTTTAGTGAGTTTAGATTCAGAGCAACCCGACATATATGATCGTCCGGAAGATATGTGTTAATGTTGGTATCTGTCATAGGCGCTAAGCTATTTAAAGAGGTGCTATTATTATATTGATATTAGGCAAGGAATGAAATTATATATCCCTCCTAACGGAAGTTGGTGGGGGCGGTACTTGCAATATGGTCCGGTACCAGTTGGCCGGCCGAGTATCGGCCCAGTAACCCTTCTTATCAGGGCAGAGCTTTTGATTCAATGTGGATGTATTTCCACCGTGCCAATAGCCGTGATACGTATTCATTTTACTACGAAAGCCCAGAAGGTTCATTCGAAATAAAAAATTCAAAACTCGACTTCGAGATTCAAAACTCGACTTCGAAATTCAAATCTTAAATCAGCCAATTATAAGTAGTCCTATATATGGAAAATTGTTACACCTACATATACACCCTCAACCACCACTACACCCATATCTATTTAAGTAGTACCAAATCCACGCACTCAGAGCCACCCTCACCTATCGATTCCCTACCCATACACCAATTGTTCTTACCCATACACCCATTTCCAACTTTACCATATTACGCCATTTCGATCTCTACCCGTGCAGACATTGCTACCCATTTAGTCTACCAGACAAATCTGAAAAGAGGCCTAATTAAGGAGTTAGCACAAGTCGTCTGGCAGAAAAATGCCAATGATACCAGCTATTAGGGTGTTCTATGTGGGTTATCACCCGGGTGGATGTAGGGTCTGAAAGTGGTGCACGGCCCGTTTCCATGGTAACCAAGAGAAATTATCACAAATATATGAGTTTGTTCTAACCCGAATAACACTCTTCACGCGACAGCTAGAAACATGCTTCTGGTGTTGAATGAAAGGTATAATTCACCCTCTAATTGGTCCTGCCAGTTACTCATTTGTGGGATCAATTATTCTACAATTACGACGTCACAAACATGAAAAATAGACTTTTTCTAGGAATTCGAACGTTTTCCAGTTTCTCTGTAATGTCCGGGTGTCTACTAGCGTCTCAGTATTATGTATTTCAGTAGCAATGCAATCTAGCTTACTGAAAATATACGTAGTACGTGATATAGGCTCTGTAAAATAGTGTTTAACCCTTAATTTCTATGATAACGCTTATCGCGATTTTGAAAAATAACGAATGGTCCAGAGTAATTTTAGAATTTACAGTTAAAAGTAAATTATAAAATAATTTTTACATAAAACGTCATCCAGCAATATCTAAATCAATTGTAACATTGCTTCAATTTAATTAATCATTGCTCACATCTATATTGTGCAGGCATACAATATTACATAGCACTGGGAGAATTCTAATAGATTTGATACTATTAGTCCTTTTAGTTAAGCGAGTAAGATAACTTAGCAGCCATGGACAACAGTCCACTCAAGTTATTGAAACCAAAAAGACAGGGTTAGTGTAGATCTAACCAAGTGCATCATCTGGCAAAAGGAAGATGAACAGAAACTGAGGCACAGCTCAATTCAAGGAATTAAATCATTTCTCGTTGCTTTGAAGATAAGGAATGTTGCTGGAATATGCATGCAGTATGATGGATTGGAATCTATAATACAAGTCAAAGACAACATTGAACTTGAATTTATTGAAGCACAGCCAGATCTATTATGGCATAAGAACTGCTACTCATCATTTACATCGACAACAAACTTGATGGTTTTGCAGTCCCCGATTGAACAAGAAGAAGAAGAATTGGCGTCGACCAGTCAACGACCCGTGAATCATTTGACTTTAAAACACTGTGTTTGTTCTGTGGCCTGAAGTCTTACATAAAAGATAAAAGTTTGGTCAATGTAGCGACTTTCGAATTCGGAAAGACTCTTGAAAGAAGGGCCAAAGAGAAAAATGATCCTGAGATAAAAAGGAGAATCGGAGGTGACTTCAACAAATTGATAGCAATAGAAGCGCGATACCACAAAGCTTGTCACAGTAAATATTTAACGCCGGCAAGTCAGGCTTCGGCAGTTAGTTCACCACATGATGGCGCATTCAACGAACTTATCTCTTTAATAGAACCTGAACTTGCAAATGGTAAAGCCATTGATATGGCCTGCTTGTTAAATCGGTATCGTGATCTGCCAAAACAATGTATGTCAGAAGACGAAGCCAACCTCTACACCCACCAAGGTCTTAAGCACAGGTCAGCGACATCGTGCAGATTCAAAATCTTGGGCCGCAAAATAAACCCGATTTAGTTTTGTCAAAGTCCATTGGAATACAGGATGTACTCAATAAGGTGGCAGAAATGAAAGAAATGATGACTGCCACACAAGTTGCTGCAGATATACACTTGAAATGTGGTGAAACCTTTGCGTCTCGAGGAGGTATTCTCTTCCATGCAGCATTAATATTGCGTAATTCAATAATGTCGCAGGAAGGGATATGCCACCAACCTCTAAATCCACAAGATATCTCTGCAGAAAATGCAGAGAAATTGTTGGATGATGAAGTGTACACGTTTCTCTATTGGGTCCTTTCACAGGGAAGGGAAGGGGCATTGGAAACCATTAATAAAAATGACGTAAAACAGGCTGATGAAAGATTGCATTGGCGTATTTTATCCATCGGCCAAGACTTAGTCTATATTGCATCATGTCTATATTGCATCATCAGACCGTTATAGAACATCAAGTGACTCAATCAGAGGATGTAGTCAAGCTAATAAATAGGCACGGTCACTGTATTATCTACGATGAAGTCCGCAGAATCGATGCATGTTGGGTCAGTCAGCAACTTGACAATGAATTGCATATCCCTGTAAACATGGTGGACGGAAAGATTACAAGATCTGCAGGTGATAATTTCAACAGAGCTACAGAAACACTGAGTGGTGCCCATCATGATTTTGTGAATATGGTACTCTATCAGGCTGCTGGTAATGGTGATGAACTGTAGAAGTTGGGAAGCATCAATAGCTCTAACATTAGACAGAGAAGTATTCAGTAAAAAGACCAAATCACTAAAATCCTACAGTGTCCAAATATTGGTGCGAAAAATCCCAACCCAATGCACCTATTGAAAAAGGTAAAACTTTACTGGTTCACTGTCTGTACGTCAGAACATGAGCGAATGCGTGGCCTTGAACGGGATTTTATCCTATTACGATAGACACCATTAAAATTATTGCAAACAATGCCAGGATGGACAGTTTATCATGCTATTGTGACGATTAATGTCAATGTTGTAAAGACCAATATCGGGTACTGTCCAATGATCCCTGCCTCAGCAGCTGAGTTCAATACTGTGTATATCATGATGAAGTATCTGCAGTCTGCATTTCCCTCACTCGGTCAGAATTGGACACACTCAGTGTATGATGAAGCTATATATTGCAAGGCTCAGTGGCGGAACCCAGATGAATTTGACAGTGATCATATTGAAATGGGAGGCTTGCACCGTGCATTGAATTTTATAGGTGACATAGGTCGTGTTTTGCAGGAAAGTGGTTTTAAGGACATTCCTGTGGAAGCGAACGTGTATGGCCATGCTAGGAAGGGCAAAACATACAATCGAGGTGTTAGAATTCATAAGCTGATGAATGAAGCACTGAGTCGGCTTAAATGGATGGCATTTGCTGATGCCATTTAAGCAACAAAAGTTTCACAACTTGAAAGGAATATGATCATGGAGAAAGCGGAACATTGCATCACAGGATTTGAGCATGCACACGGCGAAGGCAGAAATGCGGCGAAAAGGGCCCTACAAGATTTCTCGCATTCTGCGTAAAATCTGCATTATCTAATGGAGAAATTTGTGAAGAAAGGTAAAAAATGTTCAGACATATTTGTCTTCTGGGAAAACCATGTTTCAGATTTGTCACAGCTGCTTTTGGATTACATTGCCACAAAATGTGATAATAACACGCCCTTGGCAATAGAAACATTTGGGGAGCTGATTCCAATTGACTTTCCGTGCGGACATGTAAACTATGCGCGCTGGCGTTGACGTTGCTGAAGCAAGACTTCTGAGGGAGGAGAAGCTGGAAGTGTATCAAGCTCTAGTCGAAGGCCAAGTTGTCGTTTACAGGACTGGGCGACCTTTCAGTGGAGTTTGGCATGGCATGGCCATCGAACAATCTCTAAACAAAGACTGCGGCAAGCACAGACAACTGTGTGCTAAAGATGAAGCGCTTGCAAAATACTATGTGACTGCTCATCTAAATGCAGCAGTAACCGCTAACACAAAGCAACTTAGTGGGTTACATCAGACTGATTGTGGTGACCTCCACAAGGAGGCTACAGCGAGACGCATTGCTGCTGATGAAGCTGCAATCCAGAATATCATCAGTGTTATTAATGAAAGAATTGACATCGGCATTACTCCCCCCCACCCCACCCCACCCCACCCCCACCCCACTCCCACCCCCAGAGAATAGGCAGCCTCTTGTAAATATTGCCACATCACTTGTATGTTCGCCTGAGGCAAGCGAGGCACTGTGTAATGTGCGTGAAAATAGTCTAGAACAAATGAAGGAATGTGTAACTAATAGATTGATAACAGGTGAGACAGCGTTTCATGATCCTATTAGTAAGCATGATCTTTGCACATTTACTATACTGAACAAAGGAGCTGTTACTAAAAAGAAACAGGTGATAAAATCATTAAATATTGATCACCAAATTGGCAATTATTGGACAGTCGCGTGATGTGAACATAAAGGAATTGCTTCAGTATGAATTAGCGCCAGTTCCACCGTTGCTGTTCAATCTTGATGGTTCTCTTAGAAAGACACAGAAAAGTAGTGTACTCCATTGACTTGAGAAGGACCATGCCACCATTGAACTTCCAGCATCTAGTGAGCCAACATTGGGTGTCATTGATCTCATGATGTTGCTAAGAATGGTTTGTACTGACACAGCCAAGTGTACTACCTTTGATGAGCTATCAGATCAGCTCTTGGACACAGTCTTGAGTTTAAAATGTCAGTATATTGCTGTGGTTGGTGACAATTATATGAATGAGGAATCAATAAAATCAGGTGAACAGGTCCGCCGTGTTGATATCCAGATGTAGGAGAGAAATAATCCAAAATCCACCACTTCCAAAACAGCGGCTGAAGATGTCAAATGCAAAGAACATGGCAAACCATGCCACCTCCTTTCTCATGATTGGATCATTAAGTTGGAACGTAGATTAAAAGCTGGTGGATTCCATGACATTAATCGAGTAGTGATGGTCGTGTTTGGTGGGCACGATGAAGTACCAGACCTTGGGTCAGATCATGAATGTTTCTACATATTTCTCACGCGAGATATAAATGAGGCGTCAACCGGGTACTTCTTTGGTGTCTTGACTCAGATGTTGCAGCCATGTGTCCACAATACTGCTGGGTACTTGACTTGAAAGTGCTGTTTCTAAAGACAAGTGTACGACAAAAGAAGAGATTCATTCCAATGCATACCATAGCGACCCAACTTAGAAAAAGTATGAGCTATATGCTACCAGCGATCCACGCAGCCAGTGGATGCGATTCAACATCGGCGTTCAGTGGGATAGGCATAAAAAATGGCTGAATCTTATTGAAAAGCACCAAGAATTACACGGTGGGCTACAACATTTCGGAGACAGTCCTTCTGACATCAACCAGGAAACCGAGGAAGTCATGGTAACACTAGTCTCTCAACTGTATTGCGGAAAGAAACATGTATCACGTGATGTAGTTCGTTACGAATTATTTGCAAAAAACAATGCAAAAAATGAGAAATTACAACCAACAATGGATAGCTTCCGTTTGTATCTCAGACGAGCAAATTATCAGCCATTTATATGGAATCATGCAACAGTTTCGTACCTCACTGTATCACCTGTTGATAATGGCTGGGTGTTCGATGAAGATAGGCACCTTGTACCATGTATGATGAAGCTCCATCCAGCACCTGAGGCAATACTCGCATTTACACAATGTATGTGCCAATCTGATTGTTCAACAAGGAGATGCAGGTGTCGCAAAGATGATATTGTGTTTTGATGTATGTACATGTTGTGCTGACAGCTGCAGTAACCGTGAATTGAATATAGATGACTCGTCCTCTGAATCAGATACAGATTAATGATATGGAACATGAACTGACCTACACTACTGACCTACACATCGTCCTTGCATTCACACAGAATGATTCATTCTGCGAAGAAATCGCATTTACCGAGGGTGGAGCGGCATCAAAATTCATTCTTACATTTAAGCTGATTTTTAGGGTATGACTTCCAAAATGATGTATTAAATATTTTCCAAACCAAACATCCCATTCAATGTACCAATTTGATAAGCCAGACATATTTTTTAATAAATGGGACAATTTTGAGCTATCAGAACACTAACCAGAACACAAATCTTTACAAAATTATTTTGGTGAACGTGAAAATATGGGGAAAATTAAATTTGTTTATGTTTGTGACGCCATAATTATATGCAAATTATTCACAAAACAAGAATAATTATTAACGCTAGCTAGATGACTATGATACCTTTAATTTGACACTAGAATTGTCTATCTACCAATAAGAATAAGAAAGTTATGATAGTTAAATCGAAGTATATTTCTTTTCGGTAATTGATTATGGTTACCATGGAAACGTTTCTGCAAAAAATAATTGCACCACTTCCAGACCCTACATCCATCCTGGTGATGACCACTATAGACCCCCCCCCCCCCCTAACAGCTGGTAGCATTGGCATTTTTCTACCAGATCACTTGTGCCATGGTACCGAATTCAGATTTGGTTGGTAGACTAATTGTCATATATACATTGTATACACCGCCATATTTACTCCTACCAATACACTCATAAGCCCACCCTACTCATACCATTCCATAACATACAACCCACCACTGTTGCACATACTAACACAGACACGACTATATTAGCCTAGCCTACTAGCCTAGCATATCCCTGCCTAAAGACTTACTAGCATAGCCTACTAGACTAACCCACTAGCACAGGCTACTAGCATAGCCTACTAACGTGCTCTACTACCATAGCTTAGCCTATTGGACTACCATAAACTAGTCTACTTGCATAACCTACTAGGCTAGGCTGCCTAGCCTATTGGCTAGCTTACGCTACTAGCTTGCGATGCCCTACTAGCCTACATACTGGGCTGATTAAGCTACGGTTATAACATTCTAGACAACTTGTTAAGCATAGTAGCCTGGTCTGGCCTACTGGCCTAGCCTACTAGCCTAGCATACTAGTTCAGCCTTATCTCCTGGCCTACTAGTCTAACCTGATAGACTAATGGCCTAGTCAATTAATATATTCTACTAGCCTACTTGCCAATTTTATAAGCCTTGCGATCTGGCTTACAACTTCCTAGCCTATTGGATTAGCATATTGACGTCACCTACTAGCATATCCTCCTATCATTGCCTAATACCCAAGTGGCCTCACATGCTATATTATTGACATAGGCTACTAGCCTAGCTTAGCATAATAGGTTGATTACTAGCCTAGCCTACTAGCCAGCTAACCTACTTACCTAGCCTATTGTGCTAACCTAATAGCCTGCTAGCATTCTGGATCGTCTCCACTTACTAGCCAGCATACGTGTCTACCCTGTTAGCCTAAGCTACAAGCCTACTTTTCCTACATACTAACCTACCAACCTAGTCATCTACTGTCATATCATACTATCCTGGTATAGGCTAGCCTACTGGTCTAGCGCGCTGGTCTAATGTACTCGTATATCCTTCTAACCTACTGGTTAATCTCTCCTACTAACCTGGCCTGGTCTACTGGCATAAATACTAGCATAACCTAGTGGTCTAGCGCACACGCATGCTCCCCTAGCATTGCAGCCCGGTCTGGCCTACTGGCCTATCATACTAATAGCCTAGCCTACTGGCCTAGCATACTAGCTTGGTCTAGCTTACTGGTCTTGCACACTAGCGTGGCCTAACTTATTGGCCTAGCATACTAGCCTGACCATGCCTACTGGTCTAGCGTACTATCCTGGTCTATTATACTAGCCTCCCTTAGCCTACTAGCCTAACGATTTAGCATATGAGCTTGGCCTAACCTACCATCCACTCAGCCACCACCCCACCACCACCCCCACCACCACTCCCACCACCCGCACCATCACGCACCATACTTACCCACGCCGTTCCACAGGCCCGGCGATCCCCGTAAACTGTGTAGGGATGCTCGGAGTTTGTGAGTAGCTACCCAGCAGGCACATGGCGTTGTTTCAACGTCGAATCCACGTTGAAATCACGTCATGACGTGATTTCAACGTGGATTCGACGTTGAAACAACGCCATGTGCCTGCTGGGTAGGTATTATTGCGTCTATATGGGATGCGTGAATACGTGTGTGGGTGGTGATAGAATGAATGATTGGTTATGTACTATGGGTGGCTGAATGGGAATATGAGTGGATGGATGGATAGGTACGTTGCTAGGATGTGCATGCATGCATACATGCGTGCATGTGTATGCGTGTGTGCGCGTTAGCGTACTTGTGGCTGTTGGGTACTTGGAGCGGATGGGGTGGTGCCCATAGGTACTTGTGTTGGGTGCATAATTAAGTGTTTGTATTGTGTGAATATCCACTTACAACACGAGGTTGATGTGTAGGCGTTTCAGTTTTTTCCACTGCTGGATGGCATAGACTTAGGGTCATGGGTAGATATGCACTAGGGTAATAATTGCATCATCTGTGGAAATACGTAACATATTAATATGCCGATAACTGTAGCAAAGATTTACTCATAGGATTAGCTATGTGTATGTGCGTAGGTTGTTATGCTATAGTGGATGGTTAACGCTGCGTGTATTGTATATGCATCTTTTTATGTGTGGGTAGTGGTAGCAATGGGATAAGGATAACTCTTAAGGCATGGGTAGCTATGAGGTAGGGTTAGCTATGCTGGCAGTTGTATTGGTAGCATTTGTGGCATGGGTAACTATCGGTGTAGGAGTATGGTTAGGGATAACTCCTCTACCCGATCGCCAGAGCTACTCCTATTACTCCATAGCAGCCCTTCCCCAGTACTACCTCTACCCACATAGCTACGACAGCGGTATCTACACATGTATCTATCAATACCCATAGCCTAATAGCTACCATACGCTCATCGTTACCTGACATAGCTACCCGTACACCATAGCTACTCCAAACATATAGCTACCATATCCATGTGCATACCACAGAGCTAGCGATACCAATAACTTACACCACCAAACTCATACCTTGCCAAAATTCTAAGTACGTTACAGCGCTCAGCTACCCATATCCACGTAGCTATTATAATTACCCGAAATACATAGTTACCTCCTGCCTACCACATAGCTACTACTACTACTCCTACTACAGATAACCCTTCCCCATGGGCTTGTTGAGTATGACGTCACTGCGCGTGATTCGCAACCCGGAAGTGTGTATTTTGCTTTATTACATCATAAGTACGTGTTTATGAGGTCATCATTTGTTGTTAAACAAAAACATTGTTTTGCGTATTTAACAATCGAGCTGAACCCGGAAATACGTCATTACTTAACACGTCCATAGCTACTCCTACTACATAGCTAAGCATATAGTGACCCATACAGGTATTCCCATAGCTAGCGTATATATATATATAGCTTCCAGGCCCATAGTTCTCCCTATACAATAGTTACCAAACGCTATAACTACCCATAACCATACACACATTCGGACAGTAGGTTAGTCAAATGAGATTATGTCACTAGGTTGGTCAGGTCAGTTGTGACAGTCATGTAGGTTAGCTGGCTAGTCGACTTGGGATAGTAGGTTAAGCTAATAGGCTATGCTAGTGTGCTAAGCTAGTAGAGTATGTTAGTTGGCCAGCCTAGTAGACTAGTATGATAGAAACATAAGATATTAGAGAATGGTAGTAGGCTAGGCATGCAGTGTATGGTTGTAGGCTATGCCAGAATGCCAGAATAGGTTACTATCCAAAGAGAGTGGACTTGGTCTTAACATAATTTATTTTTGTCTTAGAGGGAGCGCGATAAGCCAGGTCTTATGACCGCGTTTCCCATACAATTATATTGAAAATTAAATGTCTCGTGGTGAAACAAGAATGAATACATAGACGCTACTATACTATATTTAATTACTTGGTGACATTGCATTATACATTATACTTATGATACATAATAGTGAGGCTGATAAAAGTGCACATTCGCAGTTGAATGCCCGATAACAAAACTATCCTAACTGAACACCCCCAGAACCCCAAAATTGGTACCCCAACACAATGACAACGAAACAGAGCTCAGCACATGCTGATTTCGCCCCGCACAAACCATCATAATTTTCAGTTACTTAATTGAACTAGGGACTCGTGTCTCTAGTTCAATTTCAGAACACAAACAAAATCATATCAATCTATACGTAATAAAACCATCACACGCCAAGACCCACCTCGACTCACTTCATCCAGGCCCACAATTTAAGCCTCCAGAAATATGAAACAATTCCATCTCCAAGCATTCTGCGGCGAATATGCACCCCTAAATCTTGTGTGTCGGGATGAAAGAACTACTTTATAATCATAAATCAGTCGTCATGGCTAGTAGAGGTACCTGTGCATTCGTGTTGGTCAATAGCTAGTGTTATTTCAAACTGAATGAATCCACTAAGGTATTGACGTCACGATCAACTACGTCGCCTATAGGTTGGCGTGGCAGTCTTAATTGACGGAAATACTTCGTCATAAATCCAAGGAATAGTCTGTCAAGTTGTACGAATAGTATGTTTTCGCTATATTTCATAACTGTTCTGTTGAGTATTTTGAAACTAGCTTGACTAGAGAGTGGACTTGTATGTTAGACCAGTAGGTTAGGAGGTTGGCTAGTAGGACAGACTATTAAAGTGGTCAGCCAATGATAGGTTATCAGGCTATGTTATTAGGTTAGCTCAGTACCCTAGATGAGGCTAGACCTATGGGAAATACCAGTATGTTAGTAGACCAAGCCAGTAGGTTGGTATTGTAGTATAACCTAGTAGCCTAGGTTCGGTAGTAGTATACCAGTAGCCTGGTAGATTCTGCCAGTAGGATGGGTCAGTATGTTGGTTAGGCTAGGGATAGGCATAAGATAGAAGCCGACGTTAGCAGGCTAGACTTGAAGAGTAGACCAGTAGGCTAACTCAGTAGGCTAGGTTAGTCTAGTAGAATAAGCCAGTAGGCTAGTTGTATAGACTAGCAGACTAGAATAGTATGCTAGCCCAGTGTGATAGACTAGAAGTGGGGTAGGCCAGTAGGATTTTAGCTTAGTCGAGTAGGCTAAGTGTGTAGAATATGATAGATAACGAGGCCAGTAAACTATTAGATTAGCCTAGTATGCTAGATCCGTAGGTTATGCCAGTGGGCCATGCCATGAGACCAGGCTAGGCGAGTAAGCTATGGTAAGTTAGGAAGTCAGCTAGTAGGCTAGGTTATGCTAATCTAGTAGGCTATGCTATGCTAGCAGGCTATGCCCGTATGCTATGCTAGAGGACTGTGCTCTAGTCGCCTAGCCAAGCATCCTAGATTAGTAGGCCGATAGGCGAGGCAAGTAGACTAGGCTAAGGTAGTGGTGGGAGTATTGGTATGGGTAGTGGTGGTGCATTGCTATGGTATTATAGTGACGAGTGTATGTGGTTATAAGCAGAGGTAAGGTATGGTGTCGGTGGGTGTATGTGTAGAGTAACGATTCGTGTATCCATACGCAGGGAATAGCTATTGGTAGGGGTAGCAATAGGTGTGTATTTCTCTGGATAGGTATGGATAGGATAGCAATGTGTGTATTGCTACGGTAGTTATGGTTGTTTTGGGAGCATTTCAAAATATGCGCAGCATACATACTAATGTATGGGCAAACAAATACATAGTCACTTAGGTTGTGGCAAAAGTTCCCAGATTTCAGTGCTGCTGTCACTCCATTTACCTTTACCACCAAGCCTTCCATAGTTGATCAAGGGCGGTGGCACATCTTTTCTGTCACGGAAACTTGTGATTTTACTGATAAATACTTGTGAAAATATGCATAGTAAAAATTGTCTCTATATTGTTCCATTTTAGCACTTTCTATAAATTTGTCATTATGCAATTATCGCTGATTTTGCCCAAACCGGGTGAAAATTAAATATTCCAATATTGAAATACAGTGATAACTTAACGAAGCTAATATTCTCAATTCTAATTCGAATAGGTGATAGGTATATTAGCACGCCTGTGCAGTGTACAGCCAATCCGTTTGACGTACATGTTGGCGATTACCATGGTATACATTGTGGCCCATATACACATCAGCAATAAGCAATAACAAGAAAAAAAGTAAACGTTTCTCCATTTGTTTCAGAAATAGAAATCGTCATCGATCTTGTATCAGTAATGATTGTTTCAGGCTACACATACGTAAATCTGATTGGCTGAATTAGGATTTTAATTTTGAAGTCAAATTTTGGAATTCGATGTCGAGTTTTGAATTTCGAAGTCGAGTTTTGAATTTTGAATTTGGAATTTCGAATGCGCCCTTCTGGGCTTTCGTATTTACCACTTCGTGCAGAGTTCTAATGACTTGAGTCAATGACTCGACGCGAGTCAGACTCGAGTCCAAATTTTCTGTTACTCGACTCTAGTCAGTCTGGCAAAATTGACTCGAATCGACTCTAAATGAATCGCTTCGATGGGAGTCTGTGTCTCAAAACCTCTAGAGTCGAGTCCTCAAATGTTATGACGAAATATTCTGTGGTACGCACTCAGTGTGCATCATATGCTTTGGGACTGTTAAAACCTATTCAAATTTTTCAACCTATACACATATATCTTTTGTTTAAACATGAGTATGGTAGTATGCGGAACTAGCAGCAATTTAAGTAAAATATATATTGTCTACATTTGGGATATGCCTCCATTTTATTTGGGATTAAATAAAATATGGTAAAAGAACTATTTCCTGTGATTCACGGGAGTTTCTTCTATGAAATCTTTTTGCCATAACTCGAGAATCCACAAACATTTGCTGATTTAATAAAGAGCAATACGTACATCTTTCTCAGATTCTATGACATATGACATATGAAATGATAAATGTTATGCAAACTATGCTTTAGAGAGTGTTTAATTTATTAGAAACCTCTCTGAAATTGCTTATCAGAGTCTAGTTTTAAAAAATTCCCTAAATAAAAACTACAGGAGGTGGGTGGTGTTAAAACCTTCCAATGATAAATCTCACAATAACGTAAATTCCTTACCATATATTCATAGACGATTCGTACACGAAGTTTTGTACTGTGCACATGTGGAAACCGAGTATTCTATGTTCACTTCTGAAGGCAGTATTAGCAGTACCAGCATCACGCACATCAGGTGAGCGCGTTTTCAGTCGAGGTGACGTATTAATGGGACCGCAACGTGCTCGACATTGGGGACAAGTTATACTTTGCTGTGTTCACGTTATAGAGATTTTATCCATAGTAACTCCTAATTAACTCTCTATTATGAATCTTGCCTAGGCCGTGTTCTCATGAGAGAGTTAATCGGGAATAACGCCATACTTCAGTATGGCGTTATTCCCGATTAACTCGCTAATGAGAACATAGCCTTAGTTTTGCTCAAGCGGAACTATTCTACTACTGACCAACATTTTTTTTGTCTCGTCTATGTTGTATTTAGCGATGTATAGTAACCACATTTCCTGATGGCCGCAATATCTACAAAATGTTAAACTTTGTGCTTGCAGTTTAGCAAATCTGATCAATAATGATGAGAACATGCTAGACATTTAAAGGAGGATTCTAGCTTATCCATCAATCATATGAGGAAATATTCAACTACGTGACATGTAGTCTGACGTCATAATCATTTATGAAGTAACTTGTAATTTGGACGTAAACTTGTCCCCGAGTCGAGCAGGATAAATTCGTGACGAACGCTTATAATTGATGACGGACTAAGGGTTGATGTAATAATTGTATGTATTTACTATTTAATAAACATGCTGTTGAATATTTTGAAACTAATTTGACTGGGCGTCGTTGCTGCCATTGGCAGCAACAGTACCCAGTCAAATGAATTTCAAAGTATTCAACAGCTTACCTGTATATTTTTCTGGAAATCGATAGTCAAGGAGGTCAGGGATCGATTGATCCAAGACGTTCAAAGGGTGGGTGGAGCTTAGCTAGATATCGGCGGAACTTTTTTTAAGGAATTATTTCTACAAGATAAACAATGACCAGTATTTATTATGTTCTTAACATACTTGTGTGAGTTTTTACTTAGCATAAGAGCTAGCGTAGCTTTTTAATTTAATGACATATATATATATAAATTTCGTTTTGACCGGACAGTAAATATATTGCTGCACAAAAAATAAGAACACTATAATTCAGATCAGGTTCTTGCATAACAAACCTTTATTCCATGATGAAACTACCAGAAATATGACACCGCACGTATATGTTTAGTTAGTTTTCTAAAGTTTCTATACAAGTGCTTATCATAAATTTCATATAACAACAGTGTCAATGTGTTAGGTCTGTGAAGTCGCAAATAAATATGCAGTTGTCAGAGAAATTTTAACAAGACAGATTGTAAAACACATTTGTCACAGAAAATTCAAACGTGACTCATTTCAAGCCCATCCACGATAAAAGAGTTATGTTCCGGTGTTTTCAATATAGTTATCTGCTCGTATTACTATCAAACCCCATGAACATTACATAATTATATCCGGTGCACTGCAGTAAACTGAAGCAACTCAAATTTTAGTATGATTTGACGCCATGAGAACTTGTTTTGGGTGTCTCTCACTGTATGTTTGACTACCTGAAAGTTTGTGATTCGATATCACACGACTTGACTCGACCTGGCCTCAATATATAAATGACTCGACCTCACTTGAGTCACTGTGGCAAAACGGCTCTACTCGACTCGAATCATTGCTATAAATAGCTGGATTTGACTGTAGTTATTGTCATAAGTGGCTAGACTCCATTGGAGTCATTGTTATAAATAGCTGGGCTCGATTCACAAAATTTATCATTACAACACGGACTCCGTTTGTTGTGAATTGCATCTTGTTAGATAGATATAGACATAGAATCCTTCCAGTTGTTCATAGGTTGGAGATAGCGGTACAATAAATTGTAGATATGCTTGAGAATTGGATAATGTTTGTGCGATGATTGCGTTATCTACTGCGGGAAAAAAACCCATCACCGCCACACCCACCACCCCGGATTCCCTTTACCCCGATAACACGGTGTAATAGAGTGGTAATGTAGCGATGTAACGCGCCAATAACCAGTTTGGCCCGTTTGTAAACGGTGCAGGCCCATTTACCAACTTGTTACCTGTGCGCCCGTTTGTAAACGGCGCAGACCCAGATGACAATATAAAACTTGCGCCAATAAGAAATTTACATATTTGTAGACGAATTGTGATTTCTATCGCTACCTTCGTAGATCAATGATTAATTTTCAGTCACTGGAATAGTTTATTTGAAACCTCTTACCTAAAGAAACACCGTCTATCAAATAAGGTGGTGGTGGTTCGCTGAATCATTTTATGACATACCTGCTTAATAGCTACGATGACGCGCGTTTTAATCAAAGTATTGTTTTAATGTGTGCATACGCCGGCTCTGATAAATCTATGAGAAGGTTTAAACATTCTTTTATAAATGTGAGCAATATTTAAAATTTTTATGGATGTAGTTCAATACGTGAATTCTACTCAATATTAGACACTTCATTTGATCCTTGCGTTATTAACTAACTTCATCACTTTGGTCAGCTATTATGTGTAATCACAAAACAATGGATTAATCAGCAGCTTGAAGCCAATTGTACCACACTTGCTCATGTATGCACATGCATGTACGCGCTTATTATTTTTCTGATGCATGCAGAAATATTGACCAACCGACTGAAGCAATGGGTGAATGAACGGACAGATGGATTGACAGACGAATATATAAATAAACAAGGAACACGTGTATGAATGAGCACGCGCATAAATACGAAGAGACGTGTCCAAACAACTGCATGAATCGCTGAAATATACAGCAAAACGGAGTTAATGAATGGATGGATGTATTGCCTATTGGCGCAAGTATGATATTTTCATATGGGAAATGCGCAGTTTACAAATTCGCGCGCCGATAACGAATTTGCATATTGACCTGCGCCGTTTACAAATGGGCGCGCCGATAACCAGTTGACATATGGGCCTGCGCCGTTGATAAACAGTCCTACGACGTTTACAAATGGACCAATTAGTTATTCAGTCGATACATCGATGTGTCCGCTACAGGGGCGGTTAGCAGTGGTAGGGGGCCTATCTTTATTTACCAGCATTTCGTTGACTTTACTATCAATTCCCACCATACTGATGGCGTATTGGCTGGTATTGTTCCAGTGCTGGTCCAGTAACCGGCTTTATAATATGGAATAGTGCCCAGTCAAATTAGTTTCAAAATATTCAACAGCATGTTTATTAAATAGTAGCGATATACAATTCTTACAACGTGTCGGACTATAAAGAGTTAAAGACGGGCCTAATAGAATCATATATGACGTAATGAGTATGGCGTCATCCTACACACCGCTTAGCTGATTACGACGTCATGTGACGTTAGACGAAAGATGGATACTCTGGAAATGTGAATTTTGATGTGGATTGTGATGACTTTTACAAGAACGACCCTCTTGTTTCTATCACATCTACACGCTATAAATTAAATCATGATTGTTTTCTAAAGACATCACGAACATTCAACCAAATTTCTTTAAAAAATTAGAAAGCCAAGGGCAGACGATCCAACATGTATAACTATACATGTACATTATACACGATCATACAGCATCGGGCATTGTTGGATGAATTTACCAACCAGTGATACCAACTATATCACGTGATTTAAATTCCGGTGTATGATTGGCTGTTTCATCCAACACGGTGTACGTTGCGGCGAAAGTTGGGAATTATCCGATTTTTTTTTTGCGTGTATGATTCGACATATCGAAAACGACGACACACGATCAAACATCTTCCGACTTTGTCGAATCATACATGTATAATCATACATGTTGTATCGTCTGTCATAGGCTTAAGCAGTTGGATGTACGCACAATTACATTTTAAGGTATTTTAACTGATTTCTATGATCTTACTATTGAAGGTCATATTGTTGCATATGCTATATGGAATATCCCTCGCCCTATTTGTTTTGCCAACAAATTTTACAATTCTGAGAATGCATATTGGCTGCAAATGTATAGTTCTATTAATATTTGACACATATCCACACATATCTGCGCTTCGTCGGTTCAGATCGTCAGGTTAGGTCAGGTTATCAGGTCGGATCATTAGGTCAGGTCATCAGGTCAGGTCATTAGGTCAGGTCGTCGGCTCAGGTCGTCCTGTCAGATTATTGGACCAGTTCATCAGGTCACGTCATCCGGTCATGTCATCAGGTCAGGTCAACAGATCATGTCATCATGTCAGGTCATCATGTCATGTCATTAGCTCCGGCCATCAGGTCTTCTTCTTCTTCTTCTTTCGATCGCTACTATTACACTTGGAGAGCCGTTCTCAAGATGAAATCTGTGGTTTTCTGCAATTCTTCCACATGCCCATACAGCTTTTCAAGTAAAGAGGTTGACAAAGGCGAGATCTCTTCTCTCAGCAGCTGATACGTACTGCAACATTGAAGTATGTGCTCTGTGGTCTGTTCTGCTTCTCCACAAGGACAAGCGGGCGATGTCGTAAGGTGGAACCGCCTGCCTGTACATGTGTTGGTTTAGTCTGTTGTGTCCAGTTCTGAGACGAAAAATGGCCACTTGCTCTGGCCTCGAGAGATGATGGTAGGCATCTTCTGATTGAGGTGTTCTATAGAGTGACTTGATGATAGTCTTCATCTCTGTATGGGTAACCATGTTTTCTGTCTGATTCTCTTCTGCACCCACCTTTGCCATCTTGTCTGCTTCCATATTTCCTTGGACTCCACAATGCGAGGGGATCCACTGCAATGCTATCCAAAAGCATTTGATGGTTTGTAGTGCTTCTTCAAGTTGTGGCAGCTTACCTTTGGTGATAGCCTCAAGGACGGAGCGGGCATCAGATAAAGAGACAATCTGTGCAATAGGGTCTGCTGTTCTGCTGATGGTATTAGCTGCATAAACCAGTGCTTCGACTTCAGCCCTGTAGTTTGTGCAGTGTTTGCATGTCGGTATTGCAGCTGACTCACGTTGGTCATCAGGTCACATCAGTAGATTTTGGCGGCCGTTTATGTTGTGTAAGCTTGTCAATAGTCCTTAAAATTAATATTAATAGTTATTACATGTGAACAATGATGGCATCATTAGCATACTTACTCTGCTACCACAAAATATGTCTGAAACCAAATATTTACCTCACGTTAATACAAGAACAAATTTTTGGCAATACCTCCTGAATGCAAGAAGTTAGAATCATGAAATGTGCCAGATCCATTCATATTATGGCTGACGAGAATTAGTGTGAGTTTCACGTCAAAAGGTCAAATATCTATGTCAAAGGGTCACTAAGTTGATACCAAAATACACATTTTTGCCCATAACTCGGGAATGCAAAAAGATCAGCAGATTTTGTACACCAATATTATCGATCTCATCGTGTTTCCGATCAAATATCTAGATCACGCGGTCATTACGTGTATACTGGAATAAAGATCTTTGCCATAACTCTGGAAGACAGAACGGTATATTCACTAAATTTAGTACATCCACTCATATTGGAGTTGGACAGAATGACTTTCATTTTCAAGTCAAAGGGTCAAATATATAGGTCACATTGTCACTAAGCGCATATTGGAATGCACATTTTTCGTCATAGCTTGGGAATACAAGACGATAGAAACACGAAATTTTGCACATCAATGGAGGAATGCAGTTTTTGCTATACCCCGCCCATCTCTAGCTAACCTCCACGCACGCTTTTCCCGTGTTGTGATCGATCGATCCCTGCACTTTCTGAATCTCAATTTGAATATCAATTTCCGGGAAACGATACAGGTAAGCTATCGAATATTTTGAAAGCAACAGCTCCCAATCAAATTAGTTTCAAAATATTCAACCTGTATGGTTACCTTGATATTGCGATTCTGAGAATTCAGGGTTCGATCGATCCCAACACGGGCAAAGAGTTGGTGGAGCTTAGTTAGGTAATGGCGGTGCGCGACTAAATGTGGTTTCGGTCATGTCATTAGCCTCGGTCATCAGGTCAAATCATTACCACAAAGGAAGCCTATAGCATGTCACCTCTTTTACGCGACTCTTTCTAGATAGTAACTACGCATTTGTGATCCATAAGGTGGTCCCACAAGACAGGTTATAAGTACGCGATTTCCACTCTGTGATACCTATGTGAATAGTAGATTAGCAACACAGACTATAGAGCTGTGTGTAAGTCTACTTACTACCTGTAAGCATGTTGAAGAGGGTTGAAATTAGGCTAAGTTCACGCCATGCATTTAATCCTGAGAAATACTTTACTTACAAATATATATGGTGATCGTAACCCTTCTAATGTTCAATAGCGCATCAAAGCTATTCATATGAAGTAACCCTTTAATGGTCATTTTCCATGCCAGTTCAATAGAAGACTATTTTTTGCAAACTTACCATTGAAATTTACAATTATAGTTTTCTGTTGTCTTGCAAATGGTCATTCCTCAAAACCAGTGCTTGGCCGTTAATGGACTACTGATTAAGAAACTTAAATCTTCGCTTAGTCAGTGTTCATTAGAAGGCCAGGAGAAGATTATTTTAGAAAATCTACCATTGGAATGACTGGCTCAGTAACCGAGCCAGTCATTCCAGTGGTAAATTTTCAAAAATAAACGTCTCTTTTCCTGCAAATGAACATTCCCCAAGGCCACTGCAGATACCCTTTTGGTCGGACTGATCCTTAAAGGGTTAGATATGAGCATTGAAAAAATATTTCTTTATTAAATTGTATTTTCCTCACTGTGTGTTGTTCTCGTCTACGACTATGCTGTTATTGCTAGTATTCATACACTGGGTTATATGGGTAGATCTATATTGATTAAATACCTACTCTCAACTGATCGTACCCAAGGCGCACTAAGCTGACTGACTGCTCAATTCAAAAGCACTAGTTATTTTCTTCATTATCCGTGAATCCCTTCTTTTCTGACATATCAGCGCGACGATAGAGGAGGGGCTTAGCGGTGTCGTTTTCGCTCAAGCGACCAATCCGATCATCACTCCTACCTAGCGTTGTGTTTTGAGTACCGTGCGTTTTAGAACGATTTTGGCCTGGGCCTCTTTCGTAGCGGACTTCTACTAGGATATATTAATCCGCCAGAGTGCCGCATTGCAACCTCGTGTATGTGTGGTTGTCGTTTAGTAACTATATACTAGCGTGTCTTTTTTAGAAGTGAGGGAATCGTTATTGTATACATGTGACTTGAGTTAGACAGGTACTGAGTTTGGATGCGGTGGATTCCAAACTGGACCCGCATCATACCTGTATAATAGATGAGCATAATTCAGCCTAGTTCTGGCGGGTAGTGATGGTAGTGTTGGCGGCCCGGGCTGCGAGGTGGAATAAGCCGGGCTGTCCCACAACCTAACCACAGCAGCTGGATTAATACCCATTCACGACTGTATCTTTGTGGAAAATCTATAAAACGTTAGACGTTTGTTAATGACGTAAGCAATTGCAGTAGTGGTGGTAGTACTTTTGAAAGAAATTACAATATTATAGATGATGTAGCGATATATTTCTTGACCAAAATGTAATGAACGACTATATAATCAGTCCCGGAGAAGTATACTGAGGAAAAATAAATTATCTTAACGGTTTAAATATTGAGAGCAAAAAAAGATGACAGATGTTCAATATTTAAAAAAATCAAATAACACGCGTATTTGAAGTACGAGAGAAAATAATTGTAAATATCAGATAGTGTAATTCAGTGAAATAGGACTGAATAGCAAGGTGAAATAGGCCTTCATTTTACAAGGTGTGTGTACTGAGCGCAGTTGACAAAAGTTGTTTATACACGTTAAGGTTTCGTACGGATGATTCTCTGCGCGCGCTACAAGCTGAAAAAACACCTGAACATCACACGAAATTAGCTCTCGTTTACGATAGACAGACACATCGTCATACACCTGTGTCTGTCTCGAGTCCATCGGCCAGACAAGCAGCACACAGGAGATCATTTCTTACTGGCCTCTCTGGAAACTTTTCTTGTCTCCGACGCTTTGAGAGGCTTATCGAAAATCGATGAAAGCAGCTTAAGTCTTGTTTAAGGCTGATTGCTATATTGGCTATGTTAATTATCGAATATATATGCGCGTGAACAGAAGTTCGTGTAACAAACACAGCGCCATGTAAAGACGAGTGGACACTACTGTAAGGACCACACTTTGCTTCGGTTAACGAGTTTTTCTATCAATCGTGCATATGTCGTTTGAAACCAAGGGACTGTTTTGTGCATTATTTTCCTCCTGTGTGGATATTAGTTTTATTTAGCAATATATACTTGATTCCATCGTTGTGGATTGTACATCATATTCAAAGTACGTGTTGTGAACTATAAATAAAAAACAACGAAAACATTGTTACTGGGCATTCATAATCATGTGTGCATGGGGCATGAATCCCTCAGCTCTTATCTTACGTCGCTCTAGACTCACGTTGATTGTAGTGGTTAATTGAGTCGAGCTCTGAGGTTAGTTTCTACCGGAATATGGGCCGCCCTCCAGGGATGTACTCAGAATAAGTTGGGCAGCTGCTGTGAAATGAGCTGTATCGGCCCGCCCCACACGCGCATGCTCGGTACGGTATCATGGCTCCAGCGCGACACCACGTCACACAAACCTGCTCAAATTGGGGCGTCACTCAAGGATGAGGGCCACGCCTTCTATCATAATACATTACAGGTGAGAAATACCTACACACACCCACAGACATGCGCACTCACACTCGCAAACACACACACACGCACATAAGCACTCACTCACTCATTCACGCATGTCTGCTTGGATGTGTTGAAACAACTTGGCAGTTACCGAGATTCTTCAGGAGTCTTGTTACATAATAATCACAACCAACAGCGTCACCCCCTCCCCTCCCCCTCCCCACCCCAGCGTTGATGTTTTTATCACTTTCATTGTTGTTCATACGCTACTCGTCCCATAGCAACAGTTACGCATTTAAACCTCACAGACCAAAGACGTCAAATTCTCTATAATGTAAAGAAAAGTATATTGAGTATTTTGAAATTAAATTGATTCCAATCAAATTACTTTAAGTGGAGAAAGGTCAATTCAAACGCAGATCTGTCATAAAACTACGATTGCTGCACTCGGTATTCATTTGTGGGGGCCTCAAAGGAGGAAATCAAAATGAAATTCTTAAATAAATGCACAATTGCTGTACGCTGAGATGGTGACACCATGTGGGATGTCCCTTAATAAACAATAACCCGTTTTCTTACTTCTATGTAAGGGGCGGCGGAATGATTTCATGTTAGGGGGTTGGTGGCGAAGTTGCAGGAGGGTTTGGATCTTCACCTTTAGACGCTCTGAGAACTCATGTAAAGCTGTGTTCGTAATAAATTACCAGTCAATGTCTATACTGCAGTAAATGTCGTGCTTAAATGTAGAACTTAAATTTTTTATAGATCGTTAGAAATGCCTCTCACTGTCTTATTAGGGGATGTGGGGGTTGGTGGGGGTGGGGGCGGGGGCATAACATATGGTGTCCCGCCAAAAGAAATTATTGAGCGGCAGATACTCACGCCCTATCCCCCCTCCCCCTCCCACGTGTGTGTTTGTGCGCATACATAATTGTACTCGCGCTCGAGAAGCAACCAATGTGCTCAAATAATTTGTGTGCAATTGAGTCTTCTCTGACTACATAGCCAGTGCGCAGGTTATTGTGTTGATATTGTATGCACGCTACTATCACCTATCTGTAAAATACTTATGTGCACTAACAACTTCATAACGTGATCAAATATTGTTTTAATCTGATTTGGTTTATATTAGTTTTATGGATCTTTAGTTGAGACATACAACACGTATAAGTCAGTTAATAATGCCAACCAAACAAATAAACAACTGTAACTAAACAAAATACGAGCACTAATAATATAATACTAACACAACTCAAGAGGCAACAACAAGCCAAGGGCTTATGCCTCGTAAAACAAAGCAACATCCGACTGGACAGCCATCACTAGTGGCGTGCCTCAAGGCAGTGTTTTGGTACCTACACTTTTCCTTCTGTACATAAACGATCTACCCGATTCCGTAACCTGCCCTTGTAAGATCTTTGTGGATGATACCAAACTGTTTGGTAACCCTAACACCATGAACCTTCAAGACAATATAGATAATGTATGTAATTGGTATCAGATTTGGTAGCTACACTTTAATACAGAACACATGTAATACACTTTGGTTCAAATAATCCTAGAACCCAGTATTATTTGACAGACACTACATGCCAGTCACAAACCATTGAAATCATACCGTCCAGAAGTGAAAAGATCTCGGCGTACACATAGATTAAAATCTCTCCTTCGATACCTGTATAAATGCAATTGCATCAAAGGCTAACAGCATAGTTGGTCTAATTAACAGAACCATCAATTACATAGATGAAAACATGCTTACCCTGTTATTCAAATCACTAGTCCGACCAATTTAGGAATACTGTAACTGCATATGGTCTCCTCCTTTTAAAAGACAATCTTGTATAATCGAGAGGGTCCAGCGCAGAGCCACTAAACTTGTTCCCCATTTGAGAAACTACTGCTACACAGACAGGTTAAAGGCTCTGAACCTCATGTCACTAAAATGCAGAAGGCTTAGAGGAGACTTAATCGAAACATGCAAATTTATCCATGATGATTAAAACATTGACAAAAACACATTATTTGACCGATCAAGTAACACACGTACTAAAGGTCACACATTCAAGCTCAACACTAAACGCAACAGAAAAGAAATTCGCAGGTATTTTTTCCCAAACAGAATTATTAACACATGGAGCTCATTCCCTTCTTTTGTGGTCGAGGCACCACCCCTCAGCGTGCTTAAATCAAAAGTAGGTATGCACCTAAATGACATAATATACGATCATGACATAACCAACTAATAGATATATAATAATAAGACAATCCAGAAATATACCCAAATGCTAGGCGCAGAAGGGTGTAGCCATGAGCGTAGGTGGCACGCCGCAGCTGATGCGGGGATAACCCATCTACCCCACAGCACCTCCCAAAGTCAACCAGGGTCATGATTACTGTCAATGAATAATGCCAACCAAACAAATAAACAACTGTAACTAAACAAAGTACAAGCACTAGTAATACAATACTAACACAACTCCAGAGGCAATAACCTCGTAAAATGATAAAATGACGAAAAAAATGATGACGATGTCAGTCTGTCGGTCTGTCTGTCACCATACCACACCCAGTGATGGAAACAAGAGGAACCCCTAGTCCTTTCATGCATGGACATGGTCTCTAGGTATAACATGTGAGGAATATGCTAGGATTAAACCTGCTAGACACACGCTAGTATAGCATATATATTCTTCTTTAGTCTGCCGTTAAACTATCCAGGTATGGTAGGCCCGTAGAGACTACCGTATATGAAATATACTTATGCGCGCACTCGATTATTTGGTATGTACATTTTAAGTGAGTACGTGTACTTAAGTGTTGTTGCCTTTTCTCGACCCCCAACCTTGCTAGACAAGTCGAGCATTATACGTCTCGATCCGCGTACTGATATGTCATCAGATCTTAGCCATTCCTAAGTTAAGTAAACAGAGCCTGTTCAAAGCATTGTTAACTTATCACAGTAATATCAAATAATAATTGTAATTTTAAATATAAACTTGCCACATTATCATAATCAAACAGGTTCTAAAGTCACCCTCCATATAATGGCCGGCCTATGCAAATGACACCTCCATATAAACGACACGTTCGTTAGTAAAAAAAACATCCAGGAACCCATGTATTTCACTCTCTATATACTGGATATAGATCGTGACCATTTGGACACGAGCGTCCCAGTATCATAATTACGAGGCAACCATACATGTAAGCAGGGTTTCTCATAAGACTCCTTTTGAGGGCATCGACTCCCAAAGTTCTGGTACTGGGTTCCGTGTTGCATAATTCTTAAATTCTAATTAGTTTTATAGGTTTTTGCACAACCATATCCATAAAATCTAGTACATGACCCCCATAATTCACAGCTGTGCACCCGCGGTACTCTTTAATTTTAGCATGGATGAGAAAAACTGCATTGGAAATCCCAAAGCTCAGTTTGGACCTCCAGATTTCAAGTTGGGACCCCTAGATTTTTAGGTGCGGACTCCCTGGAACCTCCAAAATTTCGATGCCATGAGAAACACCGAACGTAGGCTGTTGAATATCTTGAAACAAATTCGACAGTAACCTGTTGCCGTCCCACTCCCACCACACCACCCACCCCACCTACCCCTAGTATCATTTACAGAGAAGTTATACAGTAATCTCCTTTTCAATAAATCTTTGGTAACTAAAATGCAAGAATAGCATTGCGGATATTAATATGGCTCTATATTAGACATATTAGATTAAGGCACCTGTAACGGGAACGTGGAATTCCTGACGCTCTATAAGCCATTTAGGCAAGTATAATTAAATCGTTTATATTTCAAGACAACTATATAGTGAAACTGTTGAATAGTTTGAAGCTAATTAGTAAAATTAGATTCAAAATATTCAACAGAATATGCATTATTGCACCATGAAGAAGTTGATATTCTGGTGTTAAAATGTTAAAATATTAACAATATATTAGCGGTTAGCCGAAACACGGTTAACTCAGTAGAATGATAATGACTTGGGCATTGATGTCAGGGTTAGAAGACAGAAATTCCCACGCCATACAGGATTCGAATACGATTCCCGGGTTCCGAGGATGGGAAGGTGACGGGCACGCATTAAGACATCGATCATGGTGTCGCTCTCGCGTCGTACGGCAATGGCGCTTAATACATTCTGACTTGCATAACACTAATATACGTTTTCGTGTGAACCACGTGCCAATGGAGCGATCCATGTCTAGCTATGTCCCGCCCATTTCTAGCTATGCTCCGCCCATTTCTAGCTAAGCTCTGCCCATACATTGGGATAGATCGAACCCTGAATTCCCAGAATCCCAAAATCAAGGTAACTATACAGGTAAACTGCTGAATATTTTGAAACAGCAACAGCGCCCAGTCAATTTAGTTTCAAAATTTTCAACAGAGTCTTTATTAAATAGAAAATCCACCAAAGACGTACAACTCGTACACTTGACAGGCTATTCCAGGTTAACGGCGGAGTATTTCTGTCAGTTATGGTTGTGATTTGTGATGGTAGCCTACATGTGACGTAATTAGACTATAATAGCACACACTCGATCGACAGATCGGATTCATCTATTTGAATATTTTAGATTGACATTTTCAACCCTAATATTTAAATATACAATCTTCAAAAACAGTTCTAGATGTAAGCTTAACGGTTGTTTATTCTGAAACTAATGTGTCAATCCAATTAGCCTATAATTTTATCAGTGAATCTTGTATTTCATTTCTAACATTGGGCAAACATTTTATATCGATATCGGGTTTGTCCTTTTCAAAGGGTCTACACCTCATTTTTGTAGAATTGGCTAGTCGAATAATATGGGAGCTTATGGTAGCTCGACATGTATTCTCCTAACAAATTCTCAAGCAATCACATTCTCCCCTAAATTTACTATCTAATCAGTTACGCAAACGTAGCCGTTCTCGTCTTTCAGCAATACGTAATTAGGTGCAGTTATGAGAAATCTATTTTCCACCTTGTCTGAGCGCGTCAGACGAGGAGAAATGAAGAATCATTACTAAATATCCATGTATTATTAGTATACGTGCCCTTCTTTCAGGAAGTTACATTGACATTCATATTGTAGTAATTTACTGAATATGTGGTATTCATTGATGGGTGGTTGGCGCTTGTGGGAGTCAAAGATATACGTAACCTAGCATAACATTACCTGGCTACACTTGTTCTCTAATGACACTCCGCGTAGTGACTTACACTTGAGTTCCTTGACACCACACCATTGGCGATTGCTATGAATATGTTTTTAAATCGCTGATGTTTTAAAAGTTCTTTATTAGAAAAGAAAAGTAAGTTTAGCACACAAGAAACTACTGGCAAAGGCGTATTAGCGAAATAACACAGTACAGTAGTGGCTCCGGGGATGTATCATTGTTAACTTGTGTTATGTAATGATTCATACACAGTCTCCAGTAACAATTGATGGGTCCGGTCTTTCACTCAAGTATCTGACGCCATAATCAAGTACTGCACATGTAGATTGACATCATCCCGTCATGAAAATTGAAAAGTCCGCCAAGTGTACGAATTGTATGTCTTTGATTGATTTACAAGGCCGTTTTAATAAAGAGTCAAATTAGTTTCAAAATATTCAAAAGCGTGTTTATTAACTAGTAAAGACTTACAGCAACGTTTAGTCTGTTATCAATTATGTCTTTGTCATATGTAATGATGCATACACAGTTTCCAGTAACAATTGATGGATCCGATCTTTCACTCAAGTATATGACGTCATAATCAAGTACGTCACATGTGTATGCAAAACATGTTCGTGATGAACTTAGCTACATCATTCATGACGTAATTAATTATGTATGACGTCATACCACACATCACGTAGTTGACTATGACGTCATATGATTGGTGGATAAACTGGAATCCTCAACTGGCTGGGCATAGCTAGATGCTTTGATCCGTGACCATTTTCTACTCGTCTGCTTCTGTTCCTTAACGATTCAGCCCTACTATTTTGTATTCCTTGTAATATATCGTTGCTACAACGTTTTGCGTCTTTAACAACAACTTTCAGCAATCGTGTTTTATAGGCGATTGACGTTCTATTTATCACAAACTTCGTAATATACTGAACATTGGATTCAATGAAATATGATGATTCTCACACCGTGTCATCTTTTACCGTGTTATGAACAGATATACTAATTCACAAGGCCCACCACAGCATGACACCAATGACATGGCTTGTCAGCCAGCCACTGCGGCACCATACCCCGCTACGATGAGTGGGCAGTTAATGCTGGTTAACAGAGATAATGAAATACCTGACTTAGAAGATGACCAAATATATCTAGTTTATCAGGTATACGTGTTGGTTTAGCTACAATTATTATCAGTATAAAACTATTAATTTAAAGGGATGCTATTTTCATCTCAAATGTTGTATTGTACTGATAGATTCTGGTGTATATATTGCGTATCATTCAGATCCTGTCGCATTCCCGTTTTTGTATCACAAATATCTGCTTTGTAATATTTCGTAAATATTGAACAGTGTCCGCCACCATTTTGTCTCATCAAGCGATGGTGTGTGAAGTCATGTACGTGCCAATACATTACATTCTTTATTATGCAATACTCATCTCGTTGAATATTTTGAAACTAATGTGACTGGAAGTTGTTGCTGCCTATGGCAGCAACAACTTCAGCCAAATTAGTTTCAAAATATTCAACGGCTTACCTGTATGATTGCTTTTATACCACGTTGCCAAACTATAGCTAGCGTCTCTGCGACTGAGCGTATACCTCGAGGGAGACACGGTAAGCTTTTTCTGATTGGTTGAAAAGTATATCATGACAGCCATCATAGGCTGTAGTAATGTATCAACATAACATTTAGTTACTAAAGCCTGAATATCTTTCGTTGTCGGCATGATAAAAAGCTAAAATGTCAGTGATGATTTATGGGTGGCAAATTCGTGAAATTCTATCATCTGAATGGTTAATATAAGATAAGGTTAGATTTCCTTTACCGTTCATCTAAGTGGTTAGTCGATTTATAGTGGGAAAGTGTCTCTCTTGTAAAACAGCTTCATAGTGTGCTAATCTCGATGCAAGTATGCCAATAATGGCGCAGTGATCCGATCTGTCACTCAAGTATATGACGTCATACTCAATGGATGAATCCTATCTGCCAATCAAGTATATGGCGCCATGATCAATTACGTCACGTGTAGGCTGACGTAACAAACATAGTTGACAGAAATACTCGGGTATAGAGCTGGAATAGTCCGTCAAGTGTACGATCGAATTGTATGTCTTAATGAATCTATGATGGATTTAATATTTAATAAACATTCTGTTGAAAATTTCGAAACTAATTTTACTGGGCGCTGTTGCTGTCAACAGCTTACCCGTCACGATAGTCGCCTTGATATTTGGATTGTGGAAATTAAGTGTTACATCCCAACACGGGCGAAGCGGGCGGAGCTTAAAGATAGAGTGGTGTGGCATAGCTAAAAGTGGATTCATCTATTGCGTCACATGTATGCTGACGTCACGATACATCGTGGCTTATCTAGCTCAGTTGACGGACTTTTCGAATTTCGTGGCGGAGCTAACACATTTTGATTGTGACGTCAGCTTACAGACGACGTATTTGATTACGTCAGCTACTTGATAGATGTGCATAGATAGCTGTGGTGCGCGGATGAAACATGCAGAGTAGAGGGAGGTGCTACTTTTGTACCTGACGTGAACCGATCTTCAATCAGATATTAATTAATTTAAATAGGCAATAACTCTGGATATGCTGAATATTTTGAAAACTATTTGACTGAAAGTTGTTGGTAGCTCAGCCACCAACAGCTTTCAGTCAAATTGTTTTCAAAATATTCAGCATATCCAGAGTTAATCCCCGTATAATATGTAGTCAGCAGAAATTCAGCAGGCAGACAGTTTGATTGTTATTTATTTAACCATTTCATATGTGAAATCCCAGTATACCACTTCCTAAACTAAATTGACTCGAAATCTTTGCTCTTTAAAGCAATAACGGATGCCTGTCAAAATAATTTTTACGGCATTATTTACGATGCAAAGAAGATTTCATTGAATATTTAATCTAATCCGTTTGCTTGAAATGCCTAATAATATTATCATAAATGGGGTCAATATCTAGGACATTATTTCATAGCAAACTGTCCCACAAAGGGTTGGTGTTTATAAATGAAGTGTTTATCCAAGAGGCTATTGTAGCCTATTTAGAAACACTGCTCTGAAGTCTCTCTTTCCAAATGAACCATTATCTCTATGTTCAGAAAAGGCATTACCGATGATGACTGACTAGCGTCGTACGCGTCCAGTTATCTCCCTTGATGCAGTCGTTTAACCATTTGATCGTGAAAGACCGAATAGGAACAGGCATAGTTATATACTAAGAACAAATGTGTTGGATATTTTAAAAGTATTTTGCTGACACTGCCTATGGCCGCAACACAGCAACAAGGCCCCCTTCAAATAGTTTCAAATTTTCAACAACTTACCTGAGTTTATAATATGCTTTAAACGTGATCATTTGAACTCTGAACACCCAGAATATCATTCACAAGGTAACACATGTAAGGTGTTGACAATTTTGAAACTAATTCGACAAGAGTCTGCCATAGGCGGCAACACTTTCTAGTTAAATTAGCTTCAGCATATTCAGCTAGTGTAGGAATCCAGTGTTAGCTATGCCCCGCTCATCTCTAACTAAACTCCACCCACGCTTTGCCCGTGTGTGTGTGGGTGGGGGGGGGGGGGGGTGGCGGGTCAATCAATCCCTGCACTATCTGATTCTCATTTTCCAGAAAACTATACACGTAAGCTGTTGAATATTTTGAAATTAATTTGACTGGTCGCTGTTGATGCCTATGGCATCAACAGCGTCCATTCAATTTAGTTTCAAAATATTCAACAGCATGTTTATCAAATAGCACAGACATACAATTCGTACAACTTGACGGACTATTAAGAGTTTCTGACGGACTAAATCACGTCATTTATGACGTAATTGGGTTTTTTCAGTCAACCTACATGTGACGTAGTTGATTATGACGTCATATGATTGATCGATAGTCTGGATCCATCAGTAGTTCTTGCATTGTAATTAATGTTTCGTATTTGGAATTTGTGGTTCAATAGGGTTAAGGTAATAACCGCTATATATTGTTCACTAACGCTACAGTATCTATCAAACAAATGCCTCTAAAATTAATCGTACCTGCTCATATTTGTTTGGATAAAACATATATTCCATAGCTCTCAGTGACAGTTCACCCTGGGAGAATACGAAAATAGACTCCCGGCGTTCCACAATTGGATTTATTTACCGATGCTATCACAGTGGCATTTCACTTCTGTTAACTCTCTTGTCACGTGGGTAGGCGTGCATGACGTATGCTTTGTAAGAAGAGGAGGAAAGCTCTTCTATACTTGCTTTCTTTATAACAGAGGACTTGTAGAATCCGTGTGAAATTAATCCCCCCTTATAAGCCCTGTCTAACTCACACAAATTATTTACACTTAACTATTGCAGAGGAATAGCTTTGTGTAGGCACGTACTTATGCACGTACGGCGAGTATTCACGCTTTTCTTGTGGCACGTAGTTATAATTTCTAGTATTTTGCGTGTTTGCTTTATTATAATGGTAAACATTTAAATCAGTTGTTGACTAGCGTGTTTAGCTATGAATTCATGCTCTCACGATCGTTATACATATATTTTGAATAATATATACGTGATTTAGTTGATGTTAATTCGTTTATCATACTAAAATAACGTTTTATATGTTATTCATTGTCGATAATTAGTTATACAATTATTCGTTGCATTGCGGAATTTAGCATTGACGGGGAATCGAACCCACAACCGGGCGCCAAGCTTGACTCTTCCGCTGGTTGTGGATTTGATTCCCTGTCAATTGTATGTACTCTATACGAGTATCACTCTGATGCATTCACGTCCATTTGTTCTGATGCACTTTCAACTTTACTTTCTTCATTCCTGGACACATGGAACGAATGGAGTGATCCGCTCTGCCACTCGAGTATCTGACGTCATAATTAATAACGTCGCGAGTTAGCTGACTAACGAGTTAGCGGGCTAATCATAAAGATTTATTTACTCCGTCATGGAAATAGAAAAGTGTGTCACTACTACTACTACTACTACTACTACTACTACTACTACTACTACTACTACTACTACTACTACTACTACTACTACTACTACTACTACTATTTAATTAACATTCTGTTGAATATTTTGAAACTAATTTGACTGGGAGTAATTAGTTTCAAAAATATTCAACAGCTTATGCATATAGTTAGCATGAAATTTAAATTCTGGGAATTCAGGTTTCAAGGTTCAAGTCGATTCGTAAAAAAAATGGCCGGAGCTTAGCTCTGATAAGTCCGCATGTACATGTTATTATGACACAGTCACAACAATAAGTACAGGGTCCGATAATATTTCGTGGAGACGGCGTCTGAAGCGTCACCAGAACTTGTGCTTCAACGTCCCTGATAATGCACGCTAGTGGGCCGGTACTGGGCCATATTGGCCTAGTAACTTGCGTTATCATAGGTTATGACGGTTTATTCAGGCACCTTAGTTTCTTTTGTTTTACATCGCCCATAATTTTCTGAATGAAAATTTTCCGCGAAGACGACGATTCAATAAATTATAAGAACCGGTTAAACTCGATACACATGGTACAACAAGTTTGATGGAAAAAACCCCGATAGACACGGTCGGTCCGACTTGTTGCATACAACTTGTTGGATGAGAAAGTTGGATGAAAAAGTTGGATGAAAATAGGACATTGTTCTATTTTTTTACCCAACGTTTTGTTGCACATAACATGTAAGCGTGCACACACGAACCAACGTGTTGTATACAACATGCTTTACCGTGTGTGTCGAGAATTAGAATTCTGTATCAATGTCATTATCAAATTGCCAGTCAGCATAGCAGTAACGTTTCATTCCAGCTCTAACTATATTGGAGAAGTGTATGCGTACTTGAATATACAATACAATATACTTGTCTACTTCAAAGAGAATTTCGCTGCATATCGATTTCATCCCGTGCTGAACCGGAGATAGAGGTTGTATGATTTGTTGAATGCACTAATCATGAAGTCGCGATGTGGTGACGTTATTGTAGGGACGTTATATTTCTTTTCAATAGACTAGTCAGTCGCACGTGGTTATCATTTAATATTTGATACCACTTAAGATGGAGTTTTCACGTTCAATCTATCTTGTCGGTGTGCGACTGCTCGCTTGTGTTACTGAAGAGATTCGCGCTAGGGGTTCCTGTTGCAGGGGGTCTTCAACAGGTAGTGAGGATATACCTCAATTGCAAACTGTCACTCAGCTGATGACTTTCATGAAACCTTCAGCTCTCCTGCGAGCGCAAAGTGGATACGATTGCATGTAGAGACGAACAATAGTACTGGAATGCGATTACAGGACAGAAATATTGCCCCACACGCAGACTGACAGATCTACATATTTATATAATCTCCGATTTCTAGAACTGGGACGAATATACACATTGCACGCCGGACTTTGGAATGTGAAATTTGTTTTAGGCCTCCTGTGCCTATAACACCACATCCGTTCAAACGACCACCACCTTAGGGAGTAAGGAATGGTGTCAATGAAGACTGTGGTATATTACTGCAAATCACGTGACATAGATAAGGGTCTACTGGCGTTATAGGCATGGCAAGATTACCATATTGCGTATACATTCCGCTGATAACGTATGAATGCAGTTATAGCTATTTCCTACCCATCTCTAGCTACGGTCTGCCCACTCTTTGCCCGTTTTGGGATTGATCGATCCATGCACTCCCTGAATCTCAATTTCCAGAAAACTATTCCGGTAAGATGTTGAATATATTGAAACTAAGTTGGCTTCGTGCTGTTGCTGCCTGCAACAACGTCCAGTCGAATTAGTTTCAAAATATTCAACAGCATATTTATTAAATAGTAAAAGCATACAATTCGTACAACTAAACGGACGATTAAGCGTTTATGACGAACCTAATCACGTCATTCCTGACGTAATTGAAGATGACGTCAACCTACATGTGACGTAGTCGCTTATGACGTGATTGACCAAGAGGCCGGATTCCTTGATTGTAGGTAACGTTATTTGAGCGATAGCCGCCGATATCTACATTTTCAACCCAAGAAAGGGATCCCTTTCCAGCCATGCCCCGCCCATTTCTAGCTTAGCTACGCCTGCGTTCGACGCGTGTTGGAATCCATTTGAAACTTCTCTAGCGCATTCTCTCAGAATCCGTGACTATTAGCAATCTGTTGAGAATGTTTGCATTTTAAGTTTCGTTATCTACACGCGATATAGATGCTAGACAAATCCCATCTATAGATCAATCATATGACGCTATAATATACTACGTCACATGTAGGCTGACGTCATAAACAATTACGTCATGAATGACGGCGCTGTTGCTGCCTTATTTTCAAAATATTCAACAGCTTATCTGTATAGCTTTCTGGAAATTGAGATTCATGGAGTTCAGGGTTCGATCAAGACCAAGATATGGCCTTCATAACTCTCAGCTAGGAGTAGCGTCATATTTATAATGGGGTACCGGGATTCATTGATTGGCATTAGCTAATTGTATCTGCATTCACCCACCCCACCCCCTCCTCCGTCTGCATAACCCACATTCCACTCATAGTAATGAAGCAGGTGGTGCGTGCGTGCGTGCGTGTATTTGGGGTGGGTGGTTCGGGAGGGGAGGGGTATTTGGTTGCGGTGTAGTGGTGGTAACTGTACGCAAACGAACAGACACGTTTAGCGCCCACACCCACAACATTATTGTTAATACAGCTGCTATATTACATAATGGTACTATTTAGATAAATCCAGATTTTGTTTCCTATGTAAAACAATTGGCACATCATTGACGTGTTATTGTATTGGCTGACATTAATTATGTTGCTGTGGTGAGTTTATATGCACTGCCATAACCGACACTATATCAGGGGAATCCTAGATTTTCCCTGGTTTTAGCTACAGCGTGACACAATCGTGTTTCAATTGCATTAAGATTTATCATCCACCACTTTCGACTGACCCCCAGTATAGTTTTATTAACTCGTTCAACTATTTTTAATGATTCATGGTGTACCTACATAGTGATATGTGGTGTGGAAAGTGGCAAAAGGGTGGGAGGGGGGGGGGGTCGTGCTGTCGTGATCTTGGCGGCGTGAGTGGCTGGTGGGGGTCATGTATGCATGTAGGTGGTCCTCCGCTTCCCTGCACCTGGCACTACATCAAGTGTTTGTCATCTCAAGGGGTGCTCATTTCTTTATTGAGGTATACGATAACTGTGAGATTGTTAATAACAGTACTATGTATTGTTTACTTTGGGTCCATATTAAATCTGGGGTAACTGGTTACGTTCAATATGCGTGTCCCGATGTTGTTGATCGGTCTATATATTGCTAAGTAATGCCGTCCCATTTCTTAGATCTAACCATACGTTGGTACCATTCCCTTGAGGTAACATGTTGACCATAATTCCCACGGTAGCGGATACTAGATGTCAATGGCATCACCTTTTAAGGATAACATTATTAATTCTTACACGCTTTCGCGCATAAATTAGGGGTGGGTGGGTTGATGGTGGCACATTTCTCCCAGACTAACGCGACTACCAAAACTTCTAACCTACACTGAGAAGCACACGTGAGCTCATGCGATATACCAGATTACGATTATGGATTGCAGTGTTCGTGCATATGTGCGTGCGTGCGTGCGTGCGTGCGTACGTGCGTGCGCGTGTGTGTGTGCGCGCACACGCCTGCCTACGTGCGTGCCCATATGTGCGTACGCGTGTTGCTGTGAATTTAATTTTAAATCTGTTCCCATGGAGTCTTGCTTTTACCAAATTCCGTTCATCCAGAACCAATGGAGGAATCCAATTTTAGCTATGCCCCGCCCATGTCTAGCTAAGCACCACCCACATTTCGTCCGTGTTGGGATCGATCGATCCCTGAACTCCCTGACTATCAATTTCCAGAAAACTATACAGGTAAGCTGTTGAATATTTTGAAAGTAATTTTACTGGGTGCCTATGGCGGCAACAGTGGCCAGTCAAATTAGTTTCAAAATATTCAACAGCATGCTTATTAAATAATAGAGACAATTCGTACAGCAACGCTTAGTCCGTCATCAACTAAACGTTCGTGACGAACTTATCTACGTCATTCATGAGGTCTGCTTATGACGTCATCCTACACGTCGCGTAGCTGATTATGACGTAATATGATGGATGAATAAACTGGAACTGTCCTTTAAGAGTTCATTACGAACTTATCTACGTCATTCATGACGTCATTGGCTATGATGTCAGCATACATGTCACGTAGTTGATTATGACTTCATATGGTTGAAGGATAAACTGGAACGGTCAATTGTTCAATCTTGAATAAAATCCCAATAAATCGTGTTCTTCCCTGAATCACCATTAACCTAACGGCAATATCATCTATGACCCGACCATCAATCACCATTACACGTGAACTATAAATGCGTGCTATATTTTCTCTGTCTAGCTAATGACTTTTATATGCGGTAGGTTTCGGTGTGTAAAAACGGCATCTTTCGGCGTTATGCGATTCCTGATGTATCGCTATTCTTATGTAAGGTATTCCGCTTATTTAGGTATAGCAGGTAGATAGGAGAACATGTAGACATGTGTCAGATTTGCCGGAGCGAGGTAATCCATCTTAGCCTTCAGATGTTCTCGGTGTAACCGCATATAACCGTAGTAAACTTCTTACATCGTCTCTCCCTCTCCCGTTTACCTATATGTATTGAATACTAAGAAGCAGCCCGGGATTTGGCCTCGTGATATTGCTGGCCTCACAATTTCCCTTGTACACAATTACACAGAATAGGTTGAACTGAATTATTTCCCAAAATTGAGATACCTAAACATCAGTGTGAAATCTCCAATGATTTTCAATGAATATTGAATTGATATACAAACATTTAAATATTAACTGTTTATGCTGAGTATCGTAGAGGTATGTGAACTAGATAACGACGATACAATAATTAGCAAATGCTTGAGCTCGATTAGCCCGTGGCAGCCATGGTTTTTTTAATATCGACTTCCCTTGATCAAACTTTAATGGTCCCTAGTCCGTAATCATGCATTTATTCCAAATTTCAGACCGGCCCCTTAAACGGTTCTGGAGAAGACATTTTTGCGAAAACTAGCTCATCCAAGATGGCCGCCAGGGATTCCGGCCAATCGGCTTATTTCGATCCAATTTGGGTCGCATGTCTTCTCCAGAACCGTTGAATAGACCGGGCTGAAATTTGGAATACATGGACAATTAAAGTTTGATCAAAGGAAGATGTTTAATTCATTAACGTGTTAAGATTCAGTGTCGTAATTTCAACATAACTATACAGGGAAGATACTGTATAGATGCTGCTTATACATGTGTCAGCAACAGCATCCAGCCAAATTAGTTTCAAAATATTAAGCAAAACAATCCTTACAACATAAAAATTCGTTGTTTCTGGTGTGTAAATTTAAGGGGTTACTGCATTAAGCTCCCAAGAATGGCCCTCATTGAGTTTACTTTTCGGAATTTCCCTGCACTATCTTTCAATGGAGGATTCCAGTTTTTCAGTCAATCATATGACGTCATAATCAACTACGTGAGGTGCAAGGTCACGTCATAATCAATTACGTCATGCATGACTCGATTTAATCCGTCCTAAACATTTAATAGTGCGTCAGTTTGTACGAATTGTACTGTTTAACAAACAGGGTGTTGGATAATTTGAAACTGATTTGACTGGGCGCTGTTGCTCAGTGGGTTCAGTGAATTCAGAGATCGATCGAGCACAACACGGGCGGAGTGTGGGTGGAGCTTAGCTAAAGATGGACGGGGAAACGCTAAAACTGGATTCCTCCATTGGAAAAGCTCCTGCCGTGAACCCTCAGTCTGGCTGTCCACTCCCCCGCAACGTAAATAATTCCAACAACTATATGAAGGATTAAATGTTTAATCCACAGCGCCCGTGTCTCACGCGGGTATTATTTCACTGGCAAATGAGTGGCAATAAGACAGTCTGCATATCTGTCCGACCTTATTACTACTGAAGCAATAGTTACTTAACTTACTTCTGCAATCTTTCTGTTGCTGTCCAAATCTAAAAACCGGTAGTCTTGGTAATTAGAGTTGTCTAATGGCACTGCAATTTCTTGCCACAATGTCACTTTAACCCTCTTGACCACTGGCCATTACACCGTTTAGGCCACTAGAACGCGCTTTAGGCTACATAGATTTATTTCCAGGCGTATGATGTTGAACGATGACAATTGGTGCATTGCCAGCAGTACATAGTGACGGTACGACTCGCATACAGCCGTAAAGATAATTTTAACTGGTAATTGAATGACAACTCTAGCAATTACGTGATTTCCAGATAATTATTTATGCAAATTTGAAGACCGTGTAAAAGGCTATTACAGGCATTCCGACAGCCATTGGTGTTTTATTTGACACGGTGAATTGCGCTTTTACTAAAACAATGTATGGGCTTATGTTCAGTATGCTTGCGCGGGTTTGTGATGTGCCCGCTTTCACCGATATCAATTGATAATGGATTGATCGATCGCTTGCTCAAATAGTCTGTCTATTGGCGCAGATGCTGTGACAGTAGCTTGATATAATAACGCCCAGTCACATTCGCTATGTCGTTTACCGACGCGCCGATTTTAACATTTACTAAATATCTGATGCAAGAACCATCATTAGTTTTCCACGATACGCTAATGTGCCACTAACTTGAGGATATGTATCGTTTATAATTTTCATTACACGTGTTTCGATTATTTTCTTATTGCCAGGAAATCTCTTTTACTACATATTCATAGTCGGTTATCAAGCTTTTCAGATCTAATACGAGATAAGGTCCCATTTACCAGAATTGTTTAAGAGCACAATTGATGAATCCTATCTATCGATCAATCATATGGCGTCATAATCAACTACACCACGTGTGGGTTGACGTCATAATCCATTACACCATGAATGACGTAATTAAGTCCGTCATAAATGGCTAATAGTCCGTCAAATTGTACGAATTGTACGTCTTTACTGTTTAGTAGACATTCTGTTGATTATTTTGAAACTAATTTGACTGGGCGCTGTTGCTGCCATAGACAGCAACAACGCCCAGTCAAATTAGTTTCTAAATACTCAACAGCCTACCTGTATAGTTTTCTGGTTATCAGATTCAGGATCGATCACAACAAGAACAAAGCGTAGGTGGAGCTTAGCTAGAGATTGACGGGCCGTCGCTAAAATTTGATTCATCTATTGGCCACATGTTGGATAGAGGTCCAGGTGATGTCTCTGGCTTTAGTGCGCGCGATAAGTCTGTCCTCTCCCACAGCATCAATGGGAAGGTGCTGTTCAAGGGCAGAGTTGTTGATATTTGTGAGGGGTAGGCTACTGATATGGTTTCACATTCCTGCTTGGGGTGCGCATTGTCAATGCTATCTGATCCATTCTTTAGGAACGTTATTGTTTTACTAACCCCTGCTTCAGCTGTTGAGTTGCACAGTGGGCTTCACTGGTCGTAAAATGGGGATAGTGGCTCTTATTTTGCATCAGTGGAATGATCTTTGAACCCTTCTGTGATTGTCTCAGCTATTGTATGGTCAGAGCTGATGAAGTGACCATTGCAGTTGCGTAGTCTACGGCATGCGGTTTCTGTGGCGTGCCGATTTACTAATGCTTTAGCTGCTCTGAATATTTTACAACAATCGTCAGTTAAAGTGATCTCGTTCACCAGAACATCGGCTCCTTTTATGGCCAGTTCTTTCAAACGTTCACGGATTTGGCACACCATCTTGCTGTTGTTCTTTGATCAGTGTTGTTTTACTTCTTACTGATTTGATATATCTGTAGTCTCAATGTTTTCTGTTACGCCGACAGCATTGCCACAAGTAGCTCATCAACATACGATCAGGAATTAGGTTCTTGTTTCTGGCTGCACTGATATGTTTAACAGCTGATGTCTTCACACATTGAATAACTTTGTCTAGGGCTTGGTTTTGGTTTGGTTTGTAATTCACCTTTCCACTGTATCCCCCCCCCCCACCATCATATGACGTTATAATCAACTACGTGACGCATAGAATGACTTAGCAATCAATGACGTCATTATGACGCCATGAATGACGTAGATAAGTCCGTCACGAACGCATAGTTTATGACGGACTATGCGTTATTGTACGAATTGTATGTCTTTACTATTTAATACATATCATGTTGAATATTTTGAAACAAATTTGACTGGGTGCTAGTACCCAGTCAAATTAGTTACAAAATTTTCAACAACTTAACTGTATAGTTTTCAGGAAATTGATAGTCAGGGCATTCGGGGATCGATCGATCCCAACACGTCAAAGTGTGGTTGGAGCTTAGCTAGTGATGGCCGTGGCATAGCTAGAACTGGAAAGGTTCAGAAGGTCTTCCGTGACCATTTGGTTAGCTATTGTTTCCCTATGCGACATATGGATGTCATTATCATTAGTTAGTGTTTTATTTGAAAGATCAATTGTTTGTAGTTGATTTTGTTTTTTGATTTCTAAGATCGCTTACATGAAGAAGACGCATTTGAACCATCGATATTCGGGTACTCACTGGTTTATCATCTGAACTAAGGGCGGTAGTACTCTGCACCACCATAGGATCGTTGATGTTTGTTAGCTTTTAGTAGATACCCAGATAACTTAGCTTACTGGACCGATGCTGGGCCGATACCGCGCCATACTTTCAGTATCGGCTCGGTATCGGCTCAGCATCGGTCCAGTTAGCCGCGTTATTAGAGTATTGTACAAAGTGGGCGGAGGTTAGATAGAAATGAGCGGGCATGGCTAGAAATGAACCCTCTAATGATGCCATTGGTACAGTTTGAAAGTCGTTATCCATGCGCCTATAGTTTTATTTTGGGAAATTTACATCTTCAGGATTAATTTTCAGCACTGAAAGATCATTGGTTAACTATTTCTATATGCTGAATAATTGTTTCATCTGTATTATAATCATTTGTTCAAGTCCCTTAGTCAAATTTCGTCCAATTGTTGAATAAAGCCTTTGTTTGAATTTATCATTCTGGCATTCAGTATTCGCTAGACGCCAATCTAAACTAATTCAACACATCTGCAATTTAAACTTCCTTTTCATATCGCGGCTGCACATCTTCCAGACGCTATGCATGATATCTGCATCATGTAGAGGCCACGACCGGCCAGCGAATCCTAATCCGCACATTGTCAAGTATCCCAAACATGGGACAATGTAAATATACCGCTATTTAATGCTGTATATTGTGTTTCATGTCAGAGGCTTTGAAAACTGATCTCGCATCAGCGTATGATGTGCTCTTAATGATATGCAAGATCACAATTCTAACTTCCAATTGCAGGTACCCGCTTTTTAGAGGGACTATGTACATTTCTAAGTTGTTGTTAAATGGTCGGGATGGGTGGGGTATTATTGAGCTTCTATGAAAATCTGAATCGTTACTGTTATACATTATATATTTAAAGTGAGCACGTGCAAAACATATCACAATTGTGCATAGTTCAACCTGTTACAGCATCTAGAGAGTCAACGCTGATCTGACGAGCCCATTATCTGAACTCAATCTACCCATCGCTATTAATCACCCTCACAATTTTAGCAAAAATACGTTACTTACAAGTACTATCAATGAAGGGACAGACCTGACTCTAACAAAGTATTAGCCGATGCATTAGCAAACTACCATTTTTCTTATCCAAATCCGAACTACTTTAGCTAATCTTTTCCAATGTCTACGTACGATCCATCACCACCAGGTAACCCTTTCAACTGAAAGCTATATACCAGATACAAGATTATTTAGAATATTTTGAAACTCATTTTCCTTAAAGCTGTTGCTGCCTAAGGCAGCAACAGCTTCCAGTCAAATTAATTTCAAAGTATTTAACAGCTGGCATATATGGGTGCTTTTGATCCGAGATATTAGGAGTTCAGTGTTTATTTGCTCACAATAAAACATAATTTAAGTACCAGTATTTACAAAAATATTTCTCGTAAGATGTTCTTCAATGTTAATATTAATGATTCTCTGCTTAAAAATTATGTATGATACAGATAATTTGATTTTAATCATTAGCCAAATATTTAGTCACTTCTGCTTTCTAATAGCCAGGTCTTAATCTTACTAGCATTTGACTAGTTGGCGAATGGGTAGGTTGGTCCCTACAATGTAGAATATTTACTGATTACAAATATATAAGTTTGTGATGGTGGTAATATGTAGGTCATATTGACCTTCTATGTAACTGTGTCAGTGCGTGCAAGTCGTGCTGAATCTCCACCCTGACACACAATCAACATACTACAAGAGCCACTCGCGATGAACACCCCAAACTTGACACACATAATATTAATATCACTTACCTCTCTAACCACGGTCTCGTTTGACAACTGTACAATGCATAAGAGTATTGCGTCGACTAAATACCATAAGACATCGTATTACCAATAGTTATGTGATCTATGATCCTAATTAAATAACAGCAATGCTTAGAGGGTCGCGCGTGCCATATGATATCTAGGGAGATCTATTTATGGAAGATGTTCAGTATACTTCTTCTATCTAGCCTGCGCTAGAATTATCATCGAGGCTGTATATATCCATGAATAGAGAGAGAGAGATGAGATA
This sequence comes from Chaetoderma sp. LZ-2023a, assembly GCA_034401795.1. Taxonomy (NCBI): domain Eukaryota; kingdom Metazoa; phylum Mollusca; class Caudofoveata; order Chaetodermatida; family Chaetodermatidae; genus Chaetoderma; species Chaetoderma sp. LZ-2023a. The sequence continues at coordinate 83,335,017 of CM067369.1, read as the reverse complement.
ACTCAATTAATATAGCTTCACGAATTTAGATACTCTTGTATGACCGATCGTTCACATGAAATGCAACACATTATTTCTGAAACCTCGTGTGTGCATGTTTTCGCATTGGCTAGGTATCATGTGCACAAGCGTGACTATCGTAGGCATGCGTCGCAAATGCACACATCAAGGTGAACATATCTGCACTGCCTATGAATACTACAAGTATCTCTGTGCATATGTATATTTGCATTCTTTTGAAGTGATATCGGCAAAATAAGTCCTATCTCAGGCAAATCAATGGATGAATCCAGTTTTAGCTATATGCCTTGCCCATCTCTGGCTAAGCTCCACACACGCTTTGCCCGTGTTTGGGATCGATCGAACCCTGACTAACCTGAATCTCAAACACTATAGTGGTAAGCTGTTGAATATTTTGAAACTAATTTGACTGGGTTCTATAAAAAGGTTCTATGGCAGCAACAGTCAAATTAATATCGAATTATTCAACAGATTGGTTATTAAATCGTAAAGGCATACATTTGTACAACTTGACGGACTATTACGTGTTTATGACGGACTTAATTACGTCATTCACGACGTAATTGATTATGGCGTCATCCTACATGTGTCGTAGGTGATTATGCCGTCATATGATTGATCGATAGACTGGATTCATCTACTTTGATGCGGATATATAATGATACCAGGGTCAGATGATGACTGGATCCGTACCCGATGCAAGCTGTAATTGCATTGACTTTTACTATTCATTTGCACAATTCCCTCTCCCGATCCGAGCTACACACATTGTGCGCATCACCAACGTAGATAAAGAGCGCCGATTATTCAGTGTATGCAAGGTCTGTGATCCTCGGCAAGCAATGATGTGATCAATAGCTGAGAAACTTGACAGCATAATCTACTTGAGAGAGAGGGAGGGGGGGGGGGGGGGGGGAGGGAGGGAGTGAGAGAGAGAGAGGGTTTGGAGGGGGTGGGGTTGTATCCAATCTGTTACTCAAAGTATTTATGGCATAATAAATCACGTCACAGGTAAGCTGACGTTACAATCAAAATACCTAATGAATGACGTAACTAACTCCGTCATGAACCTTGAATAATCCGTAAGTTGTGCGAATTTGATGTCCTTACAATTTAATAAACATTCTGTTGCATATTTTTAAACTATAATTCAACAGTTTAGCTGTATGGTTACCATGAACTTGGGATTCTGGGAATTCAGGATTCTAAGTAGGCTGTAAAATCGCTCACCAAAACAGGCAAAGCATTGGCGGATCTTAGCCAGGGATGGACGGATCAACAACGTATGTCATTGGTGCCCCTGATAACGCGGGTTACTAGGCCGGCACTCGGCAAATACCGGGTTGCATTGGCCCAATGCCGGCCCAGTGACCTGCACTATCAGTGATATTGTACAGGTAGAACATTTAACAAGAGGATAGATGCATGATTAACTTCTGACCGCGAATTTTTTGCATGCGACATATTCCAGGTGTTGTATCTCTGTAGCAACTAAATATTCTGAAAAGTATTTGACTGAAAGTTGTTGATAGCTAAGCCATCAACAACTTTCAGTTAAATTCTTTTCAACATATTCATCAAGTCAAGAGTTTTTTCTCATTGGAATTATTGTCTGGTGGCTTTTACATATGACATATTCCAGGTGTTATATCTCTGTACCTGCTAAATATTTTGAAAGGAATTTGACTGAACAACAACTTCGACTTCGACTGAACAAAAAGTCGAGAGTTTTTGCTCATTGAAATTATTGTCTAGTGGCTTGCAGCAGCGAAACGGTTAAGTAAAATGCGTCATTCATGGTTGTACATCGAATATTGTACAGTAACCATATACCCGGCATATTTACATCTGCAAAGTGATGGTCGCAGACCAGCACGATTATAGTTTTGATCCTAAAGAAACATATGCCTTGAGCACTGAGGTGATAAGGTCCGGGATCTCACCCACCCAACCCAGTACTGCTCATCATCGCCCCACAAAGACGACCGTAACCACCACAATAACCCCCACCCACATCACCACCACCGACACCATCATCCACACTACCACTACCAGTTCTACACCCAAACAGGCCCTTTTTATGCACCCTGGCCACGAATAATAACCACAGGCAAAAGACCGAATTATAAAGTCATTACAACGTACTATAAGCAATTATACGTAGTTAACCATATTATCAATGTGCAATGGTATAGACCAGGTATTTTGAATACTCCATCGCGAAGAACGTGCCTTAATATGTCGTCGTAGTTCCCTGCACACAAAAACCTATGCAATATAGTCCTGATAGTGAATGGGTACATGATATAAACGCGTATGTTCTGAGACATATTGCTATGATGTCAAATGCTAGACACTGTAGCCACGTATGACCGTGTACAGGAAGATGTAGGGCGACAGTTGCGAAAGCTCAAATGGATTCCCCGTTAAAGGATAACTAACCTAATCTCTCGATAGCTATTCAGGTGATCTAATATGCCACCCATAAGCTATGCATGTAATTTAAAACCTTTTATCATGCCGCTAAAGAAAGATGTTCAGTCTTTAGTAGCTAAATGGTGGTACATTTCTACAGCCTATGATGGCTGTCATGATTTACTTTTCAACCAATTAGAAAAAACCTAGCGTGCCCGCCTCTGTATATACGCTCAGTCATAGAGGTGCCCGCTATAGTTTGGCAATTTCGTATAAAAGCAATCATACAGGTAAGCTGTTGAATATTTTGAGACTAATTTGTCTGGAAGTTGTTGCTGCTTATATATATATGCAGTTGATTGGTTTAGTTTAATGTTGTATACGCAGCGTGAACATGGTTTATCGTCAGTAGGAATGATGGACAAGTTACTGGTCTCGGCAGAGCAACGAAGGGATCCTTTTCTAGCTTACGCCCCGTCCATTCCTAACCCGGTTCCGCCCATTCCTAGCTAAGCTTCGTGCATAATTTGTGAGCGTTAAGGTCCATTTATATACTTTGAAACTTGGCTTCCAAGAATACCAATTTCAAGGTAATTATACAGGTAAGCCGGTGAAAATTTTGAAACTAATCTGACTGGGTACTGTTGCTGCCTATGGCAGCCAAATTAGTTTCAAAATATTTAACAGAATGTTTATTAAGTAGTAAACCCGCAAAGACAATTCAATTAGCACACTTTGACGGACTTTTCAATTTTCATGACGGAACTAGATACGGCATAATCATTGTGACGTCAGCCTACATGTGACGTAATTGATTATGACGTCAGATACCTTGAGTGACACATCGGATCCCTCAAATGCCACTCAAAGGCATATATTAACCCTTTAACCGTTTAAATTGTGTGCTGAATAATTTGAAAACAATTTAGCTGAAAGTTGTCGGTGGCTTGTCCAGAATATAAACACCATGGGAAATGTCGTCTGTAGAAATTCAGCAGGGATACAGTTAGTAATGTGAAACGAATTAGGTCTCGTAATACGTTGCTGCCAACAGCAGCTACAATTCAAATTATTTCCCAAGTATTCATCAAAATATCCTGTACATCAGAAAGAATGTGTCGTTCGTCGTGTCTTGTCTATTATGCTAAAATGTCAACCCAGCATACGAATTTGTGTCAATATATTCGAAGGCCTTTATATCAAACCAAACAATCACACTTTTTTATACACGCATGCATTGTCAAAATACATGATTAAATGCTAATGTCTTCTGATTGTATAATAGAATATCGCGAATTAATCAAAACCATTATATTATTACACTAAAGCATAGACTCTGAGAATTGAGCGAATGGAATGTAAGTTATATATATACACATCGAGTTCATAATTCACACACGCCCACACCTTCCATTTATAAATGGTCACTAAAGCTGATAGCTCCATCATCAGTAGACACGCTCTTCTTGCACACGAGACTACATTGAATACAGCGAGAAAGGACACCGTTTACGAATGTTATTAAGGTAATAACCTCTTTGTCGATTTTTTTTGTAAAACGTATTTTTTTATATTGGAAAACCCCATAATTACTGGAAAGTATGTTATTCGCCCAATTCTTAAGATCGAACTAAGCATTAGTGTATAGAATCTAAATTCAAGAACAAGTTTTAAATAGAAAAGCGTAAATTCAATTTCTTTATTTAGATCTTTTATTTATATGTCGATGTCCATTTATTGATTCAAAATAATATGTTGTAGGTGTGAATTATAGCTGAGGTGACGATTATTCAAAACATTTAACCCGCTGGTTATAAGAAAGTCCTTCATACTTTCGAGCCATATCAACCAGCCTTAAACACGTTTCGAAAGGTGTTGGTCAGTTGGTGAATGCCGTTGCTATCCTAGCCAGCGACAGCTTTCAGCAAGATCGTTTTCAAAATAAAACCTAATGGATCTTTCTAATTTTAGCCACCCAGCCCACCCCTAGTTAAGCTCCACCCACGCCTTGCCCTATGTTGGGATCGATAGATCGCCGAACGCCCTGACAATTTTGAAACTAATTTGACTGGGTGTTGTTGTTGACCGCCCAGTCAAATTAGTTTCAAAATATTCAACAGAATGTTTATTAAATAGTAAGGACGTACAATTCGTACAACAACACTTAATCCGTCTTCAATTATGCGTTGGTGACGTACTCATTTACTTCATTCATGATGCCATTAAGTATGGCATCACCCTACACGCCACGTAGTTGATTATGACATCATATGATGGATGGATAAACTGGAAAGGTCCATTATCACTAGAAAGGAATATGTATTTATATATATATATATATATATATATATATATATATATATATATATATATATATATATATATATATATATATATATATATATATATATATATATATATATATATATATATATATATATATATATATATATATATATATATATATATATATATATATATATATATATATATATATATATATATATATACGTAATATATGTATTGGTGGTCATAGCATTACACATTGCTCTCTTTAGTTGCTATCATTTGACAATTTAAAGGATACCGGTAACTAATCTGAACGCTTAATAGCTATTCAGATGATCTAACATGCCAGTCATAAACTATGCGGGTAATGTTAAGCTTTTCATCATGCCGCTAAAGAAAGATATTCGCGCTTTAGTAGTTAAATGGTGCTACATTTTCTACAGCCTATGATGGCTGTCATGATTTACTTTTCAACCAATCAGAAAGATCCTAGCTTGCCTGCCTCAGGTTATCGCTCAGTCATAGAGGCGGCAGCTATTGTTTGGCAGTTTGGTATAAAAGCAATCATACAGGTAAACGGTTGAACATTTTGAAACTAATTTGACTGGAAGTTGTTGCTGCCATAGGCAGCAACAACTTCCAGTCAAATTATTTCAAAATATTCAATGAGATGAATATTACATAATAAAGATATGTAATGCGTTGACACTTACATGACATCACTCATTATCGCTTGAGGAGACAAAATGGCGGCGATCACTGTTCAACATTTGTGCGATATTTCAAAGCAGATAATTGTGATACAGAAACGGGAATGTGACAGGCTATGAATGATCTGGAATCTATAAATTATAATCTATCGGTGCAGTATAACATTTGAGGTGAGATTAGCATCGCTTTAACAATATAACTATCATCAAGAAGCGCACGGGACATTCACGCATGTTTTTACATGTCTCTCTGTCACCTCTCTATATCCGGACATGGGTGGTCTGAATTTAATAGAAATGCCTTGATAATCCGCGTTTAAATCTGATTTTTACATCTGTTTCATCTGCCACAAACTTGTAAAGGGATAGATTAAGTTTCACGAAGACAAGCCTGAATGAATAAACCAAAGACTTGGACACTGGCTGTCTATTATGTTACATAGAAGATTATGTAAGATTGTTAGTCAGTCATTGCACAGGTATGTGAGATAAAGCGTGACCTGCCTATAGCGGATAGCCGGGTTTGGTGGCCACATATTGGTATTTTTAAAGATGGGTGGTTGCGTGAGTTAACACGACTGTACCAACACATGTCTTCAATGACAATATAAGAAATATTCCGTTGACAACCTGCTGCTGCCTGACCACTACCATTACCACTACCACTACTACCACTACTACCACTACTACCACTACTACCACTACTACCACTACTACCACTACTACCACTACTACCACTACTACCACTACTACCACTACTACCACTACCACTACGATTACCTCTACTGTTCCCACTACGACTAAACCACCCACTCCCAATACCGCTCCCACCGCTACTACCGCCGCTGCTGGTTGCTGCTGCTGCCGCCGCCGCCGTCGCTACTACTACCACTACCACTACCACCAACACCACAATCACTACGACTACCACTACGATTACCACTACCACTACCACTACCACTACCACTACCACTACCACTACCACTACCACTACCACTACTACCACCACCACCACCACCACTGCCACCACCACCACCACCACCACCAAAACCACTACGACTACCACCACCACTGCCACTGCCACTGCCACTGCCACTGCCACTACTACTACTACTACTACTACTACTACCACTACTACTACTACTACTACTACTACTACTACTACTACTACTACTACTACTACTACTACTACTTCTTCTTCTTCTTCTTCTTCTTCTTCTTCTTCAAAGGTGTAAGCAATCAGCACCCCTCCACTCCAGAAGATGATTACCACATCCACTGAGTTTCATTAACAGACAATCTAACTTTTGTGCCTGCATTTTGAAGTACCATGTAGTGACCATACTAGACAGGATTGCGTGCAGTTTGCTAGTGACACCAGGCGTATATCTTTCACATTTACATTCCACGAGCAGATATAGTCAGTTTGACGAGAATCGTCGTAAATATGCGTTAACTCTCACGCGGCCGCAAGCCACCAGACAATAATTTCAATGAGCAAAAACAATTGACTTGGTGAATATTTTGAAAACAATTTGACTGAAACCAATAACATTCAGTCAAATTGTGTTCAAATAATTCACCAAGTCCAGAGGTATAACCCCGGTAATATGTCGTCTGCAATAACTCGGTAGTCGGACGGTGAATGTAGACCCATAAGCGGGATAGAAACTGGCGTGGGGGGTAGCCTTACATAGCGTGTCGGTATTCCCAAACCATGCGGAGATCAAGAGGGTTTTCCCGTTGAATTTTATAATCGGGATGCTGTCATATGCCGTCTCGTGTATTTCGCGGAGTAAATATGGACTATCAGATCGTTGCTATTAAATTATTCTATTTAATGAATGTATCTGTTGTGCTCCTGTAATATATTTTTGAGACGTCGCTGACGACAAGCCCGTGTGTAGGCTGTTGTTGTTGTTGTTGTTGTTGTGGTGGTGGTGGTGGTGGTGGTGGTGGTGGTGGTGGTGGTGATAGTGGCGGCGGCGACGACAGCGGTGGCGGTGGTGCTGGTGCTGCAGCTGCTGCTGCTGGTGGCGCGGCTGTTGGTACTGGTACTGGTGCTGATGCTGCTGGGGAGGCTAATAACCTCAACCCCCTAGTCAATGGGCCCGAAGTTGATGCAGTATTTGGACAGTGATACATGTGAACAGAATGTGGGGTAGGCACTGCGTGCAATGCACATACAATTTTCACGCACCCGGCTGTCAATCACTACGTAGTGGAGGATTCCAGTTTATCCATCAATCATATGACGTCATAATCAAATTGGACTAAGCGTTGTTGTACGAATCGTATATCTTAATGTAATAAACATTCTGCTGAATATTTTGAAACTACTTTGACTGGGTCGCTGCTGCTATAACCAGCAGCAGCACCCAGTCAAATTAGTTTCACATTATTCAACCGATTACCAAAATGGGTTTTTTCTGGAAATTAATAGTAAGGGAGTTCAAGGATCGATTGATCCCAATGCGAGTGAATTGTGGATGGACCTAAGCCAAAGATGGGCGGGGCATAGCTAAAACTGGATTCGTCCATTGTTTTTTAGGCTGATGCATTCCAGTAGTTTGCATGATAAACAGTCATTGTTTATGTATAAGTTAATATGTTATCACAGATTCAAGAGATGTGTGGCCTGTATTTGAAATAACTGTTGCACCGTGCTTGACAGTGTTAAACAACCACACACACCCACCCACCCACCCACCCACCCACCCACCCACACACACACACACACACACACACACACACACACACCACCACCACCACCACCACCACCGCCCCACCTCCCACCCCACCCCGCTCCCTACTGCCAAAGAATATGTAAATATTTGGAGTAGTCTTTCCATCAAACTGTTTGTCGTTTTGGAGAAGAATATTGTTAGCCGTGTGATGTTTTTAGCAAACAAATCCCTGTCAAACTGTGAAACAATGCTTAATATTCGCAGATAATACATTTGTATATATGCACAGGATTACTCCTTGATCCTTCTAAGCACTGGAAAATATAGTATTGAGCCATTTCAACGTTTGTGATCCATTCTGCTGCTGCTGCTACAGCTACCAATACCACTACCAATACCACTACCAATACCACTACTACTACTACTACTACTACTACTACTACTACTACTACTACTACTACTACTACTACTACTACTACTACTACTAGCTATATCCTAGTCTTAGCGCGGCGTTAATGGCAGGGTTTATAGAACTAATGCGGGGACAATAGTAAAAAACTGCGTACTTGCGAGTGAATGAGCTATATTCTAGTGCCAGTGCATCGTCAATGACAGGGTTCATAGAACTAATGCTTGACTATGACTGAAGATAATAAAATTCCTACTATCACGCGATAAGATATCTGGGTTACTGATGCTATGCGGAATTGTAGGATGGCGGTTCGATCCACGACCGAGGAAATGATAATCAACAAAGTAAACTAAGGGGTGCGCTCCGTAGGCGGGGTTAGCACGGAAATTGAAGACATCACGTTGCCAGTGCGTGCAAAACTACTACTACTACTACTGCTACTGCTGCTGCTGCTGCTGCTGCTGCTGCTGCTGCTGCTGCTACTGCTACTACATCTACTACTGCTACTGCTACTGCTACTACTACTACTACTACTACCACTACCCACTACTACTACTACTACTACTACTACTACTACTACTACTACTACTACTACTACTACTACTACTACTACTACTACTACTACTACTACTACTACTACTTCTACTACTCCTACTGCTACTACTACTACTACTACTACCACTACTACTACTACTACTACTACTACTACTACTACTACTACTACTACTACTACTACTACTACTACTAAATATTTCTTTGATTCATTTCAGGTTATTCGCACTGCTGCTGGTTATAACGCTCTTAGTGGGAACGGAATCAGTAAGTACCACCGGCACCACCACCAACAACAACAACACCGCGACACCATCACCACCACCACCACCCCCATCGTCAACAACAACGACAACGACAACGACAACGACAACGACAACGACGACAACAACGACGACGACATCATACAATGCAAGGTCAAATACATTGACAAATACACGAGGTCTGATCTATTAAGATCTTTGAACTAGAGAGAACTATACCAAATGTCATGTACAGCTTCAGCAATACTCTGTTGAAAATAGAGTCACTGAAAAAAGTAGCTGCATGGAGCAGATTTACCTGCATAGGCTACGTCACATTAATTGATCTCACAATCAAAGTAACGTAAGTTCGTCTCGAAGTTACGAATTACATGCCTTTGATGAATTTACAATTTAATAAACATTCTTTTAAACATTTTGAAACTAATTGGACTGGGAGATGGTGCTGCCACTGGCAGTGACAGTCACAAGTCAAGTTAGTTTCAAAATATTCAATAGCTTACCTTTATAGTTACCGTGACATTTAGATTCTCGGAGTTCATGGTTCAAAGTTTCAAATCGATTTCAACGCACGTTGCTTAGCTAGAAACGTGGGTGGCATAGCTAGAAATGGCTAGCTTTATAGATAGGCAATGGTTCAATGTTTAAACCGAATAACTCAACGGCGCCCTAGTTGCTGGATAGCCACTGCATTCGAGTGACATCAAAAAGCGATAGACATCCATATTTTTTGATTCAATTTGTATGCCATATTTAAATGTAGTCCGTCCTTGTCCTCCTGATAAGCCATGCACTGTTTGTTGATGTCAAGCATATATACAGGTCCTTTTAATCATTAAGCAAATATTTGTAGTGTTAAAATGCAAAGTGAAAGATTTATGCAAATTATCGAATTAATCATTCGGGGGCTCTTTGTGTGCTTATCAAATCCGAATATAATTTCTGTTCAAAGAAACGATATTACCATCATCGCTTTCGAGCACTAAACCTTGACACCTACGACATGATTAAAGAATGTTATTTTTCATAAATGGAATCTTTACATCGGCCCGTTAACGCCACACAAGATTGCTATTAGTGTATATGATTGGCGATGTTTTTGAATAGAAATAATTTTGGTGAAAAAAGCATATATTTGCGTTTGTGGGTGTGAGGGCCTAACGCATCATTAGTTGTGAATAACAGTTAATCCTTAGCACTCTGATGTCACTATTCTATCTTTTATTGTGTCAATAGCATCTTAACTGGTGTACATTTTTCAACAATTTTCCTGTGAGACAGCACCACCACCCCCTCCCCCCCCCCACCAAGGTTGTTGAAAAATGAACACTAGTTCATCTTTTAATTTAATTTGAAAATTTAAAGTTTTGACACCAGAGTGGTAAGGGTTAACTGACGCCGGGGCTTGGAATGAATGAAGGGTGGATAGGAGATCAGTCGAGCGGGTCTTATCCACATTTGCTAGAATTATTTGATCACAAATTTCTTTTGGAAAACATTCTATTAAGGCACATCTGAGCAGTACGCATATCAGTGGCCCGGCTAAGGGACTCGTTTGCAAAATAGCCAACGCTATCTATTACCCAGATTAAATATTGTTTATTGAATGAAAAATTCACAATTTCTCTATTCAAACGAGGTAAATAGCCTACATTCCGATTCTGAATATTTCGAAAATAAATAAACTGAAATTTGTTTTTGTCGTTTTAGACATCGAAAAATTTTTCACTCAAATTGCTTTTAAACATAGCAATAAAGAATGTTCATTCATTGTCCATAACGGGTAAATGCTTTTGGAGGCCAAAAGATGGCGATTCTTTAGGACGGGTAGTCGTACGACCAGCCGTCTAAAATAATCACCATCTTATCACCACACAGCAATGCAAGGATCCGATGTGTCGGTCAAGTATATGAGGTCATAATCAATTACGTAACATTTAGCTATAGGCTGACTATCTCGCTTGGTCATGAACATTGAAAAGACCGTCAAGTATACAAATTGAATTTCTTTGAAGGATTAACTATTTGCTAAATATCCCGTTCAATATTTTGAAACCAATTTGACAGGGTGCTGTTGCTGCATATGGTTGCACCAGCGCCCTGTGAAAGTAATTTCAAAATATTCAACAGCTTACATGTACCGTGAAATTGCGATTCTGGGAATTCAGGAGTCAATGTATAAATTGATTCCAACACGCGTAAAAAGGTGGGAGGAGCTTTGATAGAAATGGCTGGGCGTAGCTAGAAATAGGTTCCCCATATTTTATATGCCAATCCACTTAGAATAAGATAGTAATCAGGTCCATAAGGTGTCCGTTATATATAGGTTTTACCAAAAGCATTTGCCCATTTAGATAACTTCATCTGCATGGCAATGTATCGATACATAATCCGGGATTTGTGTACTGAGTTTGTTTGAACATGTCAGCTTGTGATATGTGTATCTGTATATTGAAATCTTTTCCAATTATATGAACCTCCTATCTAAACATATAGCTATGAAAGGAAATCAATTTTGGGGCCCAGGGCATATGTATACCCTTCTATGGAGGGTATGCATGGAATGTCAGTTTTACGTCAAGCAGTTTTTATTTCTCCATACCTGTCAAGCTTGAATGCTCAAATTCTCTCTCTCTCTCTCTCCCTCTCCTCTCTCTCTCTCTCTCCTCTCGCTCCCTCTCTCTCTCTCTCCTACCCTCCATCTCTCCCACCCAACCTCCCTCCCTCCCATGGGCGTCCACAGTAGGAGATGCAGTTTGGATCCACCTCGATCCATTGGGAATCAATTCACCCCGCTCGTCCACCGGCCCACTCCACGGAACCCGGTACCACGCACGCACGCACGCACGCACGCACGCACGCACTCACGCACGCACGCACTCACTCACGCACGCACGCACGCACGCACGCACGCACGCACGCACGCACGCACGCACGCACGCACGCACGCACGCACGCACGCACGCACGCACGCACGCACGCACGCACGCACGCACGCACGCACGCACGCACGCACGCACGCACGCACGCACGCACGCACGCACGCACGCATTTTACCAATTTATTACAAATACTATCTGAAATGTCTTCTCAGAGAGTCTAATTCGCGAAATTTTCCCGGACCGGCTCCTTTTCCGGAGCATGTCGCCCGAACCCTTCTACAATTGTACCTAAATTGCTCTCTCCCGGGTTGTAGTTCTCCAAAATCCACAACCCCACTTCCATGGTGGGTGGAGGAAGATAATTTTGGGGAGGAGATGCATTCATGATGGTGCGAAGGTGGGGAGATTTGGGTGGGGGGGGGGGGTAGTTATTTAAAACATTACTCCTTCAATAGCATGTACTCTGTAGTAGGCATACAAGCATAGCCGCCTCATACCAGGTTATTTGATTTGCACGCATCACCGAGTGCTATTCTATCAAGCATGGCTGTAATAACCTCTTAGCTCTCATCAGCCAAAAAACGGCGTCAGCAGTGGTATTGAGAAATGCCCATTTGCAAACCAAGAGAAGACTATCTTTAGAAAATTGACCAATGGAATGACTGGCTCGGTCACCGAGCCAGTCATTCCAGTGGTAAATTTTCAAAAATAGTCTTCTCTTGATCGGCAAATTGACATTCTCTATGAGAAAATTGAAATTTTCTTGAATAAATTCGATGGTTAAAAGGTTACTATCCAAGCAATCACATTATAGGCCTATATGTCTATATAAGCCATTTCAGCGCGAAACTATACATCATACAAAATACATATTAGCGAGTTTAAACCTGGGGCAAACTTACACCTGTTGCATGTTACAGACGGGTGCTAATTATAGATTATGACCTTGGGACTGTGTGAAGTAGGTGTGAATGACCTAAATCCTTTACTGGGTTATCGGAAGCTCGAGTGAGACAAATCGTTTACAAATTAATAAGTAATAAATACGTATTTACTAGCACACCTTGCAATAGGTTCCTATGGACTTAGCCATGCAATATGTATCAGCTTATCTCTATGATTCTCTGATAACTGAAATGGAGGGTGCCAGTTTATCCACATCTCTTTCTCTTTGCTCCTCCTCCTCCGCCCCCACCCCCACCCTCTCCTCTCTCTCTCTCTCTCCTCTCTCTCTCTCCTCTCTTTCCCCTCTATCTTCTCCTCTCATCTCGCCTCTCTCTCTCTCTCTCTCTCTCTCTCTCTCTCTCTCTCTCTCCTCTCTTTCCCCTCTATCTTCTCCTCTCATCTCGCCTCCCCCCCCCCCCGCTCTCTCTCTCTCTCTCTCTCTCATCTCTCACCCACCATATATCGCGCCCTCCCTCCCTCCATCTCTCTCTTTCTCAGTATAAAATTATCATTCATAAACTCATAGACTCAACAAAGAACAGTTTGATTAAATAGATTTGATTAAGTCGGTTATTTCGCAGCAATGGTGACGTTTTGATTTTTTGCCGAGTTCCAGTGGTCAATTCGATAAACCAAACGTGAGCAATATACAATTAAGCCTTCTATTGGGATCACCTTATAAACCATCAAAGATCGGGAACTAAGCGCACATGTTCTCCAAAAATATCTTACTTGCTATGTCATATTAGCGTTTCTGGTTCAAATGATGACGACTTCTTAAACGATCACAATATTTTGACTCCAAATAGCCTATGTCAATTATAGGTCGGTGTGCCTGTATCCCATCGTAGCATTATTTTACAAGCACGTGAATGGCCTTTATTTAACTTCAAAGTATGATTCCCTTAGGCCGTGTTTACACTAGAGCGTTAATCAGAAATAACGCCATACGTCAGTATGGCGTTATCCCTGATTAATTATCTAGTGAAAACATGACCGTAGCAAACAACTCGGGTTTGATAGTGCGAGTTAGAACGTATGTAATACAGTACTACTGTTCAATCCAAAACCCGTTGTCCACTACATATGCGCATGCTGACATTCCTAATTTTATTTGTAGAATTCGGAAGATATCTACCGTTTTCATCTTTTCACGTATCAAAATTTCAGGCCAATGGGATAACTGTAGGAAACTCGACATGTTCAAATGCGGTGGGCAGGGGGTGTGGTTACGGACAGTAATACTAGAGTAACCGTTTAACAATTGGAATTTCAAAACAAATGTACAGAAACGCTGGTGAAAATATTTGAAGCCAAATTGACCGGAACATATTGCTGTTATACGGAGCAATAGCTCCCAGTCACACTAGTATCAAAATATTCAACAGCGTGAGAAAGAATTTTCTAACCTGGGCAGCTTAACTCTTTCACTGATGAATTCCCCGTATCTCATTTTCAAGGCAACAACCATACAATAAAACTGTTGAATATTTTGAAATTACTTTGACTGAAAGCCGTTGCTACCTAAGGCAGCAACGGCTTCCGGTCAAATTAATTTCAAAATATTCAACAGAATTAATTTTATATCGTAAAGAATATACTTTTTCAGGGATTTGTCGGTTAACCATTTAAAGAAAACCTACCACGTCCACGCGCAAACATCTATTCCGAGATTATTGCGCGACATCTGCGAAGTGTGTTACTCATATAGGCCCATATTTTAGATTACATAGACATGTACACGAAACACACAAACACTGTTGTAATCTCACTTGTTTTACGACAACGCCAAAACCGAATTAAATTTTTTATTATCCTTTTATATTATTCAAAAAATTCAAATGACCTTGAATTGAAAGTCCTTGTGTTATATATGTTTTATATCGTATTTTAATTTAATAATGTCACGCACCTTTATACCATACAAGACACGTGATTATCTCTAGTTATTTCTGCGTAGTAATTCATAGATCGGCTGTCACTTAACCCATTGAACCCAAAAGGTCAAACACCAAAATTCATATTAAAATTCATATTCCGTTGAGTATTTTCAAACTAATTTGGCTGGGAGCTGTTGCTGCTTATGGCAGCTACAGGTTCCTGTCAAATTAGTTGCAAATTACTCCACAGCTTACCTGTATGATCCTTTTAAAATTACGGTTCTGGGAACACAGTGTTCAAAGCGTTAAGTAAACATTTAAACTGACGTCACAATCAAAATATGGCAGTCTGATTTAAACAGGCTAAACGACTAGACACAGAAGTCGGACATAGATTGAAATGCAGGTCTATATTTTTCGCGCAATGCGACATTGACTATTAATATAAATTTAGTATTTTTGTCAGGAAGTTGAAAAGTTATTTTACTACATAACAAGAGATTGCAGACCCTCACCCTCCCGTTTTTGTCAAGTTGTAAAAACGTTTTCGGATTTTCCATGTTTTTTATTTCTTCAGCTCACGCTTAAATTTATGGAATACTTGTGTTTCGTCACACTCTTTCGTATATTAAAATGTGAGCAAAATCGGGATAGAAGTTTCCGAGATATCCATAGATACCGAATTTGATCCGATCTAGATCCGGCTTCTTTTTTCGGATCACGGTCAAAGTCTGAAGATCCTCTTGCACGACAAGTTCCTTTGCTGTGGCTAAATATGAGCCAAATCAGATCAGTTGTTTTTTAGATATAGCTCCGGGCAGACGCACACACAGACATACACACGGACGGACAGATCCGATCGATGGCAATGCCCTCTTTCCTTCCTGGTGCGAGGATAATTATTGATACCCGCGTACGTACACGAACTATTGTTTTAGCTTAGGATCTTTCTTTTTTATTTGTTTTTCCTACAGGTTTTGTTTCGTCTACTCGAAACCTGGCACAAGTTCAAATGGGGTTTTTTTAAATGATGCATAAGCACAATTTTTTTTTAACTTGGCACACTTCTACTTCTTGATTTCTGTTAGCTAGCTGAAAGACTGTATACGTCTTGTAAGCTTTTATTGTTAAAGCCTTTGATGGCGAAATCGACCAAAAACAATCTCTACGGGGCTCTTGAGGAATGTCCATTTGCAGGTCAAGAGACGACTATTTTTGAAAATTTATCACTGGAATCATTGCATGTAATGGCTCTGTAAAGATGATTCAAACACTGTTACACACAAATGGTCGTAGTTTAGCCTTTCCTTATTCAGGTCCCGCGATGATAATGGTAACGTGTGAATGTAACGTGCCAATATCGAATTTGCGCCGTTGGCCAACGGCGCAGGGGACCAATATAGAATTTGATATCGGCGCGTCCGTTGACCAACGACGCAGGGGACCAATATAGAATTTGATATCGGCGCGTCCGTTGACCAACGGCGTAGGGGACCAATATCGAATTTGATGTATTTGAGACGATATGATATACAAATTTCTGTTTCTAATCGAACCTTATTAATGGCCGGCGACCACAATACATAACTAACTAAATAAGTAAATAAAACTCCATAATTCTTAAATTTGAATACTTCAATAACACAATTCCGTATAACCATGACACCAAATAGCGCAATAGCACACACAGTTTTATACCATTAAAAGGTGCGTATTCACACCAAAATGCTTGATAATAACATTGTTATCAATGATGTTTTGACCGTAGCGAACTTATCTAGAACAAATTGCTCCAAGTTTCAAGTTGCAAGTTTCATTTCATATTCCCAGGTCACATCGTGACATATGATTAGGAATAATTAATATTATTTTCAGATCAACATGAGTACATGTCAAAATTTACTAAGTAGATTTAGCGCCGCCATGCTTAATTCGAAGAGCCACAATGATTTTCAAAGGTCTGGTGTATACAACATGGACATCGCTGCCACGTATTCTTTTGTTTCCACATTTTTATTGAAAATGAAATCAAGCAAATCAGAAACATGTGTAATTTGATATTGGTCCTCTGCGCCGTTGGCCAACTGGCGCGCCGATATCATATGCGATATTGGTCCTGCGCGCCGATATCAAATTCGATATTGGTCCTCGGCGCCGTTGGTCAACTGGCGCCCCGATATCAAATTCGATATTGGTCCCTGTGCCGTTGGCCAACGGCGCAAATTCGAGATTGGCGCGTTACATGCCCATTTTGAAGCTTTTCGTTCTGTCTGAGTATTTATTGTTGGTTATTCGCCGGTTTGGCAATTGTTTGTATATTAGGCCTAACTCCCATCTAATTATTGCACTAGGTTGCAAGTAGAAGCGTTCCTGGGTGTTATTATCTGCGTGTACCATGATTCTTTGATCGAGGGTATTTGCGGTTGTCGCCCATTGTTACAATCACTCCAGTTATAATTATCTGTAAAGTCTCTCACTTCCTCCATCAGCCTACAGGATAAACAATGGACAGGTGATGATGACCAGATTGTTTGACCAGACGTTGGTCAATCTGGACAAAGAACAGGTGATAGCTTAGGTGTTTCAACTCGCGGTATGCCTAGTTGACCAAGCATTTCGGATTAAATCGATTCATACCGCGTGGTCATTGTTCGGATTGGGCAAATCAGCGGCGAATATTTGTCTTGGAGACAGAGCAATTAATAATTGTTATTTATCTGCATCCATATCTGTGGCTGCTTGCAGAAAAACAAAACATTAGATTTGTATATATGCGTGCTATTCGACAATGAGAAGGTCGATTTATTCAGTGGAAAAACAAATAGACATGCCTCTTGTATTTGGTATGACAATAAGAGAGACCATTGTGGTACCGGAGAAAGATAGGCCATAATGTATGGACGTGATGTTTCCACATAATCCAATGAACGGAAATTGAATTTCCAACCCATTTCCACATGTTTAGGTCGGTTCTCCAGGTCGCGCTGAAAACACGATCATTCAAACAATAATTGTATTTTTTTCTGCCAATGACAATATAATATGTAGATTAGACTTAAGTATGATTTTCTCTGCGTATGGCTCGATAGCTTATTAAAACAAGATACATCAATTATATTCAGATAGAGTGAGTATCACCAACAATGTCATTACGCCAGTTCAAAAACACTATGATGTCATGATTATAGCTCATGACATCATATATATAGATCAGGAACTACCACGAACATATCCCCCCACCACTACCCTGAGTACCACAACGAGTCGACAATAGCAGCTAACCACCAACACCGCCGTCACAACCACTGCAGTAGCAGCTACTCAGACAACAACACCCTTATCACCACCACCACCATCATCATCATCATCAACAACACCACCACCGCTGTCGCTGCCGCCGTAGCCGGACACGCCACCGTCCCCACCACAGTTGCATCATCACTACCACTACCGCAACGACAACCACGATCCCGACGACAACCACGACCAATACAACTGCCGCTCCCGTTGGCGTTAATGTTGCCACTACCACCTACTACTACTACTACTACTACTACTACTACACCACCACCACCACCACCACCACCACCACCACCACCACCACCACCACCACTACTACTACTACTACTACTACTACTACTACTACTACTACTACTACTACAACAACCACCACCACCACAACCACCACCACCACCACTACTACTTACTCCATGTGTGTATTCTCTCGCAGCTCCACGGTGCACTGCCTACTTTTCGTCGTCACCGTCAAGTGACTGATCCATCTTTGATCTCGTCAAGACGCACTGGTCACACTCGCATCGTCCGTCACTATCAGCTCTACTCTCGCTGTTCTTCAGGACATGTGCAGATTCTCTACCGACGCAAGGCTGTCTATGGGAACGGTACTAGCCAGAATCCATTCAGTAAGTACATAACTAGCAAAGTACCTGACACCGGAAGGCTACTGGGCCAGTACTGGGCCAACACCGGGCATATACGGCCCGGTATCGGCCCGAGTACCAGCCCAGTAACATGCGTTATCAGGTTAGATCAAGTTCAAGTTCATGTTTATTTACAGGTCATACCGTGCCATATGGGGTGTACAATTTACAATAATGTGTATACATATAGGGGTATAGGAACTTACTCTGACCTGTGGGCGTGTGCATGTGTGCTAAACCATGGGTGGGGCCAAAACCTCGGGGCGCTATGTGAATACACTATACGAGGGGAGGGGCAAGCCTGGAGAAAGCTCCCCACCCACACACCACCCCCTACGACAAATCAATCTACTTTCATGCCACGCTATACCTGATATATTGCAGTATAGACTACACTGCATGGCTTCTTTTTATAGGAACATAAAGATCTAATTTTAGCTATGCCACGGCCATTTCTATTTAAGCTCCGCCCACTCGGTACGTGAATTCCCAGAATCTAAATTTCAAGCTAAGGGCCTACCTAAAGGATGTTGAAAATGTTGACACTAGTTGGACTGAGTACTACTGATGTTTATGGCAGAATGCGTATTAAATTGTAAATACTTCAAAGGATTTCGGCTGATGACAAGACACAGCGGGCAAAAGCGAAGAAGGACTGATTGCAGCTGTAGGATGTTTCTACTACTACAGCCGCAGAATACAGTAACCATACATACTCCAAAGATACACAACTGACGGATTTTTACGACTTTCGCAACTGACCTACCTCTATTTTATTGTGACGTCAGATAACATGATACGTATTTGATTATGACGCCAGATAGATAGGTGAGGGATGGATTGAATAGCTAAACAGAGTGTTATAAATTGTTAGTTTCATGTTCGCATGGGAATTATAAAATATGCAAATTGAGAGTTGAAACTTAAGTTTATAGCAAGCTCTTCTTGACTATAGTACTCATACAATACCGCTACTCAAATTCATTGATTTTTGTACCCTTTTGTCAACTTACTCCGAGAAAATTACGACAAGTGGCGTCTTAATAGAGGGTTTCGTTTCTAGCAATGCCTTGCCTGTTTCTACTTTCTAGCCAATCTCATCACACTTTTTTTCGCGTGTTGGAATCGTTTTGAAATTTTGCTACGAGAATGACAAAAATCTAAATTTCAAAGTAATAATTAAACTAATTTATACAGGTACGCTGTTGAATATTTCGAAACTAATTTAACTGGGATGTGGGAGAGTATTGTTGCCGCCTATTGCAGAAAAAACTCCTAGTCAAATTAATTTCAAACTATTTAATAGAATAATTTATATATTAAATTGCCATTCACTACAATTCGTACGCTTTCGAGACGGACTTTACGATTTTCATGACTGAGTAATGCCATTTTGATCGTGACGTCAGCTAACATGTGACGTATGATCCAATCAGAATCTGATAATAACGTCGGATACTTGAGTAACGGGTAGGATCTCTCCGTTAGACTGTGCCTTCAGTTGTCAAAACGCCAATTTGATTATGAATACAGGGGCCTATGCTAGCTTGACAGACAACCCGAATCCCTGAATACCTGGGACAGTCATTGTGACCGTCGTTCCATCATACGCGCCGCGCGTGTAGAGGTACAGCACAGCGGAAAAAACCCTTAAAACGTTCCTAAAACAAAAGAAAACGTACTGTTGGATAATATGGAACATAATTGGATTGGAAGACATTGCTGCCAAAGGCAGCAATGTCTTTCAATACAATTATGTTCCAGATGGTCAACGGAACATCTTTTCTAACTGACATGTCTGCTTTTGTATTAGAAATTTGTTAACTTATTTATGAAGCGTACTGTACTCAATGCCTCGATCACATCACTTACTTTGCACATGAAATAACAACGTGTCTGCATAACCCGTTACACCCGAAATCCCAATACCGAAAATTCATTTACAATCAAATAACCAAGCTGTTATATATCTTGAAATTAATTTAACTGTGAGTTGGTGCTGACTGTAGCAATAACAGGTGCCTGTTAAATTAATTTCAAAATAAGCGAAAAGTTACCTATGCTTTGGTTTAAAAAATTACCTTGAGATACTTGGAATTCAGGGTCCAAATCGTTCTATTTAAAATCCAATGCACTGTGAATTGCAAAATGAACGCGCGTATAACGCTTCCGGCAAGAGAGCGTTGAACGTCATCTAGATAGCTCGTCATTAAGAGCAGGTATACGTTATCATATGACAGGGCTGGTGGATGTCACTCGGTCACTGCATTCAGCGAGAATGGATGTGCGCGGCATACAACGAGGGTACGCCAATGAATTACATGCAATATAGCTTATTATAGACACTGCGGATTCAACGAAATGAAATTGCAGACATCCTCGTGAAGAATTGATGAGGTATGTATCAGCCAGAAGCGCTTTTGATGCACACATGCACAAGAAATTGATGAGCAAACATCCAGGATGCAGCGCGGAGGACTGTGCAACCAACTGGAAAGATCAACGTATAGAATTGTTCGTCGAAGATATGCCCACAACCTTCTCAAGTAGCATATATATTCTTAGCTCCAGGTCAGAGACTCGGCCATTTGTAATTGTGGTAAAGAAGGCAAGCTAGTCCAAGAATGCCATCTTCGAAACTTCAACAGTCAACCCAATGGGTCCAGCCTACATGATTTCAGCATGAACCAGACGGTACTGTTGGCGATGTATAACTGACAGCTGCTTTCATCTGGTGGGTGTGGATGTACGTCTGCCACGGAGTGTTCGAAGAAGAAGAAAAAACGAAACCATTATTAATAACTACAGATACTAGACTGCACACGGAAGGAGTTTCTGACTCACGCCCGTACGCTCTATTTTGCTAATGCACTTAGATATTTGACCTTTGATCTGGATCTCAACATATCTCTATCCCACCACAATGTCAGTGCATGTGTCAAATTTACTGATCTATCCACCTTGCGTGCTCGAGTTATGGCCAAAACGGGAATTCTGGTATGACCTTCATCACCCAGTAGCCTAAATATTTAACCTTTTGACCTAACGCTTCACTGCTGTCTAGGCAGCTCCAATATGAGTGTATGTGCCAAATTCGGCGATTCTACATTCTTGCGTTTCCGAGTTATGCTAAAAGTGCGTGCATTCTGGTATGCGCTTTGTGGCCTAGTGACCTAGATATTTGACCTTTCCACCTGAAATTTCAACTTTCTCTCATGAACCATCGGGTCAGGGGCAATATGATTGTGGCAAATTTGGTGATTCTACATTCTTGCGTTCCGGAGTTAGAGCCGAAAGCGTGCATTCCAGTATGCACTTAGTGACCCTGTGACCTAGATATAACTCCCACTCTATCCATTCCCAATATGATGTATATGCCAATTTAGTCATTCTACGTACATTTGTACTTGCGTTCCGGAGAAATGGTGCGGTCCGACAAACGCGAAATAGACCTACTCACACCGAGCTTCGACAGCGTGAGTAGAAATAACAACGTGTCTGCATAACCCGTTACACCCGAAATCCCAATACCGAAAATTCATTTACAATCAAATAACCAAGCTGTTATATATCTTGAAATTAATTTAACTGTGAGTTGGTGCTGACTGTAGCAATAACAGGTGCCTGTTAAATTAATTTCAAAATAAGCGAAAAGTTACCTATGCTTTGGTTTAAAAAATTACCTTGAGATACTTGGAATTCAGGGTCCAAATCGTTCTATTTAAAATCCAATGCACTGTGAATTGCAAAATGAACGCGCGTATAACGCTTCCGGCAAGAGAGCGTTGAACGTCATCTAGATAGCTCGTCATTAAGAGCAGGTATACGTTATCATATGACAGGGCTGGTGGATGTCACTCGGTCACTGCATTCAGCGAGAATGGATGTGCGCGGCATACAACGAGGGTACGCCAATGAATTACATGCAATATAGCTTATTATAGACACTGCGGATTCAACGAAATGAAATTGCAGACATCCTCGTGAAGAATTGATGAGGTATGTATCAGCCAGAAGCGCTTTTGATGCACACATGCACAAGAAATTGATGAGCAAACATCCAGGATGCAGCGCGGAGGACTGTGCAACCAACTGGAAAGATCAACGTATAGAATTGTTCGTCGAAGATATGCCCACAACCTTCTCAAGTAGCATATATATTCTTAGCTCCAGGTCAGAGACTCGGCCATTTGTAATTGTGGTAAAGAAGGCAAGCTAGTCCAAGAATGCCATCTTCGAAACTTCAACAGTCAACCCAATGGGTCCAGCCTACATGATTTCAGCATGAACCAGACGGTACTGTTGGCGATGTATAACTGACAGCTGCTTTCATCTGGTGGGTGTGGATGTACGTCTGCCACGGAGTGTTCGAAGAAGAAGAAAAAACGAAACCATTATTAATAACTACAGATACTAGACTGCACACAGAAGGAGTTTCTGACTCACGCCCGTACGCTCTATTTTGCTAATGCACTTAGATATTTGACCTTTGATCTGGATCTCAACATATCTCTATCCCACCACAATGTCAGTGCATGTGTCAAATTTACTGATCTATCCACCTTGCGTGCTCGAGTTATGGCCAAAACGGGAATTCTGGTATGACCTTCATCACCCAGTAGCCTAAATATTTAACCTTTTGACCTAACGCTTCACTGCTGTCTAGGCAGCTCCAATATGAGTGTATGTGCCAAATTCGGCGATTCTACATTCTTGCGTTTCCGAGTTATGCTAAAAGTGCGTGCATTCTGGTATGCGCTTTGTGGCCTAGTGACCTAGATATTTGACCTTTCCACCTGAAATTTCAACTTTCTCTCATGAACCATCGGGTCAGGGGCAATATGATTGTGGCAAATTTGGTGATTCTACATTCTTGCGTTCCGGAGTTAGAGCCGAAAGCGTGCATTCCAGTATGCACTTAGTGACCCTGTGACCTAGATATAACTCCCACTCTATCCATTCCCAATATGATGTATATGCCAATTTAGTCATTCTACGTACATTTGTACTTGCGTTCCGGAGAAATGGTGCGGTCCGACAAACGCGAAATAGACCTACTCACACCGAGCTTCGACAGCGTGAGTAGTTATACCATTCCTATTTGTGCGGTATTTGAAAAAATTCGGATATCCCGGACATTTTTGATTTTTGGGATTTCTCAGATCATGACCAATGCCGTGGAATCATTGTTTACGATCACAATATTTCTTGTGTTCACATTTGAGCCAAAGTCTTGATAACCTTTTTTATCACAAAAGCGTGTGTTGTGTAAAAATGTGAGCAGAATCGGTTTAGTAGGTCTTAGCTCGCCTGACCCGACCCTGATAACGCAGCTTACTGGGTCAGTGCTGGGCCGATACCGGGCCGATACTTTTAGTATCGGCCTGGTGTCGGCCTGGTATCGTCCCCACCGATCCAGTAATCTGCATTATCAGGGGAAAGGCCAAGTGGGTCTATGCCATGGCGGCGATCCATCGTCCGTCGTCCGCCCGTCAAATCGCAACTCCTCCTTATTAGTTATTTGACCGATTTCAACCAAATTTGGCTGGAAATTGTAAAAAAGCGCATCTCTTTCCTTAACCACTTAGTGGATTTCAACCAAATTTGGCTTGACGGATCCTATGGTGGTAGGCTCCTGATCTTCTATCCAGAATTTTGATTGCCCAATTCTTGGATGAAAATCTTAGATATTATGAAAATGTGAAAGATTTACACGCAATTGTCCAAATGCACCTCCTCCTTAAGGACTAAATTTGGCTAGAAGTACACAATGGTGGTAGGATTCAGAACTTATATTCAGAATTTTGATTCAGATCTCAGATTTTTTACAATTTCCCAGAAATTCGAAACGCTACGGTACCCCTCCTTAATCAATATCTCGACCAAAATTGGCCTACCTCGTGTTGATGTCTCGAGAACTGCCATTGAGAATTTCCATTAGTCGATTTTCGGCCAGCCATCTTGGACTTTCATAACATTCCGAAATCGTATAGAAAATCAATGGGAACAGCTTTAAACCTGATTTACCTGATTCACAAGAAACACCTGGTGGATTACAACGAAAGGTGGGTGGACCAACCCTATGGTAATTTGCTCCAGAATTTCCATTCAGAATTTTGATCGGTCCATTTTTCGGTGGCCATATTGTTCTCGAAAACGCCATCTCGGGAACCGCTGTACATACGAGGCTGTGATTAGATTTCATCGATGACTAAGGGCGATCAAGTCTGTTCAACATTTTCCGTGATAAAATTTGTCAATCATTGACCAAACAACGTTTAACGTTTGCTTGCCATATTGTATTTTCCTTATTGGTCCATCATTATTTTCCTACTAAATATCGTGCACGCTGAATTCCAATTTTGTATTTTATTTCGTGTTACTATTGAATGTAAAGAATAATGTGTGTTCAAATGCTAATGGTTCAAATGCTAATGGTCCAGGTGAGCGTCAAGACCGTTGGGCCTCTTGTTAAGATACAGCGCCAAAACACAAACTACCGCAGAGCCGACCGACCACCCACCCTCCGACACGCTCGCACGCTCAGACTAAAATGCAATACCCTCTTCTCCTAACGGAGCGGATGTAATAAACAGGTTGAATGTGGTAGGTGGGCTGTACTCTTGTGTGCCGTTTTGAATAAAAATATTAATGCTCTTTTTAAACAGTCACGGTATTTTCAATTACTTCACTAAATTATGGATCAACCATGGGCCTATAGGCTATTCCGTACATTGTAGTTGATAATGGCTGTACTTATTCGTCACTGTGAACGCGAGATGGGAAGATTTACGACATATTGTATGGCCGACTAAACCTGTAGGATTTCACAGTTTATCCATCACCAAGTCTTTTATCCAAGTTTTCACTTAAACGCTTAACATATGAAGATTCACGTACATATACGTTAAAAACCTATTATGTATAAATATTTAGAGCCGATGACAAATGCTTTCTAACAAACTATCTTGCCCTATATGTTTCTCTGTCGCTCGCGGACATTCCCCCTATAGAGATGCTTCTACTTTTGATATAGTCTTTCGTCTTTCAGAGGAAATTCAGTCAAGCATAGATAGAAGATAGAAGATTCGGAGCACAGATTGGCTCCCATTCTAAACGCGTGACTGGGCCGCGCTGCTATAAGTTCCCTTATTCAAAATACGCGCAAACAAAATTTAATATCACCAGTAATTGATAAATCCAATTTCCCAGTCAATCATAACGACGTCATGATCAACTACGTCACATGTAGGCTGACATCATAATCAATTACGTCATGAATGACGCGATTTAGACAATCATAAACGCTTAATCGTCCGTCAAGTTGTACGAAGTGTATGTCTTTACTATTTAATAAACATGCTGTTGAATATTTTGAAACTAACAGGCAGCAACAGCACTCAGTCAAATTAGTTTCAAAATATTCAACAGTTTACCTTTAGGCCCCTATAGTTTTCTGGAAATTGAGATTGAGAGAGTGAACGCGTGGCTGGAGATTAACTAGAGATGGGCGTGGCATGGCTAAAACTGGGGTCCTCCCTTTCGCTGAACTGACGTGAACTCGTCATTGACGCGCCATATGAAGGATGGCATGCCAGCAATGATACACAGTAATAGACCTTTCCCATCGGTAGCTATGCTCAATCCACACCTCGCTCGTGCTGGGATCGATCCATCCCTAAACACCCTGACTATCAATTTCCAGAAAACTATACCGGTAACCTGTTGAATATTTTGAAACTAATTTGACTTGGCGCTGTTGCTGCCTATAACAGCAACAACCCCCAGTCAAATTAGTCTCAAGATAGTCAACAATATGTTTATTAAATGGTAAACACATACAATTCATACAACGTGTCGGACTATTAAGCCTAAAAAGGGAGTATTTCGAATCACTCATGACGTCATGATTATAAGGTCAGCATACACGTCACTTAGTTAATTATGACGTCATATGACGTCAGATGATCGATGGATAAACTTTGAAATGTCCATTTATGGAGACTGTTTAGAAACTAGAGTCAGGTCTAAATTCTCGGTTATTCTCCCAGCCATTATTCTTCCATCCAATCGTGAACAGTTTGCAATGACCATAGCATTGATTGGGATTTGGGTCAATCCACATGTACATACAACGATGTGGTATCTGTATTGAATTCCAATAAGTATATAGGATATAGCCCCACCCCAACCCACATTCCATTGAATATATGCATTCTCCCAGGTGGAATATTTCAGCAAAGGATGTATCCACCTCTAGATAAGCTTCACCCATTCGTTGATCGTGTTGGGATCGATTGTTATGCTTTGAACCCTGACGTCTTAGAATTCAATCTTAAAAGTAGCTACATAGGTGAGCTGTTGAACTAATTTGTCTGGTTGTGCTGTTTTTGTTTATGGTTGCAACAAGCGTCATGGCAAATTAGTTACAAAATATTAAATAAAATGTTTATTAAATAATAAACACACCAAAGACATACAATTCGTAAATGTGACCGGATCTTAAATGCTAATTACCGAACTAGATACGCCATTCATTACGCATTTTGGATTTCGACGTCAGCCCGCACATGATTTATTAAATTTGACGTCATATACTTGAGTGACATATCGGATTTATCCATTTGACACGATGCTGATTGATTCTCTGTTTTAATTAATACGATATTATAAATGTCCACTTAGCGGTCATTCGGTCCAGGAACATCTTATGTACTTAACGTGGTAGATATACTCTGATCTTTTATATCAATACGAATATGAAACGCTTTATTACCACGACTTTCGGTTGACTAACGTCGTTAAACTAATTCGAAAACACTTTTAACGAACGTGTACCCCCTCGGGGTAGATGAGTTGATGATATGGAAGATGTCACGAGGTGTAGAGAATGCCATATAGTCGTTATTATTAGACAGATTTACGAGATCGGCTAATATTCATAAGAAAATATACGACCTTTATTCGACGTCCACAATACCCTGGCCCTAATAACTAAGCGACACCTGGACGTAGGTCTGTTTTATTGCTTGTAGATTGTTCATCATTGGTTTGATGGGGTCTCTGTGAAATTAGCCGTTATGAGACAAGTAATTGAATCAAAGCAAAAGATCAAGCGTTTGCATGCCATTAACATTGGATAAACCAAGTCAACCATAATGACCAGATATTAAATATTTTACGGCCGAGGAACGACCGGTTGAATTTTCAGAAATTAACTTGGCTGGAAGATGTTGTGTGCTTTTACAGGCCTCGCGATGGCATATGTTGCTGGGTTATAATTTCCACGACCATAGTCTTATAGCGAAGTGCTTATGAGAACCAACTTTGCCAATAGAATTGTACCAGGAACCTTGATTTCCAATGGCACAGATTGAATTTCAAGCACCTCATCGTCACCAAATCTGCTCAATGGCTGGTAATAATTGATGGAAAAATTGCACTGATGGTCAATATGCTAGGCATGGTTATAGCTATGAGGTCACACATTGCAGCATATTTCTTGAACTAAATAATATGTCATTTGTCAAGTATAATCAGAGGAATATAAATCCTGCGTGATTGTATAAGTGGATTCTGACTACAGACTACAAAGACTGTAGCTGTGTTTAATATAACTAACTCGAGACAGTTATCGAGAATATGGATGTGAATGTGTTTGGTCTAACTCACCCATATACAATATAATTCGGAGTTGGTGTGGAGTATTGAGAAACACGCCGCATCTTGTATCAGCGTCAGAGGATTTCTATACGAATGGGCAAACGTGTCTGTCGATTACGAGTTGAGACTACTGACCACGAGAGACATACGTGTGACAAGTGATGGAACCCAAGTAACTGTACTCGGTAAAGTGAATCGCTCGGTTGAGTTCTCTCTCCGTTACCCCGTCTCTGGCCATCCTAAGAAATAACTAGGCTGCTTTTCAAAGTTATATTGTTATATACTTGAACAGAAATATACAAACAGTGAACCCTATAGCAGCTGCTGTGGTGGTACAATGTCACGGGTGAAGACATTGATTCTGTTCACCAATCTAGCTGCTAGAACCCACGTGAAATACCCTCTAAGAGTTGCTATTGTAATTGCTATTGCGATTGAATGATGGTCACTATGCACGACTTATGACCACTTATGACGATCCAATACATCGTAAGTAACAACCAATATTTGATCCCAAACGCGATCTACCATATGGAATGAGTTGCGTCCCTGACTCGCAATTTACTGGTACCAGCAAGTATCGGTTAAGTAACCCGTGGTGTCATTGATTAAGCGATCGAGTATCTTTAATAGACACATTGTAATATCCTATGCAGTATTATATTTAACCACGTATGACTGTATTGATATAATTCCTTCAGGAAATGGGGCTGCAAGTTCTGAAGACCCAATGCATATACATACTGCCGATTAGGCGTATAGGTACTGAAATGAGGGAAAAGGCCGTATTGGTAAAGCATGTGCATACATGCCCAAAGGAGAAAGTTGCGTAACATAAATTAATCGTTTACGCATTTATTTTCAACCACTAAGTCACGGGTTCATCTGGAATATCTCTGAGATACCTCTTGCCAACATATATCATCCAGGGTAATTCTATACAGACATGACACACGCACATAGCATTGAAATCATGTCGTTTGTTGGCTAAACAATTTCCTACAGATGCTATGTTTTACGACTCAAAGCTTTGGACACACGATAGCGGAATGGGCAATGCCCCTCCGACAAACGGTAAGCAGGTAGAAAGGTGGAGAAGTGCAGAATTCGGTGTCGACACTGCTACTCGAGTCCTATACACTGATGGTGTAAAAGTGAGGGTTTAGGAACGCACTACGATTTGGTTTTACGTTGCATTAAGTGAGTGTGAGGAAGAGTAATGCCGCCACTTGCTTGATGCCATGCTATATCCGGAAAGGCATGTTCGCATCCGAGGAAGTGTCTACAGAAACCCATAAAATACCAGTACTGCACTTTTAGTGTATAGGTAATTATGTAGTATTGCGGAATTGCACAGAATAACTCAATCCTACATCACGAGACTCATCCATTCCGTGGTTGATTTCGCTATTCTGAGGGCGCCAGGCGACGATAGGATTCATTCGAAACCGAAAACTTTGTTTGTACGAATTGCCATCGTTACAACAGGACCACGGATGTTAGCCGATATGTAGGTGGGTGATAGACTGTAATAGGACAACTTCTGAACCAGAGTTGATAGTGCGATCATGGTGTGCCAAGGCGTCCTTAATACACACACCCCTCCCCCATAAGCACGGGTGTGTGTAAGTACGTACGTGTAGCCTACACGTCTGCATGTGGGTATGTCCGTACATGCATGCGTGCCTGAGTGCGTGCGTGCGAGCGTGCGTGCGCGAATGCGTACCGGAGTGTTCACTTATGCCAGTTATACCAGGCAAGATAAGGTTATCTGCTAATGAGTTACATGGAATGTATTGGTCATGTTTCACGACGGAAATCTCTCATTGCAGTAACAGTTTCAGTCCTGTGGACCAAATTCGACAAATTCCGCAATGTGTAGGACATAGAAATGAGTAGATTCAACCCTTTAAAACAAATCTGTCTGGGAGTTGTTGGTGTCGGTAACAACATCTCCCATTCAAATTAGATTCAAAATAGCTAGCATATTACCTAGAGGGTCTGACTGTATTGTAATGTAGATATCGCCATGTCAGTGTTATGGGAATTAATGCGTTTTCTTTCTATTACACAAACTATCTAATTCTAAGTGCTTATGCTCGTAATAGGCAGTAACAAATCCCCAAACGCCTATCTCCAATAAGGCCATCAATCACCCGTACAGTCGGATAACTGAGAGTCGTTGTTTGATTAAACAAGCACACACTGGCGCAACCACTTCCAATTACAAGCGGTAAATGTCAATGATTATTACTGAACTTTGCGGAAAACTGGAGAATTATCCGCTTAATTAAATGTCCTTGTGGATAACGAGAACTAACGAGATGTGCCATTTGCTCACGTCCAGTGGAACGGGCACTGGTTATCGTCGCCGGGAACGTATATTATGTCGCGGCGTCCGGACAGATGTGCAAGTAGCGCAGTCTGTATATGTTAACTGGCAGACCGTGGCAAGCCACTATACAATAATGTTAATGGGCAATAACGTTGGACACGCTGAATATTTATCAAAAATATAATAATAAATAATATATCAAAACAATTTGACTGAAAGTTGTTGGTGGTTTATAACCACCAACAACTTTCAGACAAATTGTTTTCAAAATATTCAGCGTATACACAGTTAAACCCAATAGAAAATGTAGTCTACATTAATTCAGGAGGTAGACAATTATATGTTATTACTCTGAAGTGGCCACGCCCAATATATGGATCCATTTCTAGCTAATCTCCGCCCACTTTTGCGCGTGATAGAATATATTCGAAACATTAAAAAGAAAAGCCCTCCAAACAGAAATGTCTAGCTATGCCCCGCTATGCAGGTAAGCCGTTGAATACTGTTGAATATTTTGAAACTATTTTGCTTGAGGACTGTTACTACCATAGACAACAGCAGCTCCCATTCAAATTAGTTTCAAAACAGTCACCAGATCGTGTATTAAATTGTAAAGTAACCAATGACATACAATGGACCTTTCTATTTTTAGCTATGCCCCGCCAATCTCTAGCTAAGCTCCACCCACACCGCGCCCGTTTTGGGATCTCTGAACTTCCTGATTATCAATTTACAGAAAACCGTGCAGGTAAGCTGTTGAATATTCTGGAACTAATTTGCCTGGGTGCTGTTGCTGCTTATGGCAGAAACAGCGCCCATTCAAATAGGTTTCAAAATATTCAACAGCTTGTTTATTAAATAGTAGAGACATACAATTCGTACAACGCGTCAGACTATTAAGAGGTATAGACGGGCCTAATAAAATCATTTATGACGTAATGATTATGACGTCATCATACACGCCGCTTAGCTGTGTATGACGTCATATGACGTCAGATTATCGATGGATACTCTGGAAAGGTGAAATCTTACACTTTCGTCATGGAATTTTCGACGTGGCTATACGTCATTTTGCTTGCAACGTCAGCTAACTTGTGACCAATTTAATTATGACGTCAGATACATGAGTGACAGATGGATCCCTCTATTAACCGATGCATGTGTCCGCAGAAATTGAGGGTTCCAGTTTCTCAGTCAAATATATGATGTCATAATCATCTACGTGACGTGTATGATGACGTCATAATCAATTATGTCATGAATAACGTGGGTAAGTTCATCACAAACACTTCATTGATGACGGACCAAGCGTTATTAGTTTCAGAATACCCAACAATTTGTACACACGAAGGTGATATAAGGAGAATTGAGCATTTTCTGCAGTTAATCGTGAGAGCGGGGCAAGGGGCACTGTCGTATTCATATATCGTGTGGTGGATTGTTAAAGCATAGATTATCGTTGTTCTTTCAATTGCAACTACACATTACATAAACACATATATAGATATTTGGGATGTTACACTCACGTGCCTATGGCCTATTGGGGGATATCGATAACAATAACGAGGCGGATGCAATGCAATACAACTAATAAAGACAAACATTGTCTAGAAAATCCAATTAACGAAGATATAGTAAGCTTTGAATTGACAGTAAGTCCGAAAATCAAACGATCAGGCGGAGAGATGTACGCTGAAATGGGACGATGGACAGACAGCAAATCAAACGGACGGATAGAAGAGCTGGTAGTATAGCGTGTGACATTTTGTATGAATAGTTTGTTATAAGTGCTCCTCTCTCAGTTATATAATAAACTGGTAGATTAACAGAGACGTCCATTCCTAGCTATGCCCCGCCCACGTCTAGACACGCGCCGCCCACTTTGTACGTGAAGTTGAATCGATTTTAATACGCTGAACCATGAACTCGCAATATCCCGATTTCAAGGTAACTCTACAGGTAAGCTTTTGCATATTTCGAACGTAACAGTACTGGGGTTGTTGCTTCCAATGGTAGCTACATCTCTCGGCCAAATTAATTTCAAAATATTCAACATATTGTTTATTCAATTGTAAAATTATCAAAGACATACAATTCAGACACTTTCGTGGCTGACCATTTGTCAATTTCGTGACGGATTTAAGTGCACGTGTAGAATATTTATTATAAGTCTGTTCATTTACAGCCAAGCTTGTGGTAGAGAGTGACGTTTCGGGCAATAGTCGGATCCGGATTCAGGGAAAGAAGACAAGAAAGTATCTGTGCTTCAGTCGCCGGGCTAAACTCATTCTGAGGGTAAGTCTGACAGTCAATGAAAAACACGCACATGACTAGCATATGATGATGATGTTCATCAGTGAGGATGACGACGACGACGACGTCGACGACGTCGACGACTACTCCTACTACTACTACTACTACTACTACTACTACTACTACTACTACTACTACTACTACTACTACTACTACTACTACTACTACTACGACTACTACTACTACTACTACTACTACTACTACTACTACTACTACTATTACGACGACGGCGATGACGCTGACGACACTGCAGCTGCCGCCGACAACGACGACATTCTTGTCTTTTGCTCCACTAGTTTTCATATTTTGCTTTTTCTTTGCCTTCATCGTCTTCCTGACATAATCTAGTGTTTGCGGTGTTAAATGGGAAGGCAAACAGAGAACAGTCACATCTCGCCAACTGATGCTTTTGCATAGGCTACTTTAGATGAAAAAAAATTATTTGCATATTTTCGAATTCCTTAATACTAAATTTCGCCACAGAAAGTAATTTCTTGACGAGAATCATGTATTCCTTGACGAGAATCATGTAATGACGTCATCCCGCGAATGCGTTTGTGGTATGACGTCATCGTGTGAATAGTACTTTGTTGTTGATGAGTAATAGCTCACTATAACTGATTCAGACACCACCATCGTGCAAGGGAAATACTAGTGTTTGTTAAACTAGAACTTGAATCGTGGCTGATGCCAAGCTTCGTATCTGTATAAGACGATACACTGATAACGCAGCTTACTGGGCTGATGCTGGGCTGATACCGGGTTGATACTGAAAATATCGGGATGGTATTGGCCCGGCATCGGCCCAGTAAGCTGCGTTATCGTCAAAAAACACGTTTGGCATCCACATGGTTGAAGGATTAACGCGATGACGCCATACCGTGAACTTTATGACGATGATGATGATGATGATCACTGTATTCCTCGACTGTAGTAGTAGTAGTAGTAGTAGTAGTAGTAGTAGTAGTAGTAGTAGTAGTAGTAGTAGTAGTAGTAGTAGTAGTAGTAGTAGTAGAAACATTCCACAGCTGCAATCAGTCCTTCTTCGCTTTTGCCCACTGTGTCTTGTCCTCGGCCGAAATCTTTAGCTTCCCCAGGTCCATTCTTGACTTGAGTGTACCGAGTTCTTCTTTCTTGAGGTCACCTCGTAGCACGCTTAGAAGATGTATGCAATGACGTCCTCTCCTGGCTTTGTATATTCCAAGGCGTGTCAAAATTCATGATTTTAGCCGAAATTTTTAACAATGATGGAGTTTATGAAAGTCTGTCAACTTCTTTTTAATTTATGAAATATGAGAACTTCTTTTAATCTTTTGGGGTTTTTTTTTATTGAAATCTAACTCGTTTGTGATCCCTTTAACTTGTGTAAGATACGCGTCAGCTTCCCCACTTTGCCATAACGCAAGTGTAATATCGCCTACAGTATTTCAGTCTCAGGACCACAAGCGAAGCTGTCAGATGTACTGCTTAAATGCCATCACTTAGTCACATGCTGAC
This sequence comes from Chaetoderma sp. LZ-2023a, assembly GCA_034401795.1. Taxonomy (NCBI): domain Eukaryota; kingdom Metazoa; phylum Mollusca; class Caudofoveata; order Chaetodermatida; family Chaetodermatidae; genus Chaetoderma; species Chaetoderma sp. LZ-2023a. The sequence goes on along the minus strand of CM067369.1, from coordinate 83,300,212 downwards.
AGAGAAATGGCTTTTGGCACCAACATTTGCCAACTTATAAACCAACAACATCCATCTTATATCACATAAACCATTAATTAAACGTCTAGTAGATGCAAGTCGGGGTCTAGTCGAAGGAAATTACTGTATATGTGTGCGTGCGTGCGTGCGTGCTCGCGCGCGTGCGTGTGTACGTGCGTGAGTGCGAGCGTGTTATGTAATAGCTAGTGAATCCCCATTAGTCTGGCAATGCTAATGGCGCGAGTCAAACAGAGATGAGATTTTTCCAATTTTTTTCGAAATCCTATGTTTTCTATCAAGATGTATAGAAAATCCTATTATTCCGTTGGCCAGATTTTCAAGAAGCATCATACTTGCAGAAATAGTGTAATCTTTTCCTGTTAATTGTCAGATTGGTCAAGAAAATCTAAATTTGTGCTGAAAGCAAATGTTCATTTGCAGGAAAAGAGATGATAACGTTTGAAAAGTTATCACTGGAATGACTGGCTCGGTTATGGAGCCAGTCATTCCAGTGGTAAATTTTCAAACGATAACGTCTCTTGTCATGCGAATTGCTATTTCTCAGGACCATCGCATAGGCTGTTTGACTCGCCTGACAATTCAAGGGTTAATTGGCTTTTTTAAGTTGAGAAGGACTGACACGTTACATCGAGCCATTTCCTATTCTTCTCTTCGAGATCGATCACTTCCCTGTCGAAAATATAATTTTAGAATTAACGCCCTTTGTGTGATCAATATAACCCTTCAATGGTCAAGCCTGCCAAAATCAGCATCTGCAGTGGCCTTTAGGAATGTCTATGTACATGTCAGGAGAAAACAAACGAACCACTCATTTCTGTGGTAAATTTTCAAAAAGGAGCCATCTCTTAATCTGCAATTGAGGCATCCAGTCTTAGCCAATCATATCACGTCACAATCAACTACATCACATGTAGGCTAACGTCATAATCAATTACGTCATGAATAACGCGATTTAGTCCGTCATAAACGCTTACTAATCCGTCAAGTAGTTCGAATTATATGTCTTTCCTATTTACACATTCTGTTGACAATTAGTCTCAAAATCTTCAACAGCGTAGGCCTACCTGTATAGTTTTCTGGAAATTGGGATTCAGGGAGTGCACGGATCGATCGATCCCAACACGGGAAAAGCGTAGGTGGAGCTTAGCAAGAGAGGAGCATGGCATAGCTCAAACTGGATTCTTCCATTGGACACTGACAAAGTAAAATTTTTAATTTTAATGACTGTTAAATAAAGACGGCCTCCGCAGTGGTCACAAGAAGTATTCATTTGCAGGCCATCGGGAAGCTTAAATTCTGTTAATTACATCGGTAAATTTACAAAGTATAGTCTTCTGCAAATGGCCATTCACACACCAAAGTTTAATTTTTCTTGAACAAGTGCGACGCTCCTTAGTTGCCCCTTAAGCAGATATGCCAGAAATGGCAACAATTGTTCCTACCGATAGACCGAGTTATACTATTTGTGAGTAGTGACTAAAACTCTTGTGTATGAAAGGGCTAATTAGCATCATGTTGAATGCTTCATGGGATGTTGGCACAAGATGGATTAGCGCTCTAATGTCAAAATCTTAAAATTAAATTAAAAGATGGCCTCATGTTCATTTTTCAACAAATTTGGTGGAAGATGTTGGTGTCTACGACAGCAACAACGTCCACCAAAATTGTTGAAAAATGTACACAAGTTTCTTTGCTATTCACGCCCTGGACCAGGCTATCAGGTATATGCCTGTTGCACGCATGTACGTATATTCTGTTGAGGTATAAACTGACTTACCATATTCCTTGATTTGCTGTGTGTAACTGAATGGCGAAACTATATATCTGACTGGATAATCTCCAAGGTAGACGTCGACGAACCTTGACATTTACTGACAATTCATCTGCGAAGTGAAGAATCGGTCTCAGAGATGTTTCCCGCCCACTTCTTCACTTTTAGGTGATATATAACAAACGTCAAAGCACTTCAGAGAGAAAACAGCCACTACCCATGGCAGCACGCTCCATTTTCTAATAGTTCATATATCTTCGCAATGAATTGCTTTTTCGGTTGGGTGCTTAATTTTGAAGAAAAAAAATGGCAACTCCTACCCACAATTATTACATATGCTTACCAGTATATTTAGATATATTTATTGGTTATTTTTTAGTTTTTCATCTGTTCACATGTTAAATATATATGGTGCACTTTTTATTCTGTAGATCCAGATTTACATAAACTTGTTCTTCCCGTATACCACATTTGACATGAACTTTTCCAGTACTCTAATGGGCTTTTCCAGTTTATCCATCAACGTCATAATTAACTACGCGACGTGTAGGATTATAGCATAATCAATGACGTCATGAATGACGTAGATGCGTCAATAAAGCTTGATTGATGACAGACTCAGCGTTGCTGTACGTATTGTATGTCTTTACTATTCAATAAAGATGCTGCTGAATATCTTGAAACCAATTTGACTGGGCGCTGTTGCTGCCATAGGCAGCAACAGCGCCCTGTCAAATCAGGTTCAAAATATTCATGAGCTTACCTGTTTTCTGGAAATTGATAGTCATACAGTGCCGGGATCGATCGATCCCAACGCCAGCGAAGCGTGGCTAGAGCTTAACTAGAGATGGGCGGGGCATAGCTAAAGCTGGCTTACTCCATTGAGCACCGGATTATTCGCTATTCCAGTAAGATTCCATCTGATATTAGCGCCAGAAACCCAAGGAGACACCCTATAGGGGCCAAGTAAATATGAAATATATTCCGGGGTATCACCTGTATGCCATTTCTCCTCCAACACATACACATAGTCAAGAAGATGCCAACTAATATTACCTCCCGCCGTGCAGGAGGCAATCATTCACTGATAGCATCTAATTTTCACAATGTTCTACCCGGTGTGCGCGTGGTGGGTTGTGGAGGGCTCCGGAGCCACTCACTCCTCCCCATGACACGTGTGAGGGTGACGCTAATATGATCGACCCCACGTATGTGCCTATTTTCGCTACACCGTTCCACTACGAAATTTAAGGATCTACTTATTGTTTCCTAATAAACTTTCAGAGATTTAGTTTTTGTTTTGCCATTAATTCTTATCTAAATATTCTTTGTTTCATTTGGCTCTACACCCCTGTTAGAATATTACGATTTGAATTAAACTCTGCAAGCCCATTGTAATAGAAACAGCATGGGTGATGGAAGAAACATTATACTGGAATGCCAGCATTATTCTAAGATTAAACGTTCCTTTATATCTAAAATTATTAAACAGTGTCAGATGTTGTGGTGGCTGGCATCGGGTTTATTTTATTAATTCGTGGTTTTTTTTACCATTTTTGTTCTTTTATTCATCAAATCATTTCTGTTGCATGTAGATTAGTCCTATATACAATGTTGATACTTATGTTGCTCTTTGATAGACACACAATTGATCTTTCCAGTTTATCAATCAATCATATGACGTCATAATCAAATGTGTGAGGTGTAGGATAACGTCATAATCAATGATGTCGTGAATGACGTAGAAAAGTTCTTCACGAGCGCAGAATTGATGACGGACTATGCGTTGTCGTACATATTGTAGGGCTTTACTATTTAATAAAGATGTTGTTGAATATTTTGAAACTAATTTGTCTTGGTACTGTGATGAATCTATGCTGAGCTTATCTGTGTAATTTTCTGGAAATCGAGATTCAGAGAGTACATGGATCGATCGATCCCAACACGGGCGAGGCGTGGGTGGAGCTTAGCTAAAGATGGGCGTGGCATAGCTAAAACTGGATTCATTTATTGCTTCTGTTGTCTTCCTGCTCTGTACTAAATCAAACGCGATAACATACCTTATACACCTGGGGTGGGCGTGGGTAGCGGGCCAAATATACGTCATCAAGTTATGGAATCTGTCGACACCATTCACAATAACATAAAACATACTTTGGTTATGCCAAATGACGTCATAATATCCAGGTGATAAACGTTAGTTGGGGATTCAAGTGCAGTCAGTATGTATGATGTAATGTTGTAATATATATCGTTTGCTATAAACATTCTAAGCTCTATTGCTTATAAATTTCTCGTTATTCACGATCAAGTACCAACCTTGTGTAGGCAACAACAAGCACTGCATTACCTATGAAACGGTGGTAATTGATAAATCTTTTTGAAAAACGCTTAACCAATGTATAATAAAAAGGGGAGTGTTCGTTTTTCTGGCTGGTGTGAATTGGCCGACGGCGGCAAGACGGGTGGGAAATTCTCCATGATTTATAAAGATGGATTATAAGTTATGATCTAGAAGTCTGGATGATTGAATGGGATACAATTATTACTGTCTCCTCCCCCATCATCAAAATACTTCCATCGTCAGAGAGCTATGATGAATTTATAACTCGCATACCTCACACTTCACGCTGAAAAGCACGTCTGGCACTAGTGAAGAGACGTATGCAGTACATGAGCCCAGTACGGGAGACTTCATTTCAATAAAACATGTGAAAACGACTGTTAATGGAACGTATGCCAGTCTCATGACCTGTTTTATATGCTGAAGATGGCTACAATGAGGAAATGTTTTTCGGGTATTTACGTCCACTTTTAGCTCAGATTCAATGGGGGTAGCACGTTTCAAGTTTGCTCAAGGTTGTATGTTCGCAGCGACAAGCGTACTTATACTAGCAGAGGGAGCTTCCGTGGAAATATATACACTACACTAGCCATGCGTACTTTTTCGGGCATCAAAACCTGAATCTAGGCTATTTTGTTGAAAGGAGAGGTGGCCATACTTCTGTAGAAGACTGTTGTTAGGCCTACTCGCCAATTAGAGTTCAATACATATTTTGGGCGTCAAGTACAGTTTTATCAAACCCGCCACTGCAAGGATACTGCAACATCACCTTTGCATAGAGGATGGATCCTTTCTGTCACTCAGCTAGCTGACGTCACAATCAAATGACGTAGCTACGACACGAAATGAGCAAATGTCCGACAGTGGGCGTCTGGATTGCATGTTTAGTATGATTAAAATTTACTATACATTGTTTAGGATATGTTCAAATTAGCCTATAGGGGAATCCAGTTTTATCGAGGCCCCGCCCATATCTAGCTAAGCTCCACCCACACATCGGCCGTTTTGGGATCGACAGATCCCTGAACTCGCTGACTATCAAGTTCCAGAAAACTATACAGGTAAGCTGTTGAATATTTTGAAACTAATTTGACTGTGTGCAGTTGCTGCCTATGGCAGTGACAGTGCCCAGTCAGATTAGTTTAAAAATATTCAAAAGCATCTTTATTAAATAGTAATGATATACAACAACGCTTAGTCCGTCATTAATTAAGCGTTTCTGACGAACTTAGCTGCGCCATTCATGACGTATTTGAATGACGTACTTGATTATGGCGTCATCATTCACGGCATGTATGTGATTATAACGTCATGTGAGTGATGGATGAACTGGAATCCTCCATTTGAATGGGATCTGTTGCAGTACACAAATTGCTTTCGAAATGTAACCAATGGCCTACTTGTCAATGGACCGTTCCACGTTTAGCTATGCCCCGCCCATCTCAAACTAAGCGCCACCCACACCACGTCCGTGTTGGGATCGATCGATCTCTGAACTCCCTGACTATCAATTTCCAGAAAACTATGCATGTAAGCTGTTGAATATTTTGAAACTAATTTGACTTGGTGTTGTTGCTGCCTATGCCAGAAACAGCGCCGTGTCAAATTAGTTTCAAAATATTCAACAGAAGGTTCATTAAAGAGCAAAACCAGACACTTCGTTCAACGTGTCGGACTATTAAGAGTTGAAGACGGGCCAAATAGAATCATTTATGATGTAGTGATTATGGCGTCATCCTACACGCCGCTTAGCTGATTATGACGTCTTATGATAGATTGATACTCTGGAAAGGTGAATTGTGGGCAATTAAACTATCTGGGTGACCTGCGAATTCCAAGCTAGGTAGCTGAGCTTAAGACAGAGCTAAATGTTATCTCTGTGTTTGCAAATGTTCTTACTGGAGTGAGAATTCACTGTCAGACTTTAACACCCATAGTACACAGAATTCACTCCAGTGATCATAACTTCACAGCGTACCTGTGCGTCACCTGAATTTGTTCTGATTCTGGAGTCAGACACTCACTGAGACCGGTAGAGTCGCTCACGTGTGCGCCGTACATTATATTTGTCAAAGGTTTTAGCCTCTTTACACTCTTCATCACCAGACATGTGGTTGGGACACGTTTTAGGCTAGAACCATCCAAAGACCGACAAACTGACTGGACCTGTGTTGTATCGGTAAATGAGTCAGTGCTTTATTTCTCACGTGCCGAGCGTGGACAATGCGACCGCCGTCCTCTTAGCAAATACTGTAACCGATGTGATTCGCAAAAAGGTCTTATAACCTAGACTGGCAAGAAGTGTCCAAGCTTAGATAATTGGTTGTCCCGGGGCGATGCAACAAAGAACTAGCCGAACAGAACATATAATAAAAACTGGCTTTTAATCGCACAATGTTCAACTTTCACACGTACTCTAAGTGGACAATGTGATGCTCGGCGTCTATTTTCCCCTTGATAGTTATGTGTTAACGCGATCTTCACTCGTTAGCAGCTCATATAATTTTTTAATATTGCCATATTTGACCAAATATCCAGAAATATCAAATACATATTGAGTATTCTCACATCCATCACGTGGATCTATGCCCCGCCCATCTCGTGTCGGGATCGATCGATTCCTGAACTCCCTGACTATCAATTTCCAGAAAACTATACAGGTAAGCTGTTGAATAATTTGTCTACATCATTCATGACGTAATTGATTATGACGTCATCTTACACGCTATGTAGTTGATTATAACGTCATATGATTGATGGATAAACTGGAAAGATCCATTCACCGTTGACATGGTTAATATATTAAGTGTTAACGCACGCAAATCTAATTCTTGCCCAAAATTCATATGCAAACACTTCAATACGTTGGAAAATATTTAACAAATATATTCATTGAAAGCTGGTGTGACCTTAATGAACAACGAATTTCATTGAAAATATTTTCTGTAGACCTATATTCGACAAAATTTGATATATGCCAACTATAGTCTACTATTCAATTTCTTGGGTTGATTTTAGTATTTACATTTTTTGCCTGATAATAGCTATAGCCTCGGGGAGAATTGAAGAACCTCTACTAGTTCACTCTGACTAAATTATCTACTTCATTCTTTTATTCATTCTATTCACGGTGAAAGGTTTTTTCTTAATATAAAGTAGAAATGTGTTTCTTCAATATAAGCCGATTGTCCCGATCACCCGAGGGCGCGAGAATTGACGCTCAGTAAATGACAGCTCTAACAAGTTCCCTTATCAGGGAATAGGCGATTTCAGATCAATCGGCCAGGTGAAAACATGTGAAAATAGGTGATTTATCAGAGATATCGATCTGATTATGTCCTCGGAATGCGGGATTAGACGCGCTTTAGATCATCCCTATATATGTATTGCTTATATAGTGACCACCGGGCAGACAAGACTCACAATACGTGAGTAAGTCGGCAATGTATATTTTAATATTTCACATATATGCCACCTTATGGCTATTAAAGATGCGTGTATTCTGATGCTATGTATCTATTAATCTAGTTTTTAAAAACAACATACATCTCCTTGATTTTTCATACCTTCTCCCGTCCCGCCTATTTACTGTCCTACAATAGTCTTCCTGTCCTACACTACTATATGACATACCCTGCGCTGTCCTACCGGTATATAACCTACTACCCTGCCCTAATATAGCGTGACCTGCCCTATTATAACATGCCCTGCTTTGCGCTACTACGATATGCGCCATCCAGCAGTATTACGATATGCCCGGCTTTGCCGTACTATGGTATGTCCTGCTCTTCCGTACTATGATATGTCCTGCTCTGCCGTACTATGATATCCCCTGCTCTGCCGTGCTATGATATACCCTGCTCTGCCGTACTATGATATCCCCTGCTCTGCCGTACTCTGATATCCCCTGCTCTGCCGTACTATGATATCCCCTGCTCTGCCGTACTATGATATGTCCTGCGCTGTCATACTATGATATGTCCTGCTCTGCCATACTATGATATCCCCAGCTCTGCCGTACTATGATATCCCCTGCTCTGCCGTACTCTGATATCCCCTGCTCTGCCGTACTATGATATCCCCAGCTCTGCCGTACTATGATATGTCCTGCGCTGTCATACTATGATATGTCCTGCTCTGCCATACTATGATATTCCCAGCTCTGCCGCGCTATGATATACCCTGCTCTGCCGTAGTATGATATCCCCTGCTCTGCAGTACTATGATATCCCCTGCTCTGCCGTACTATGATATACCCTGCTCTGCCGTACTATGATATACCCTGCTCTGCCGTACTATGATATACCCTGCTCTGCCGTACTATGATATGTCCTGCGCTGTCATACTATGATATGTCCTGCTCTGCCATACTATGATATCCCCAGCTCTGCTGTGGTATGATATACCCTGCTCTGCCGTAGTATGATATCCCCTGCTCTGCCGTACTATGATATACCCTGCTCTGCCGTACTATGATATGTCCTGCGCTGTCATACTATGATATGTCCTGCTCTGCCATACTATGATATCCCCAGCTCTGCTGTGCTATGATATACCCTGCTCTGCCGTAGTATGATATCCCCTGCTCTGCCGTACTATGATATCCCCTGCTCTGCCGTACTATGGTATGTCCTGCTCTTCCGTACTATGATATGTCCTTCTCTGCCGTACTATGATATGTCCTGCTCTGCCGTACTATGATATGTGCTTCTCTGCCGTACTATGATATGTCCTGCTATGCGCTACTATGGTATGTTCTGCTCTGCTGTACTATGATATGGCCTGCGCTGTCATACTATGATATGTCCTGCTCTGCCATACTATGATATGTCCTGCTCTGCCATACTATGATATACCCTGCTCTGCCATAGTATGATATCCCCTGCTCTGCCGTACTATGGTATGTCCTGCTCCGCCGTACTATGATATGTCCTGCTCTGCCGTACTATGATATGTCCTGCTCTGCCGTACTATGATATGTCCTGCTCTGCCGCACCAAGATATGTGCTTCTCTTCCGTACTATGATATGTCCTGCTCTGCCGTACTCCGATATGTCCTGCTCTGCCGTACTATGATATGTCCTGCTCTGCCGTACTCCGATATGTCCTGCTCTGCCGTACTATGATATGTCCTGCTCTGCCGGACTATGATATGTGCTTCTCTGCCGTACTATGAAATGCCATGCTCAGTCGTACTATGATATGCGCTGCCCTACCATAGTATGATATGTGCTGTCCTGTCCAACCACGATATGACCTGCCGTCCCCTACTATGATATGCACTTGTTGACTTCCCTGGCCTACTCATATTATGATTCTTCATGACCTGCCATAATCTTTCATATGTGCAGTGCCATGCACTGCTAGTCCCTATCGCACAACACTACCTAGATAACGCAGCTTACTGGGCCGATGCTGGGCCAATACCAGGCCGATACGTTTAGTAACGGCACGGTATCGGCCGGCATCGTCCCAGTAAGCTGCGTTATCAGGGTTGATTAGATGGGTAAAATTTACCTTCAGATGGGGCATATAAATTATTTTGTGTAAATTAATATATTTTCATCATGCTGTTCTAAATTCGTTTGCACTTACGCTATACTGTAACCGCAACCCCCCACCCCCACCCCAGTGAACAATATATGCACATTTTAATGTGTGATAAAATTCAGACATTCCTTTCTCAGATCGAGGCATTGTCCATGATGATACATAAACAACAAGTAGCTTGTGGCCAAATGAACATGACATGTAAAACAACATCGATCTTCATTTGAAACACCTCTAACAACTAAAAATCACCGAACCATTGAACACTCTACGACATAGGCGTTTGACTGATGGCGGGGTTTGTGCGTACGAATCGCTGGTGGCCTATTATTTTTAGTACTCGGTCATGCGACTGACCACCCTGGTGATATTGAAGTATAGGTAGGCATATCGGCCTACTGAAACTGACCATAGTTACCCTAAGGATATGTCACCTTTGCTACACAATTATTATTCGGTGAGGTGTCGGCCAGGCGTCAGGCTAATATTAATAGTCGCTTTGCTATAATTGTGGCCATGCCGATGTTGGCTTGTACGGAGAACATTTAGTGCACGATATTCTAGCTAACTCAAGATCTCTCCCCTTGAGGCGACTGTGCTACAATACTGACTATGCCGACTAATGGCGCATTACCTTTGTGTGAAAGCGTCGGCTTTCTTTTCAAATATCCCCGCCACTCCTGTACACATCTATAACCACGCCCCGTTAATCTTCCCCTTAGCCTCAGATTACAACATCTTGAACAAAAAAAAACTACGGCCAATTGGGCAAGAATAACTAAGTCTTAAATCATCTCGATGTTATATAAGTTGAAGAAAGCATTGGATAGATGTTGCTGTCCAGCATTTACCCACTTAATGCGCCTTACGCAGACCATAATTGGTTAAACATAAAAGGGATTGAAGATGACTTATTGGTGAAGCCCGATTTAGAGTTGTGTGTCAAGTTATGTGGCTACACACACACACTCGCACTGAGCTTAGTACATAGTTATTTACTACTGTGCGACAAATTCTTAGCTCGGTAAAGCTTTGGCAAGACCCAACATTCTTTACAAAGCTGCTAGGTATGCACCTCGTGTAATACCTTGTAGGAAATTCAACAAGAATGTGTTGCTACATATAGCGGCGATGATAATCATACATTTTCAAAACTAAATACGGTGTTTAGAACGAACTGGGTTAATTACGTTGAGGGAAAGTTGGTGAATCTAGCCAGTGTTGGCATTAAGAAGAGGTGGATCGCCTTGCTTGCCGTCTGGGAACATTCTGTGAAGTTGATTATGGTGATAGAACGGGCATCCTCCTGAGTTCTACGAATGGAGTAAACATTAACTCAGGATTAAGTATATTAATAGCACACTTATATTAAAACAGAACTTGTCCATTTCTTTCTGTTGGCTGTACAAGCGCTGGTGTATGACAATCGATGATCCATTTCTAGCTATATCACACCAATTTCTATCTAAGTCCCGCCCACTTTTCCCGCGTGGTATGATCGATTTATATAGTTCGAACCATGAACTCACTGATGCAGGTAAGCTGTTGAATATTTTGAAACTCATGTGATGTAATTGATTATGACATCATATAATTTAGTATCATATCTGATATGTCCATCAAGTTTATATATATACGTATATCCCCGGACAGCACATGACGTTGTTTCAATGTTGAATCCATGTTGATACCAAATCATGGCGTGATATCAACGTGGGTTCAACGTTGAAACAACGTCATGTGCCTGCTGGGTCTTTAGTCACGTACTTCTGCACCTCTCTAGTCCCTATTTGATCATAAATCTGCCGGAGTTTCTAGTAATACAGGCCAGACGTGAAACCTATAAAATCAGACTTTAAAAAAATCGTATTTCATGTAACAACTTATGAAATATACCTTGTTAGCCTGGATTTTCAATTGAGGTGTTGATTTATAATCCTATTCAATATTATGTTATATTACTCGACTTAAACATTCGAACATATCTATTAAGATAACCAGTTTTCTGGGCCCCGAAATACGACCACCCTAATATCGTATGATCCGAAATGCATTTATTGCAGTTTTCCTGGGTCGGTAGGCAACCCTTATCTTAAAGTGCATACATTACGTAACGCAATGAATATGTTCTAATATATATATATATACAATTATGTATATATTAATATAGTCTCGTAATAGAAATGACTGAATATTGGAAGCAAAGGTGTGTTGTTCTTTAACCACATTTGTGTCAAAATCGCCTCAAAGCCCTCAGGATTCTACTTTTATCAATTAACACTTTAATTTTTCACGAATTTTTAAAAAGAAAATTTAGATATTTGCTCAATGAAACATGGTCATTCACTGTGCAAAAATTCATTTTCTTTTAAAAGAATCGTGACAAATTAAAGGGTTAATTGATAAAATTAGAATTTTTAGCGCTTTGATACGCTTTTGGTCAAGACAAGATTGGGGATTTTTTAGGAAATTTTTTTAAGGAATGTTTTACGACCAGCTTGACGTGTAACGGGTTTATGGCTAAGAAAATTTAACTTTTCCCCATGGTCACTATCCATTTGCAGGCCAAGACAAGTCTATTTTTGACAACTTTTAACGCTGAAATGACTGGCTCGATTACCGAGCCAGTCATTCCTTTGGTAAAATCTTCTAAAAAATAGTCTTCGATTGGCCGGCAAATGGATATTCCTCAAGACCATAGCAGATGCCCTGTTCGGCCGCCGTGACCTTTAAAGTGTTACGCCGGCACCGGAATTGTTAATACAGGTGGCTCGTTGAGCAGTGTTACCTGTATTTTACACAGCACTTTATGGTGTTATATAGGTTGACCTTTATGCACGGGTATGACTAAGTAGTCAAATACTAAGCTATTGACCCGTTACGTGTAGGGGACTTGTTGTTAGATTTCCAGGAACGACAAGTGGCATAATAAATGTATATCAAATATGAAATGTCCTTCAGAAGGACATCGTGTTTCATCCGGGCTTCGTTATGGATATTTTTGTCAGTGTCGTTATTACGATCAAATCAGCATCTGTTGTTTTGAGGGTCTAGGACGAGGAGGGAGAAGGAAATATTAAGGCTGTTTCTGAGATTGACTGCCTTTAAATAAAACCAATGCTATGAAGTACAGAACCTCTCAGAAATAACTTAACGTGTTTCCGAAAACAGAATAAAATGTGTTGTTGAATATTTCGGACTTAATTTGATTGGAAGTCATTGCTGCCTAAGGCAGCAATGTCTTCCCATCAGATTAAGTCCAAAATATACAACAGATTTCTGACACCGTGTTCAAAATTGTACTAACTAACATGTTTCTTTTTTAGTTTTTGGAAAGATTCTAAGTTGTTTCTGAGTATTAGTGTATGCATGATTCAGATATTGTCGTCATCTGTCCATCCGTCTATGCTATATTCGTAAGCTGATTGACGACGTTCTCTCATACTCTGACCATATCACCTGATAAGATGGATTTTGTTCTACATTTACTCTTCCGATATCATTACAAATCACAATTATTAGCTGATGAAATGCGGTAGACGTGTTGAATGTCATTTACCCACAACAGCATATATAATACAATTACTTTTTTTAATATTTTTATTACTATTAATATTATTATTATTATTATTATTATTATTATTATTATTATTTTTATTTCAGAGCCACGGTGACAATGCGCAGTGTGTATTTGTAGAGGAGATTGACAAACGGAAATACACAAGGATTAGGTCCGCAGCTAACCCACATTGGTATGTAGGTTTCCGGAAGAATGGCCGTGCACTCCGAGGTCACCACATCTCTAAGCGTCGCAAACCAAACTGCTTCCAGTTTATCAAACGTCCAGCAAAAAGAAACAGGCTGCGCGTACGGCCAAAGCATCGGCACAAGTGGGGACCAAAACTGGATTTCTCACAAATTTCGCGAATATTGTCTCGACGTCGTGGTACCACTTGAAGGATCAGAAGTTGAAATCCAGTGCTGATCTACCATTGCCAGGCACACGTCGCTTTCGGCGCATGCGAAAGCAATATATGACGTGTGCTTTCAGAGTCTGTCTCCTCTTGTAGCAGTCATCCAGCGACTATACAACCATAGCGTATGGTCAAGGGAAAGCCACAGCTTCATAGTCCAGTGCTGTTTTCTCTCCGACACTCTTCCAGTAGTGTCGTGGCATGGTTTTCCCTTCGCCTAGTGATCTGACAGGAATACCTCATTTCATCTATGTTATTGCAAAAGTGTTTTCCTCAGCTAAAGTTAAGTCAAGATTAATATTGCCACCAGCTGGGTACGTGTACAACGGAGGGCACAAATGTGTACATAATGAATGTTCTGTTTCTATGACGCATTTAGCTTGATTTAGCTTTTGAAATTGTACTCCTGAATTCGGAAGACACGAGACACAGTCACTCTCTAGCAAGCTGATTCTTGTTTATCGAGATCACTTGAGAACTGGTCCATGGTGCATTGCCCAATGGCGTACTAATGACGCATCACACGACGAGCATGCCGTAGGAGTGCCCCAGTGTGATTCTATGTTGGATCTTATCTCTCACGAACAACGTTCTAGCAGCAGTGCTATCTAATGATCTGTATTTGAAACAAACTATTGAATAACTTACAAAGACTCGTGATTAGCGAACTTACAAATAAACTTACAACATTCGATGCAGACTTACAAAACACATGGAATGATGACCATGTAGTTTGGTTAATTTTCTCCACCGTCAGCGGTTGTTACTATAGTAACATGTACCAATACTGAGTGGCTTCATGCATATAAAGACTACGTTCTAAAGCGTTCGACGATATTTTAAAATATATTTAATATTTATCTCGATTTTTCTTGGCACAAATTACTTATGACTAACGACAATGATTAAGCGGACAGGTGATTCCCTATGATCGCTGTTATAGTGGTCACAGGCTATTGTTGTTCATTGTTCCGTTATTGCTTCTGTCTGTGATTCAAGATGGCGGCTCTGTTGCTAGCTATCCTGCAAACACGAGCTGTCAGTGGTCTTCTAATGTACAGACGAGAACTGCATACTCCGAAAAGAAAATGCAACTTCATTGTAAAGATGGTCTGTTTTCGAACTGCATTTATTATCCATGAAGATATTTAAGCATATATTATGTATATTGTATGTAAATCTGACAGAACGGGATCGTGCTATTAACGCGCCTCATCCTGACCTCCGAGAATCTTTGGTTCAAGGAAAGTCATAACAGATGGGTCAAAATAGAATAACAGAGCGTCTCAACCTCGACCTAGATCTAAATAATTAACTAATTAACCAATTAGCGAACGATCGACTGGCAAATTATCATAATTACACCGACTATATACCAATTAGAGAAAGTTCTCCTAACCACGTATGGCAACTACATCCGTAAAACTGTGCTGTGCAAAGGTGGCCAACACAGGCTTCTTGAATTGTTTCGAGGAAGGTCCATTTGCCGGTCAAGAAAATACTAATTTAGAAAATTACCACCGGAATGACTGGCACAATTTACAGAGTATGTCATTCCATTGGTAAAGTTTCACAAATAGTCTTATTTTGGCCTGCAAATTGACATTCAATAAGCAAGTAATTTAATGTTCTTGATTAAATGGGAGCCATTAAAGAGTCAATTACTTAGGTCTAGCTCGAGGTCATCTGTGACGTCATTGTTACTCTATTTAACCATCTTTTCATACTAATGAAGGTAGAATTTATCTCAGATATAACGAATATCTTGAAAATAGTTTGCCAGATCGTCGCTGTTGCAGCAACTACGTTCCGTCAAACTGTGTTCAAGCTAGTCAACAAGACATTGAGTATAGCATAGAATAAATATATTGTACAGTTATAATCGATAAAGTGCGTTGCTATAACAATGACGCAACAAGCCTGCACGTGACCTCAAGCTATGTACATAAGTTTATGAGCTTTTATGTACAAACTAAGCACAATGATCTATAACGGATCGCATTAGTAGGTAGTATTGTATTGTAGAGTATATAATAATATCAAGCTATGAACTCATATCGAGAAACGTATTCATGAAAGTAATGGAGGATTTCAGGTTTTCCATCAATTATATGACGTCATAGTCAACTACGTGACGTGTTGGATGACGTCTTAATTACTTAGGTCATGAGTAGATAAATTCGTCACGAACTCATAACTGATGACGGACAAAGTGCTGTTGTACGAATTGTATGTCTTTACTGTTTAATAAACATGCTGTTTGATATTTTGAAATTGATTTGACTGGGTGCTTTTGCTGCCATAGGCAGCAACAGCACCCAGTCAAATTAATTTCAAAATATTCACCAGCTTAACAGTAAGGCCTTCTGGAGATTTACAGTCAGTGAGCTCAGGGATCGATCGATCCGAACACGGGCGAAGTGTTGAAGGAGCCTAGCTAAAGATGGGCGGGGCATAGCTAAAACTGGATTACTCCATTACAAAGCATCACTGTACTACCTCTAGCTGCACTGACATGCCACGCCCCTTGACATGCCACGCCCCTCTTGTCGTGTTGTTATTATTTAGCATGTTAATTCGTATGAATCTCTGCAGATAAGCCCAGTATGTAATGTGTCCATCGCCGCCATGTTTGCAAATTATAACTATACTGCGCAATGCCTATTTAAGCATAATGGATTCATATACTTCTTCACCTACTAAGCATATTACACAAACACACACACGCACGCATGCACTAACTCACACACGCACGCACACGCTAACTCACTCACGCACTGGTACATGATGTACACCTACCTATGCATATGCACACAGCAGATTGGCAATACGACTATGTTGTATTAGTCAACATAACATTTATATGGATCCCAAAATATCGACACTGTAATGATTGTCTTACTTCCTAATATTATTATTATTATTATTATTATTATTATTATTATTATTATTATTATTATTTAGTAGTAGTAGTAGTAGTAGTAGTAGTAGTAGTAGTAGTAGTAGCAGTAGTAGTAGTAGTAGTAGTAGTAGTAGTAGTAGTAGTAGTAGTAGTAGTAGTCATAGTAGTAGTAGTAGTAGTAGTAGTAGTAGTAGTAGTAGTAGTAGTAGTAGTAGTAGTAGTAGTAGTAGTAGTAGTAGTGGTAGTAGTAGTAGTAGTAGTCATGGTAGTAGTAGTAGTAGTAGTAGTAGTAGTAGTAGTAGTAGTAGCAGTAGTAGTAGTAGTAGTAGTAGTAGTAGTAGTAGTGGTAGTGGTAGTAGAAGTAGGAGTAGTAGAACATGTTTTATGATTTTAATAGGTACATATACCCAAGATATTAACGTTGGTGCATTAACGTAGGCTGTTCTAAACATACGTTCACCCTTACCGCTCTGATGCCAATAATCTATTTTTACTATGTCAATATAAAAGACACTAGTGTACATTTTAAAACACTTTTGGTGGGCAATGTTCATCTTGTAAATTAATTTTAAATTTTAAAATTCTGACATCAGAGTGGGAAGGGTTAAGTCCGAGAACCAAATACGACTATGTGCAGGAAATGGTATGGTTGAATATTTTGAACCTAATGTAACTGAAATGTATTGCCTCATATGGCAGCAAAATCTTCTTCTCAAGTTAGTTTCAAGATATTCAACATCTTACCTGTATTTCCTTTGTCGTGAAATTGAGATTCTAGGAAATCAGTTTTCAAAAGGTTACCAGTCAACAATCAATCTTATATGCGGTTGTTGGTGCTCCATTTTCACCCAGATGCGTGTAGATTTAGTCTAGTGTTTAAACATTGTTGTTTCAAAGGTAACTAAATATTAACAGGTTTATAATTTCCTTCTTTTCAAACCTTGCATTCGAGTGTCTCGTGTTAAAACCAAAAATGTGAATAAATTGCTGACTAATCTAAAGCTAATGTGGGTGGGGGTTGGGTCTGTGGAATCAGATATGTCACTCAAGTATTTGACGGCATTGTTAGCTGATGTCACAATTACAATGATATAGGCCTTTCAAGAAAGTGTCTGTATTTGATGAATTAACACTTTAATACACATTCTGTTGAATATTTTTGAAACTAATTAGACTGTCGAAATTTAGATTATTAAAATTTGATTTTGGGAATTCATGTTTCAAAGTTTCAAATCGATTCAAACATGCGTAAAGGAGGCTAACAGTTTGGCGGCCATAGCTAGAAATTGGCAGGGCATAGCTAGAAATGGATCCTTATAAATTGTAGCTCATTGTATTGATATGGAATCGAACCCACAACCGGCGAAAGCGCCTAGCATCATAGCCCACAAACGCTTCCACCACAACAACGCCGCATATCTTGCAGCGGCGGTGTAGTGGAAGCGTTTGTGGGCTATGATGTTTGGCGCTTTCGCCGGTTGTGGGTTCGATTCCCAGTCAATGCCACAATACCGTAAAACCATTATTTGTGAGCTGTACTCTATATCTTATTGGTTGACGACATATATTTAAACTGGACAGCCACTTGAGCTCCTTCAACACAATAACAATAGAACCGACCCGTGCAATACACAAACATATAAATTAAATTTCACTGTTTGTATTGAAAGTGAGACTACTATGTCTGGCCAATCCATGGTCAAATAATGGTCAATAGATGGTGAATGCACTAGAGCTCGTAATTTGTACATCCGATATCGATGCGTGAGATATCCATCAGGGCAGCGCTTTAAACGAACTGTCGAAATTTCTATGTGGAAGCTTCAGGCATTCCCAAAAGACATCGATACATGTTTTAAACTTCGGAGATTGGATCTCCTGGACTCCCCTGCCCCCACTCCACCCAGATTATCAGGGTTAGATACACACCTCCTTTTTCATATACCATGGTATTTCCTGGACTGACAGTATTTTGGAGGATTTTAGAGAATGGTATTCGGGCTATAGTTTGTCAATATTTAAAGAATAACTACGCGGAGCTTTCTTCGCCTCATCGTTGTGCTAAACACCTTAGCGTGTACTAAGACCACGGCTTAACAACATAGAGACCAGACCGGCTACCGAATGGAGGGATCCGATCTGTCAATCACGTATCCGATGTCGTTATCAAATACGTCACGTTTTAGCTGACGTCACACCAACTGCGACGTACGACCTTCATAAAAGTGGAAAAGTGCATCACTAGCAACCTTCAGTCAAATTGTTTTCAAAATATTCAACCGGTCCATAGTTATTGTTCATTGAATTTATTGTCAGGTGATTTAGAGCAGCGAGACAGTTAATAAACTTTTTTTTTTTAAATATTTAACTGTTTACCTATCTAGTTACCTTATAATTTAAATTCAGGGAAATCAGGATTCAAAGTTTAAAATTGGGTCCATCGCCCGTAAAAAAGCGGACGAATCTTAGCTAGAAATGGGCAGGGCATAGTTGGAAATAGATCTAAAAAAGTCCCCGTATTCCTTTCTAGCCCACTGTCACTCGAAAACCTCATTACAGAAGTTTGGCTCAAAGGTGTATTATTTGTTTTGGAACAAGAGAGAATATCATTGCTTATAGGTTAGTTTTATTTAATTCACGCACGTCAGTATATCTGCAAAGGTGGGTTTTCACACCACTCTGTTGAATTTGTGATGTTACCCAATTGAGAAAATCTCTGTGGATATTTGATACTCAGATAGGTAATAGCTACGTAATGTATTAGCCATTTGTTCAAGTGGAAATCGAAATGCGTGTTGCGAAATACATTCCTCACCCCACCACTACCACCACCACCACCACCACCACCACCACACCCCCGCAACCCCGCCCACCCCACCTCCACACGCACACACACACACCCCATGCCAGTACAATGCATCTATCTCACCTCATGTTCAATATCTACTTATGTTTACTATTTTGTGTCTGCTGTATCAGTATCTAAGCACTGCCATTGCATCCTCATGATAATAGGATCTAATTTGAACTTTTTTTCTCAAATGGAGATGAAAAGTTTCGCTGATAAACATTTCTGGACGTCAATAAATGCTAAAATGGATATGTATATATCAATGTTTCTATTATGTAACCGTGATTCAAAGATGACATTTTAAGACTGGTGACTGTTGTTTCCTACAAGCTTTCGCACATAAATTGTACACTTCATTGCGGGCCTGTTGAAGTACATCCATGCGCGTAATCGCGTTAACCCTTTCATAACTTAGCCGGCTAAAAGTGGCCCATTCTCCATGCGCAGGCCAACCAATACAATACTATTTTTGAGAACTTACCACTGGAATGACTGGATCGATAACCGAGCCAGTCATTCCAGGGTTAATTAAAAAAAATAGTCTTATCTTGACATGCAAATGAACATTCAATTGGCAAATATTTTGATATTCTTAACTTAATTTAGCCAATAAATGTTTACATCTTGAAATACCAGTGTCCCAGTTCTAAGACAGATATATAGATGTTGAATATTCCGAGACTAATTTGACTGTGAGTAGTTGCTGCCAAAATATTCAACAGCATGTTCCTTGTACCATACATGGTATGTCGTTTCTGATGTGCAAGGATCAACGGGTTGTGGACGCCGTGAAGCCTGAATTCCAACTTCCAAGCATCCCAAATTCTAGATAACAATAGCGGTACTGGTAAGCTGTTGAATATGTGTTTAAACTAATTTGACAGGAACTGAGGCAGCAACAGCACTGAGACAGGGTAGCTTCGAAATATTCAACACAATAGTTCTTGCATTCTAAAGGGGGCGGGGTGGGGGAGGGGGTTCACTTGACATTTCCGGTCCAAATACGTTAACTCTTTCATGACGAAGCCGACCGAAACCTGCCTTTACATTGGTCTCAGGTAATGTCCATTTTCAAGTCAAGAGATGTCTATTTTTTTCACAATTTACCACTGAAATGGCTGGCTCGGTAACCAAGCCTGCCATTCCAGTGCTAAATTTTAAAAAGAAGTCTGCTCGTGGCCTGCAAATGGGTATTAAATAAGCAAATATTCTGATTTTCTTGACCACATTTGGTCAGTAATGGATTAAAGAGACCATGTTATTTACAATTATCAAAGGCCTGATGTTGCCAATACAGATTTTCGTAATGGCTCTTGGTGCACCATTTCTCGTCTCCGTCTCCCATACTGCACATACCATCACTACAGCGTAGTGCACACACATACCTGAAACTCTGGTCCCGTCAATCGACGTCATCGCCTCATTTGGGAAGTGGTTTCTCAAGATTACAGCTATCAATTGTCCACTATCATTCTTGAGAAGAGAAGAATCGGTCAAATCTATAGATTGTCGTAACCCTAAGACTTAATGACGGGTCAAACCTCCCATGGCATAAGTAGTTTTATTCTGCATTCTTGACGATATAATTTGGAAAACAGGATATTATATCAGATGCACAAAGCTGCTTACATAACTACTGCAATATAACTGATCAATAAGATAAATAAGATTCTTATTATTAGTTTTAAACAATTTATATATCTTTTAGTTAATTTATTATTATTATTATTATTATTATTATTATTATTATTATTATTATTATTATTAAGAAAATCATGTTAATTATTGAGAGAAAGGGACGGTAACTCTATCTGGTAATGTAAAGGTGGTTTATCGTTGTACTTGTTGTGATACTTGTGTAATCTTTTATAGACCCTTACTCTACATCATTATCGATGAGAATATTTTACTCATGTATCTATTAACCGAATGTCAAATTTTCCCAGTATTTAAACTAATAGGTGTGTACAGTTCTGGTCGTGCTTAATTCCTCTTGTGTCACCTTGTGGTTTATAATGGTAAAACCGGCCAATACTTCCTCTGCAGTTGTCTTGAGGACTGTCTATTTGCGAGATAAGAGAAGACTATTTTTTTAATTTACCACGGGAATGGCTCGCTCTGTTACCGAGCCAGTCATTCCATTGGTAAATCTTCAAAAAATTGTTTTCTCTTAGCCGGCAAATTGACACTGACTGAAAATAAATTTAGAGTTTCTTGACCACTAACAATTCAATCGTCAAACCGGTAAAAAAACCACCTTAAGAACAATTTTCCTAAATTCCGGTTATAAACTTACAATAAATCAGTCTTCTCTTGGCCAGCAAATGGTCATTCACTGAGCACAAATTTCAATTTGCTTGAAAACTCTTGACAAATTAAAGGCTTAATTGACGCCTTTTGAGCACTTTGAGGCGTGGTTGACACACGCGGAGTTAAAGCGCCTGGAATGACCATAATGTTATTGAAGCGTGAGACACAAATTCGATCCGCCGATGAAAGACAGCAACTTTAAATTATTTGGTAATTCCCCCCCCCCCCACCCCCCGCCCCGCTACCTGCTGTCTATATTAGCTATGCATATGATTAGCTGACGTTACCTACCTACACTTCTGTAATCTGCGAACACATTCAGTATCACGTGACAATGATCCCGACTATTGATGTCATGACTGTATAAAGCGTGATGATGTCATAATGAAAATACGCACAATTCGGCTACATTCGATTAAGTATGCCAGACCGTGAATATAGTATTCTAACTTTCCTCAGTTGATCATTTTCAATCAATCAATCAATCAATCAATCAATCAATCAATCAATCAATCAATTTGAGTGACATTTCACGTCCGCCCAATTGAGTGTTTCCCTGCCTGACACGTGTAAGCTCACTTCGACAGAGTCAGTGTGACAAACCAAATATTAGACCATGTATTTTATGCTATGTGTATGAACTGATCAAACGAATCTCAGTGATGGGAGAGCAGCGTCATTAGATTTCTTTATACTAGTTTCTTCATTCGATTTCCGGATATAAAATTAGAAACTGTGTTCCACACTGAGGAACAATTTCAACTCAATAATTTATATTTTAACGTAATCTAATGGACCTTTCCAGAGTAATGACGTCATATGATGTCATAATCAGCGAAGCGGCGTGTAGGATGACGTCATAATCATTACGTCATAAATGATTCTATGCGCACGTCTTTAACTCGTAATAGTCCGACACGTTGTACAAATTGTATGTCTCTACTATTTAATAAACTTGCTGTTGAATATTATGAACCGCAATTTGACTGGGCTCTGTGGCTGGCATAGGCAACGACAGCACCCGGTCAAATTAATTTCAAAATATTCAACAGCCTACCTGTATAGTTTTCTGGAAATTGATAGTCAGGGAGTTCAGAGATCGATCGATCCCAACGCGATAGAGGTGTGGACGGAGCTATAGCTAGAGATGGGCGGGGCATAGCTAAAACGGAAAGGTCCATTAGGTTAATCTTTTGTACATGAAATTACAATTGACAAATATCACCTCAATCTCTTAGCGCTACCTCTCTGGCATAATTAGTTTTACCAGTCTTTAAGAAGTGTAATATATGTTTCAGTCCTCTGTTTTGCCTGTCGATGCTAATTTATTTAGCCCAGACACACGTCAGGTACCCAGGAGAATTTAATTGCAAAATTTGGCTACGTTCATGATCATTTGCTTCTATTTATAATCTTGTAGCATTTTAGATTAACTTTTATAACGTTACTCGTCCAGGTGAGAATTACATTCAATGACTTGCTACCTGTTGATAATATTACAATTATCATAGTCCCGACAACGGCTTGTACGTGGCGTACCCGAGAAGGCAGATTGTACATAGCCCACAAAGTGTACATTTTGTTACATAAACCAAAGACATATTTATTAACGTGTAATAAACATTTTAATAGTTAAATATTAATAATAATATTAATAATACTGATCATGTTGTTATAATAAAAGTTTAATTGTGAAATAGTAATTACTTTCTTTGTCTTAATTCTGATATCCTTGGTACTGATGAGGATACATGAGACTGGAGCTTTATAGGTGTTTGAAGGAACAATGGCGTCAATACTTTGATAAAAGGCTTTGCTGTAGTCTGACATTGCTTTTTTAGATTTTAGAACAATAGCCTTTTGAAATGGACATCATCTACTATGTTAAATGGAGAACGGAACTTTGGATGTAGAATTGTACCAATGTTGATTATTTTTATGGAGAATCTCCTCATTCGATCAAATAGAAAACGACTGGTTATAGTAATCTGTTCAAAATTACACAGGCTCTAACCTACTACCCTTAAGACACGCCTAGTTTGCCTTTATATCTTAACAATATTTGCATCTGCACATGCCTAGAAAGATAATTGAAAACAAGAATATGGCCACACAGATATAGAAATAGAATCTCGCCACCATCGCGGATCCTTATGTTGCGTAACCCCCTCATATCACAGGTTACTGTTTCGGGGCGTATAGGTCCGATATTCACCTTTCCGGGGTTTCCATCTATCACATGACGTGATATGACGGCATAGTCAGCTAAGCGGCGTGTAGGATGACGTTATAATCATTATGTCATAAATGATTCGATATGGCCCGTCTTTAACTCTTAATAGTCCGACACGTTGTACGAATTGTATGTCTCTACTATTTATTAAACATGCTGTTGAATAATTTGAAACTAATCTGACTGGGCGCTGTTGCAACAACAGTACCCAGTCAAATTAGTTTCAAAATATTCAACAGCTTACCTGTATAGTTTTCTGGGGAATGATAGTCAGGCTGTTCAGAGATCGATCCCAACACGAACCAGGTGTGAGTGGAGCTTAGCTAGAGATTGGCGGGCCATAGTTAAACGTGGAAAGGTCCATTGCCTCAGAGCCCGCCCTCTAGGATGCGTAAACAGGGCATGTGTCTATCCATACAGACAAACCACAGTCTTGATACTCATACTTCCATACGGTTATTTTATATATAGTTTACAATATCCAAGTTGTGAAAAACAATTTCGCAAATAGGGTATACACGTGTTCTACAAGCAAACTATAGCTAACCAGGGCCCATGTTCCCGAAGCTATCGCTAGGATAGCGATATCGATATTCCAACAGTATAACATGAGTGTAGCGATGTCGCTATCTTAACGATAGATTCGGGAGCATGGGGCCAGCGTCGCCATTAGTCAAACGAACAATTTCATGACTAGAGAAATTCCAGAAACCCTGCATTTTACAGGTGCTATGTGGTAGTCGGAACCTAATCTCTCATCCCTGAATTTCCCGTCATCGCGTACACCAGAAATGATATATACGATCACGCATATTTCACGAAGATATCAATCATATCCAGTTATGCAGACATTTGTAGAGTCAGTAGGGCTTATGCTTTAGAGCATTGTGGTGCCTTACTGCTCGCCGGACAAGATTGGTTGAGTTTCATGCACGTAATAACGATGTTGATGATTAATATACACGATTTGAAAAGTCTGAATTGAAAATAGAGCAAGTGCTACAAATCTATGACAATGGCAATATATATTAAATGCTTTCCTGTGGAGCTCTGGTTTGGGATGTGCAATTTACCTGAAAAAGGCTGGTGATCTACGAGAGGCAATAACTATGTTCATCAATTGTATAGAACCTCTACCCATGTATGCCGATGTCATCTTGATTGAAATTATTATTCTCAAACACTCTATGGATGGAATCTGGATGGCTGCAAAACAGAAAATATGAGAACATGGTGTTGAATACCACAAGGAAAATGAACTATGTGAATAGAGATAGAGCAAATCCTGATACTCTGTGGCGCACAAAACACACGGACAGTCATAGCGAGAATGGATGAATTCAGTTTTAACTATGCCCCGCCCATCTCTAGCTCAGCTCCGTCCACGCATTTCCTCTTGGGATCGATTGATCGTGTGTGTGTGTGTGTTGTAATATCTAAGGCGTTTATATGCTAGTTCCCAATGCTAGGGTCTAGACTCACGCCTGGCCTTTATGGTTTCTGTTGAAGTCTTGTGAATTCTTGTGACGTCGGTTTGTGTATTAGCTTGTGTCTCTCTGTGTGAATGGATCGATTGATCACGGCACTTTCTGAATTCGTACAACTTGACAGGCCATTAAGCGTTTATGACGGACTTAATCACATCATTCAGGAAGTAATTGATTATGACGTCAGCCGACATGTGTGACGGAGTTGATTGTTGCGTCATATGATTGTCTGAGAGACTGTATTCCTGTATTCACCAGACCGACTCACGCTTGATGGTTACAGCGCAATTTGACTGCAAAAAAGGACCCGTTTCTAGTTATGCCACACCCATTTCTATTTAAACTACGGCCACGTCCTATACGTGTTTGGAATCAATTTGAAACGTTGAATCCTTAATTCATAGAATCTAAGTTCCAAGATAACTATAAAGGTATGCTGGTGAATATTTTGAAACGAATTTGACAAGGCGGTGTTACTTCTTAGAGCCGCAACAGCCCCAAGCAAATTACTATCAAAATATTTACGTAGATGTTTATTAATTTGTAAATTAACCAAAGCCATGCAATTTAGAAACTTTCTTGACGGAATAATGTCGTTTCGTAACGGATAAAATTGATAAATGTTGTGTTCCATGCGAATTCGTGGTTCTTATAGACCTAATAGTTTGTCTGCGACTCTGCGACATTATCATGTATAAAGATAACTTGCAATGCGATTAGTGCTGCATGCATTTTGTGCAGACCCAGCAGGCACATGACGTTGTTTCAACGTTGAATCCACATTGAAATCACGTCATGACCTGATTTCAACGTCGATTCAGCGTTGAAACAACGTCATGTGCCTGCTGGATCGAGTGTTAGCCTCTTCTTGAGTTGATTTCAGCCCCGAAAGAGATGACACCAGTTGATTTGTAATCGACACCATTTTGGTATCCTCATTGAAGCAGCCCGTTCCAGTGCTTTTGATGCGCGGTCATCATATGAAATCTTCGATAAGAGCAGCCTTGTCTTGATTCAGATCAAAGAAGTTATCTGCCTCTGAATCAGAACACGAAGCTACTACTACTACTACTACTACTACTACTACTACTACTACTACTACTACTACTACTACTACTACTACTACTACTACTACTACTACTACTACTACTACTACTACCACCACCACCACCACCACTACTACTACTACTACTACTACTACTACTACTACTACTATTACCACTACTACTACTACTACTACTACTACTACTACTACTACTACTACTACTACTACTACTACTACTACTACTGCTACTACTACTACTACTACTACTGCTACTACTACTACTACTGCTGCTGCTGCTGCTGCTACTACTACTACTACTACTACTACTACTACTACTACTACTACTACTACTACCGAATCATAGCATTATGAATATTACACACATGTAATTTTACTATCCTGCAAATACTCTACCACCACAGTCGTTATGTACATTTATATAAAGTGAACTTGAACATGAAGGATTTAATAAATATTCTGGTTAATATTTTGGAACAAATATGGCTGGACGCAGTTGCTGCCTTAGTTAGCTACAGCGTCCGGTCAAATTAGTTTCCCAAAATATTTTAACAGCTTACCCATTACCTTGAAGAGACTCGTAACTAGTATAAGTCTGCTTGTCTGCCTCCCTACATAGCTGCCTGCCTGCCTGCCTGCCTGCCTGCCTGCCTGCCTGCCTGCCTGCCTGCCTGCCTGCCTGCCTGCCTTCCTGCCTTCCTTCCTGCCTTCCTTCCTGCTTGCCCGCTCGCCTGCATGTCTCAGTGAGTGCGTGCATGCGTGTGTGTAAGTGCAATTATTGTACATATATCTATTTGTACATACATGGCGTGTATATAATTATATATTATTGTACATAGTGTATATATGTTTTTGAGGGCCTCGGGAACATCAGGCCACTGACAATGTACCCTCTTGAAATAAAGATTATTATTATTATTATTATTATTATTATTATTATTATTATTATTATTAAGTTCTATCTACCGTTCACAACAGAAAAGTATGCTCTTGGTGTCTGGAAGAACGTCATGTAGCAGTCTGGGTAGAATCCGTATTTGCTTTTGTGTTATTGTTTTCACTTTTATTGAAGGACTAGCTTCTGATGGAAAAAGAGCATCCACAAGCACGGCTGTATTCAATCCCAATTTCTAGTTAGGAAGTTAGGAACACGTTTCACATAGTCTTCATTACCAACACACTCCCTTTCGTTTCATTGACCCTTACGGTGCCATCTTCATTGAATAATGAGAGAAGGAGACATTTAACTACATTCCAAGTTTACTAGTATGTTAACCTCACTGAGTACTCGAATGAAATTGAGAATCTGATAATAGTCCCATCACACACCACACCCATGAACTTGTTGGCAGTCCCTTGTGAGCTGGATTCTGTTGATACATTCCGTTCCTTGCCACCACTCATTTGGATGATTCCAAAAATGGCCTTGAAATAGTTGTGTGCTTATTGAACTCCACCGAGTAGATGTACTACCTTTCCAGGTTATTGTACTTCTGTGGAGTACTGTGGCTGGTTATGTAGCTGGGTCTCAGATGATGATTGCCCATCCCTGATCCAATGCATGTAATATCTTTACAAGACGAACCATTTCCTATTTGAGCATTGCATCATTGTTTCGTCGATCGATACACCAATTATGTTTAATACTCTGGCAAGTCGCCTCCACACAAGTAGACGATTATCTATAAAAGTCCTCAGTTTCCATACGTAAACTCCTAAGCGTTTGAACATTTGCACGTTATCGTGATTCCTGTCGGTCTTCTTTGATACGTACCACACAGGTAGGGTAGGATCATCGAATTCTGTTTGTGTGTTGACCGACAATGAAGTCGCTTAAAAGCTCATTGATAGCAGTTTCTGAAACATTCTCATCTGTCAGAGTTTGAGGTGCCTATATAATATAAGAAACATCAGCCCGTCAAGATAATTCATTGCGAGGATAGTCTGGTGGCCAGTGGTTATATTCGCTGGTATATACACACATTTTTTCTTGGGCGTGGCTTTATATTGCTGTATTGCCTTGGCTTTCGGCGATAAGAAGTTGAGAGCGATCAGTGACTTATTGTCTTGTTGATTGTCTAAATTATATGTAGTGCAAGCCTAATGGGTGTTGTGACTCCAGATGTATAATGCAACATTTGTTGTGAAAACCTTAGTGCCTTTCATTCCTTGTGATGGCTTAATGATACACAATCATAGTTGTCTGAATGCTATTCTCTGTCAATAAGCAGTAGGCGCAAGGTGAAATCGAAGAATGAATCTGACGCAATTGTAACGCGGATTCTATTGAATCAGATATATCTATTGTCAATTTCTCACGTAAGGGCTATTACATATTTTGATATCTGTTCAAAAGATTCCTAGACGCATTAATAATATTGGTTTACTATCTTTATGTTAGCCTCATTGAGCTGTAGCAGTTCTATAGTTATTCTAGAACGTCTTATTTTTTTTAACATTTGATGATTCTATGTTCAGTACGCTGTTGCTGGTACACGTTTCACAGGGCAGACACAACCTAGCCTTGCGACCTGTGAGATAACAGTTCAGCCATTTAACTAGTGTCGGGAATGCTCGTTCACAGAGTTTATTTATTATAGCCATTCCTCTGGGTATCCTATTTCTTCGTGAATTGTTGCGATCTGACTGTTATAGAAATCAGTCTCTTTCCAGTGTTTCTCCTTTTAACCCTTAACACTCTGATGTCTATATTTTATATTTTACTTTGTCAATAGCACAGAAACTTTTGTACATTCTTTAACAATTTTGGTGGACGATGTTGTTGGCTACGACAGCAATATTTTACTGTCTATGACAGCAATATCTTCCACCAAATGTGTTGAAAAATGAAAACACCGTTCATCCTTTAATTTAAATTTAAAATGTACAATTTTGACATCCGAGTGTTAAGGGTTAATGAACTGGCTAGACCTCGAACGTTCTATAATGCTAGAGCGAACTCAAAAGAATGCAGCTGTGCTCGTGGATTTCGAACACAGCAGCGATTGTTTGGTTGATTTGAATCCAAGCAATTGTCTGAATGTGGCATGTTAATCTGCAATCTTTGACGGCGTTGGCTTCCCCAAAGAGGAGACTGCGTGAAGGTATCATCTTCTCCTGGTAAGTTCTATGCATCATCTATGAAAGCGAAATGATTTACCATAGCAATGAGGCTATATTAATAATTTTAGCGGTTCCAGCAGAAACTGTTTAATTTTTCTATGTTACTAATGTTCACTCTGCACATGATTATTGCTACAAGATGTTCAATACACGTGCCTGCAATAGACCTTTCCAGTTTTAGCTATGCCCTGCCCACCTCTAGCTAAGCTCCACCCACACTTTCCCGTGTTGGAATCGGTCGATCACCGAATGCCCTGACTATCAATTTCTTGAAAGCTATACAGGTAAGTTGTTGAATATTTTGTAACTAATTTAACTGGGTGCTGTTGCTGCCAACAGGATATTTATTAAATAGTAAAAACATACAATGTGTGCAACAACGCATCGTCCGTCTTCAAATATGCGTTCGTGACGTACTTATTTACGTTATTCACGACGTCATAATGACGTCATTAATTGTGATGCCATTCTACACGTCACGTAGTTGATTATGACGTCATATTACAGACGAATACAGTGGAAAGGTCCATATAACAGCCATAGTGGAAGCTCTGGGTAGGCTACTGTGCTTCGAGTACACATTCACTACCACGTGGCATTTAGATATGTATCACGCATGCGAAGTGAAGCCGGTTCTGTATAAAAATTGTCCAGCTTACAAAACGTCATTGTTTCCAAAATGTGATGCTTGTACCATCAATGCCACAACCCTAGTGATATTTACGGATATGTGGATATGTCGCTCCACTATAGCAGATCGGATATAAGTAGAGCTGGTGCTGCCTTGTAGTTAGATTGGCTTCACTATTTTCAACCATATAGGCTATATTAATAAATGCGTTCTCTTTATGACGTCACACGCAATAGGTAACGTCAACAGAACGTATTTCGGATGGCAACCGTTCCAATACAAAAAAAATGACAGTTTCTCACTATAATATCGAATTAAAACTATAGACACATTTTTTGCTGTGATACGAAAAAATGGTTTTGGTGCTCATTCACGAGAACACAGATATGCAAGCTAATACTGTTCCTATGTACCACAATAATGGCTAGTCGATAATTATGAATGAATGAAACAACAAACGAATGAACAAACCAACGAATGAACGAACAAAAGAAGGACCAAACAAACGAGCGAACAAAAGAAAGAAAGAAAGGAAAAAGAAAGAAAGAACGAACAAACGAAAGAATAAACGAACGAACAAAAGAATGAAAGAAAGAAAGAAAGAAAGAAACAACGATTGAATGAGTAAACGAACGAACGAACGAACGAACGAAAGAACGAACGAGCGAATGAACGAACTAACGACAGGAACGAACGAACGGTCACACAAATTGTTTGATTGAAAATGTCACTCGGAGAAGCTTTCTGATGAAATAGAAATTAATATTATATGACCGCCTCCAGATGAAGACATATTTTAATGTACGTGTTTATTGCCTAGATTGCTTTGAAAATAAATTTTACCCGTTCGTTCATTGATATTTTTACGCGATGGGTCTCACCTTGAAAAGCTATGGCATTTATACTTCATGAATATAATAGCTGGTAAAACATGAATTGGTTTGCTTAACCCGTTAACACTCAAATTTGCTCATGAAAATTCAAATTTTCACACCGAAATTGTCCATTCGCAGACCAAGAGGACACTACTTTTGAAAATTTACTACTGGAATGACTGGCTCGGTTATCGAGCCAGTCATCCCATTAGCAAATTTTCAAAAATAGTCTTCTCTTGGTCTGTAAATGGACATTTCTCAAAACCACTGTAGAAGCCGTTTTGACTGATATTAGTGTTGAAGGGTTAACACAGTTTAAAATAGTAATTGAATTTAGCTGATATAGCCAAAATAAGTCTCGGACTTGTTAATCAGCCGATGTCATTTGTCGGGGTTTTGTTAGACGAGAGAGGACAAGTTGATTTCCACGAATTAAATTACACCGTCTTGGCATGCAGGGGTCCTACTTTTCTTACTTTCTGGATAGTGATCGTATACTGTTCCTACATGTTAGGTTTCAGTCTTGCTTTTAATTTAGATTTCAAGAAAGACGTAGTGAAAGTACATTTTATCTTTAACTTTCGTTGTTCTTTAATAATATCCCTTTCAACCGGAAGAGTGAGTAGGCCTATATTAATGAACAAGATTAAATATACTGAACCCAAAAATGTTAGCAACACTGAGAATATTACTGTATAAATGTTATTTAACAAAAACAATAAATTGATTCAAATATATTATTTAATTGATAGGTCATTTTCCAATTTGAGCAACAGTCTCTTGTTACTGTAATGCTAGCATCGCGCCTTTAACACGGCATCATTAAACGGAAGGGTCCAATTTAAATAATGACACTGAGCTGTCAATACCTGTTGTGACCTCCGGGCGCATTAACCACCGCCGTACATCGCTTTCTCATGCTTCGAACTAATCACCTGATGTCACGAAGAGGAATCGCATCCAATTCCTGGAGCAGTACAGCTTCCAGCTCCCGCACGTTGTGAAGATGTGGATGGTTCTCACGCACCATACGGCCAAGAATGTCCCACACGTGTTCGATAGGAGACAGGTCCGGTGATCGCGCTGGCCTGTCCAACACCGGAACGTTGTTAGCCTCAAGGAAATCACTGGTGACCCTAGCTGAATGACGACGCGCGTTGTCTTGCTGGAACATAAAGGCTGCATGATGCTGCATAAAAGGGATGGCAACAGGGGTGACAACTTCTTCACAGTAACGTTGGGCCGTTAAATTTCCGCGAATCACAATAAGATCTGTTTTGCCATTTTCATGGAGTCCAGCCCACACCATGACACTGCCTGTCAACGAATATGTCGTGCTGAATGATGTTGGCTGCATCATACCGTTCTCCTAAACGTCGCCAAACCCGTTACCTACCATCCGCCACATCCACACAACACCTCGACTCATCGCTGAACAAACCGTGGCTCCATTGTTGAGCACGCCATCGCTGATGAGTTCTTGCCCATGCAAACCGATTCTCGATGTGACGCTCTGCAAGCGGAACAGCAACACGTGTACTACGGGCATGCAGTCCAGCATCATGGAGTCTGTTTCGCACAGTTTGTGGATGCACTGTAGTGCCGGTAGCGGTGTGCAAATTACGGGACAGCCGCGGTGCAGTCTCAAACCTGTGACATCGTGCTGACGTCACTAAGTAGCGGTCTTCTCGTGGTGTTGTTGCTCTCGGTCTGCCAGATCGTGGTCGGTCATTAACATGTCCAGTTTCCTGCTCACGTTAGCGGAGACGGGAAATGGTTGAGGCGTGAATATTAAAATATCGAGCAACAGCGCGAACGCTCTGCCCACCAGCGAGTCTTCCCATTGCTTCATGGCGCTGATTTTCGGGTAGCCCTGGGCGGCGGCCCATGTTCGGTAGGGTAAACTTTTAAGCGTTTTCTGTTAACGTTCGTTATCTGCTTTCGCAATATCGTGAATTTTTGCCTTCGCTACCCGTCAATGTGGGCCAGTGCATGAAAAATGCATTTTCACATGCATTAAGCGTGCCGCCGAGAAATGCAAGAAATGAGTTGCATTTCTTCATGATTAGCGAGACATTACATTGACGAAACATGCCTGCAAATTTGGTTATAAATGGACGCATAGTTTTAATACAACAACCCCAACTTCACTGTTCCTAAACCTTTTTTTGGCTCAGTATATTTTCAAAAAGATCTGCATGGAAGCCATTGTTCCCTATACACAAACGGCTTCCCATTAAGATCAAGTTATTTTCCTAACTAATCTCAATTTTGAGCCAAAGTAATCCTACTTATTAGTTGCGTCCGTCCGTCCGTCAATTTAATAAACATTTGTTGAATATTTTGAAACTAATTTCTCCGAGACCTGTTACTAAGCTCGGTCCAATTCTTACATGTGTTGGAATCGTTTTGAAATTTTGAAACCTGAATGCCCAGAATTTAACTTTTAAGGTAACTACATAGGTAAGAGATTAATTTGAAACGATTGCTGTTGATGTTGCTATCATGGGGGTGGGGGTGGAGGGTGGGGGTGGGGGGGGGGGGGGGCGGGCGGTCCCAGTTTCGTGACGGACATACGTCACACGAATCGTGACATCAGCCAACAAGTGGCATATTTTAGATGACTGGGTAACACATACGAGCCCTCCCTCCCTCTCTAATCTTCGGAGACATCGAAATTTGCCGTAATCTTTGTTTTTACCACGGTTTTTCATCTTCCCGGAGTCAATGCCACCACACGTTGTAATATGAATTTATCGGTTGGTGTGCTTCGGTGTATTCCTTTAAAGCCCAGCACCACAATCCCACCCCACCCACCAACCCTCTCCTCACCCTGGGACTGTGGCTGTGGTAGTGTTAAGATAGCCAAGGAAACGCGTTCCGCCTGATCATTCCCTCCTGAGAGGAGTGATGACGAAGGGTTGTTCTAATACAATAGGCTACCTTCTAAATGGCATTGTCCATGAAAAGGCGGTGTCCATTAGCGCGCTTGCGTACGTACACGCGTACACGTTTAACATCATTTTGCACTGAATTGAAGATGGGCGTGTCCATTAGCACGTTTGCGTAGGCAATTTTAAAGACGTTGGCGTACGCGACTCTTTTGGTCGCTTCATGTAGCGATTAAAACCTAAAATGCGTGGTAAATGAATGCGTATGACGTCTTCCACGAATTGTTTCCACAGTCAACTAGTCGAAAGTAGTAGAAAATGCATAGTAGAAATATGGACACACACCTCGCGACTAAAACGCCTACTGACACGTTTACTTCAAACTCTTATGCAAACGCACTAATGGACACCCCCATTAACGCATTTTCATACGTGTTTGCGTACGGGTTAACGTCTGGGGCACACGTGTCGGTAGGCGGGTTTTTTCGCGAGTTGTGTGACCATGTGTGTGTGTGTAATGGACAGCACCCTTTTAGTAGCAAGAAAATCAAAGTACCATTATAGGCATAGCGTGTATTCGCTGGGCTTAGTGCATACTGTTCCTGTACGTGCGTGAACTATGTATATAAATGAAATTTTTATTGCCAGACTACCCAACCGATTATGAAATGTTTGCAACATAGGGAAACACCTCTCACAATGCTCTCGGAATCTGTTGGTATTATCAAAATCGACCTATAATTCGCGGAGATATTCATAATTCAAGAAACCTCCATCTTTGTACACTGACCTTGTCGCGACGTTGCTCACGACTTCCATTTAAGGCAACATCGTGATGTCAGCATGGGCTATAACATGCGCGCAACCTGATTGGCCATGTCTAGAATGTTGGCTTCAAGCTGATTGACCGCGACTTACGATGCAGCCTCCGGACCAGTATAAAAGGCATTGTGAAGGATGGGGCATAGCAAGCCAAGGACAGAAAACTGAAACGCTTCTTGATCTAACTAAATCGGCCAGACACAACTGTGTCCACCGCTGTTTGGATAAAATTCACTAATAGTCTGATTGCCAGACCAAGAACACATAAAATGTGGACTCCCAATGGTTGTTAACGTTTTGAACCGCGAACTCCTACTGATTAAGAATACGGATGGTGGCCCGCTGGCACCCTTGAGGAATTTGATAAATCCAAGAGGGCCTCCGAAATACATTATCAGCTATATCTTGCTTTCTTGAACAGATAGAAAATATGTTGGTGTTTAACTGTAGGCTTTCATGGTCACATAGTCGGATTAAGCACGATAAATCAAAGTTTGGTGGTCACATATACCAAGGGAGATAAACCATAATTTATAAACAGCCAAGATGGCTGCCGAAATACATGATTAGCTATATTTCACGTTCTAGAACAGATACAATGATGATATTTGAGCCTAGATATAGGTTTATAGGGGCGTCACAGAGTCCGATTATGTCCATTTAACCTTGTTTGGTACCGGATACCAAGGAAGAAAACTCAGTTGTTGGTCATAGTTCATTTGTTTTGTAGAAAATTTCACATGGCCACCAAAATACAAGATTTTAGTCCACTAAATTGTGACATCCGTTTGTCTGGCGCATGACAATGTTTGACTTTCTTGATAAGTTGTTTATAAATTGAGTCTATAAGCTGCACTTTCCGGAGATCTTGGTGTATCAAGTGTGATCTTGTAAACCCTACTAGCTTGCCTTTCCACTCGAGGTGTCCTTGATGCTGTATGCATAATAACAATCATAACAATTAAATACCAGATACACATTTGCATGGCGAAGCTTCTCCAGAATTTAGCTCAGGAAACTATTCACATTTGCTTGAACTATATTCCTTGTGTAGGACAGCACATACCCCCAAAGTATGGTACGGCCATCAAGTATGACAGCGTCAGGTTGTTGTAGCATTTGAGCCGATTGTCCAACCTCTTACTTCTTCAATGTGGATTTTTTTTCTTTATTACTTACATCTCACCGCCATCGTCAAATATGGAGCAAGCTCGTAGTGGGGTTTACATGTAAATGCGGTGTCATATGCTTTAATGCTACACTGTGCAAGGGCCACTCACATTCTCTTTCCGCTCTGAGATACAGAAAGTGGACAAGAAAAGGAACAATAGGGCATCCTACCTACAGCTTGGCAGTTCTACTTTGGTCGGTTTTCTTCTGAAGCAAATCCATTATATCATGTCCTATTTTAGATACTATTACCACATTATGCAGGAGTCCAACTAACACCATCCTCAGCGCCCTTAGTCTGCACGAGTTTCTTCCTAGTGAGCATAAAGACAACACCAGCGAATGCAGCTTTTATAGTTTCTTCTAGACCCCGGTTTGCCATCAACTCTCTTATACAGCCCACGAATCTCATAAGCATATGCATGCACCCTAGTCGTGAAATGAAATTAGTGAACATTTCTGGATAACCCCAAACTATGTTTACCGTCACGCGGTATAGCTGCTGAACAGTTGTGAACATGGTATATACATGTCCTGTTTCACCAGTAAGTATTTCTGCTTTCCGCATTGCAGTCATCATTGTTGTTGGATCAGATGGTGGCATATCTATCAGTGGGCGCCTTCGAGAAATGTTTTGCTGTACCATTACCATCAACGATAAAACTGAAACGTTGGCCTCCTAGTCATACTTTTCTGTTTTAGGACCGGTATAACATTTGATTGGTACATCATCAATTTGTTCAGCTTTCATTTCTGCCTTCTTCAATCAAGGAATGATCTCTTCTTTGAAGCTTCGTTACTTGATTGCATTTGTGTCTTAAGTAAAGCTAGAACGTATGTGGACTGAAGACCGTTTTGTGACGATATATTGACATCAAAGTTGCCGGCTACTGCTTGAATGAGCGTGCCATCGGAATAAGAAAATCCACGCAGATGTGTGTGTTTTCCGCCAGCTGCTGCAGCAGCCGCCTTAAAACTGAGCACTTCATAGTATGAACATGAAATATCAAAGATATAGAGCTGCTTAATAATGATTTTCCTCTTAAAAAGTACACCAAGAGTTATTTGAAACGATATGGCGATAACAAAAGTTATAATATTGCCTATTAAAATGGCATGCAGTATAGGTTCCTAATTCTTCAGAAATAAAGCGCATTAGTTTGATAAACCATGTGTGTTGGTCTACAAAATTTAGACTGCTTTGGATTTCTAGGGTCTGGCTCTATCTCACACGACTCTACAAAAGAGGCAGTTTCAAAAAATTGAAAAGTACTACATCAGAAGTCCTCGTCCGTTTCGAATGGAGTCAATATCAGTGGAAAATAACCTTTAATGCACATAGGCCGACCCATCGTCAAAGGAAAACCAGCATTTAGGCACCGAAATTAGTATTCTATCTGTCCTAGGAAACGAAATATAGTTGATTGTGTATTTTGGCTGTCATCTTGACATGTTTTAAATTAGGAGTGATCTCCCTTGGTGTATGTGACCACCCAAACTAGTTTTAGTGTACATAATCCGAGTCTGTGAACCGTAAAACTTACTGTTAGACACGAAAATCATTATTCTAGCTCCTTCGGAAAACAGGATATTGCTGATCATGCAATTTGGCCGCCATCTTGACAGACATCTTGGATTTTCGAATTCCTCAAGAGTGCCAAAGGGACACCATGCATATTCTTAATTAGTAAGGTCTCAAATTTTTAAAAACAAATAAAAAGCATTGGGAGTAAAAAAAAATTTGAGTTAGATGAAAAATCCAGGTTTGGTAACCAAACTATAACCGGTTTTGGTTCAGGCTACGGCCCAATTTTGCTGTAGACTTTGTCACTGGCAGTTTTGGTCCCATTGGCAAATGGGCAATAAAGTATGAGAATGAATTGAGAAAAAAACGAAGAGCTATTTGTGCCGTTTCCCTGGGCTGTGGAATAGAATCTGCGTATTATGCTTCCAGAAACTTCCTCAGGAAGACTCTGCGAGCTACTTTTCTTGGCTGCACACGGTGGACAGAATCTTCCCCAAGCCTCGGCTAATCTTACTGGCTCCGTATCTTTTGTAACTGTTATCTTGTTCTAACTCTTAGACTTGTGTACTGAGTCATGGATTAAGTATTGGCATCCGCGCTATAGCAAATAATCGCTGAACTGCGCTACTCATCCGATCGCAGTGTTAAGCTTCATACTTACTGCTGATTGGAAGCCTAATGCGTCATCGTACTTACCTATTGTTATATACGCAGCTTTTAAATAAGTAGCTGCACTCTTACTGCCAAATTTCTGAAATGTCATAGCTTGGTTTTTGACTGTTTTTGTATCTTCAACTGTTTTATACTTAACAAAATTTACTTGCATAATTAATATTGTTATATTGACCACTTAGCCTTGTGTCGCTTAAAATAGGATGCTTAGACAACCATTATAAGTTACATTAATGCTCAGTTATTCATAAGATGTCTGCCTAATTGTGGTATCAATCAGCTGCTGCTGAGTCGCAATCCGCTTCTGCAGTAGTCTTTCTTAACCATTTTTCTCCTTTGATACACATGTACTGCTCTTGCGGTATGGATGATGTTCTATTAGTATGGCGCAATAGCTCCTACTTAGAGTATCGCTCTCGTTCACATGGCAATCTCCCTCAGCGCTCGCTGTTGTAGTTATAGTGTTGGTATACGCACATATAAGAGCTATAACAGTCACCATAAATACTTAATACCACACAGCTAAGTAATAGTTGATTATAAGCAGCTCTCCAATAACCATTCTCGTTTGAAGCATCATAATTAAACTGCTCCCATCCCATGACG
The DNA here is from genome assembly GCA_034401795.1 of Chaetoderma sp. LZ-2023a. Classification (NCBI taxonomy): domain Eukaryota; kingdom Metazoa; phylum Mollusca; class Caudofoveata; order Chaetodermatida; family Chaetodermatidae; genus Chaetoderma; species Chaetoderma sp. LZ-2023a. The sequence continues at coordinate 83,261,391 of CM067369.1, read as the reverse complement.
TCCACCTTTGATCTCTCGTGTGTCGTTGTAGACTCTCCATAACTCTCCGTAAGTAATCAATGATATCTGCGTATCAGTCTATCGTACTTGCTACGAACATAGTGTCTGTGCGCTATTGCTGTGGTAACTTCATCACCCATCTCCGGATCAGCTACCCCCTGTCTTCATTGCACTAGGCCATTTTATGGACAGTAGCCTACCAATACTAATCAAATAGTGAGGATAGGATCCTTCATGCATAAACGCACTCACCCAGGCTAACGATCGAACCATAAATTAGGCACAAATAGTCTGCAGGGGTACTCCGCCATTAGGGTGCTCTATCTTCCTGCAGAACACAAGAACAAAAATTAAACTGTCCAAACAGTCCGATGTATCACCATCCGAAACTGGGTTATCTATGCACCACCAAACTACAAGGATGCTTTATAAGCTTTGAGTGAGTCACGTCGGATTGACTTGACTCACTCAAAGCTTATAAAGCATCCTTGTAGTTTCATTCTGTTCCCAATACCATGCTAAAGCCTCATGATCCTGTTTCACCACGAACAGCTACATCACTTCTAGAAAACTAGAAAACATCGCTCTTCCTATCTCTATCGAAATTCCAGGAAGTGGATGGTCACTCATTATATGGCACTGCGGACATTAACCCATGCAGCATGAGTGCATGCACCAACCCACGTGTGACAATAGGTACTATCAGTTTCGTTGACAAGCGAAGGATCTGGCGAACGATGGCATTCTCAGTCGAATGCTCAGTTAATAAGGATGGCGATTTTCCCCTTTCTACCATTCACTCAACGTAGGCATAATTCTCACTTGTGGCTATTTGCTGGACTGGGATGAGAATTTGGTGCCAGAACATTGACAAGTAAACATGACAAATATTGTATCAACGCAGACAACCTTGCAGAACTGGCACGCGATTTGGTGCCAGCTTGTGTGACGACCGGGATGGCAATTATCCCTAGTGGACACCCGATTTGTGTTGCTCTATAACAGCACAACTTAGAACTCCATCTCTTATCTAACCAATCCTACAATATCAATACCATTCTGCTTGTAATTTGATCAGTTTCGATTCCGAGGATCACAACAACTACCACAGTATAATTCAGGGCCGGCTCAAGGCATAGGCGAACTAGGCATTGCCTAGAGCGCCAGATTTTACAGGGGCGCCTAAAAGGGAGTGTGGGGCGCCTCTCACCACCTAAACTACATGTACTTAAAGCAAACAAGATTTCTAAAAAATCTACACTTAGGACAAGAGCCATATTTCGCTCTAGAAATGCAGGAAATGCCCTCTTAGAGCATCTGGATTTCACAATTTCCCGGGGGATGAGCCCCAGACGCCCACCTTTGGTTCTTTGCATAGGGCGCCACAAACCCTAGGGCCGGCCCTAGTGTAATTACTTCCCTGTTATGTTGAGAAACCAAATTTCGATGAATTCCCTCTATGGTGAAAGCCTATAGATGATTACTGACTCCAAGTTCCCAGGAACAACCAACATTCGATGCATATGCAACTTAAGCTGGAACGTCCATCTGCAGAATGCTCTTACTAGTGAAAACCCACTCAGGAAAGTGGCTCTGCTTCTTTTTTGCCTCCACCCGAGGAACTCCCCAATCATCATCGACCAGGAATGGAACGACTCTGACCCAAAGACAATGCTTCTACCAGAATACGACAGCAAAAACGATGTGGGAAAACTGCATCTGTTAATTCAAAATGATCGCATGATTAAACGAGTGGGACCAGCTCACGAATGAACCATGCTTAGCAGCACGCCTCAAGGAAAAGGCTCATTGAGTACTAACTGATATGAGAACGCACAAAATTCCCCATTACAGCGAGTTGTATGTCCATTTCCCGATTCGGTGATGCTGCAGAGGCTGAAGCCAGCCGAATCCTTCTCTGCCCTATTCGTTGAGAACATCAAGAATCTCTTCCAAATAAAACATGCAGTCAATATTCGCGACTGTTAAGGTGGACCTATGGATCAATCCAATGAGAAACATGGAATGTGATTTCAATGGATGCCTTTATTGAAGCACTAAGTGGCTACCCCGATCTAAAGTAACATTTGTATAAGGCCAATATAGTTGGCCTAGGTGAGTTAACAAACACCGCACTATGTTTAAACAACTACTTTCAAAGGGAAAACAAAGTATGCCATAACTTACAACCAATTAAAGAAGTAGCCCCGAAACAAAAGACTTTAAATGTCATTCAGAAGCAAAGAAGATGGTAAAGCTTCAAAGAAAACTTCTCGCAATGATTCTACATGCAGTGAATCATAACGCAGTGGGTCAAAGCATGGCACATCTGCTCATGGTGTCAAAATTAACAACAACACGATTACCTCGACTTGAGCAGTCAATCCAACTCATTCAATTCCCTCCAAAATCAAGGAATTTGGTGAACAGTTGGTGGCTCAGCACTCATTGATCAAAACTGTCATGCAAACTACTCTATCAGCAATGAATGATCGTTATTTATAACAAGCAGCTCTTTAGAACAAAGCTCCTCCAATCTACCACCCACCCCAACCTTCCCAGCAATCATTGTAAATTCCTTGCAACACACCGAACAGATCCATAGCTACTGGAAGTCGCCAGCCACCCAGACCATCATTGGACATCACCATTTTCTTCTATTGTGGTCTAAATGGACACCGTGCCACAACATGCCACCCTCGATAATGCGATAAAATCAACACACGTCCCTGAAAAAGTATGGAGGAAACTCAGCTGTCAAACTCATTTGGATCGCCAATAGTGGTCCATCCAGGGATCCATCCCATCTGCCTCAGCTTAATATATCACCTAGCGCAAAAATTGGTCCACCGTCCATCCCTCCTCTCCCATTACATCCAGTGGAAGCTGTAATAAACGTGGTCACGAATGGCGAAACTGTGCGTGCTTACTCAATAAATCATTCCCTGTGAGATTGAATTAATCACCATCCCTCCACTTATGAATATGAGCCCGACAAAACTGTTCAAAGCGAAATGCCAAAAACATTTCTTTTTGAAACTGAGCAATATCATCTCTACAGAAATGGAACAAATACTGCGCAATATAAACCAGCCGAATCCATAGCGCCCTCGGATCCATTGGAATATTATATATGCCACCTAATCACGAATCCTTTAAATGTCAATGTTTCATAGGAGGTACTGGCTACTGTCAACACAGGAGACACTTCGACACTCCTAAGCACCAGAATCCATGAGTCAATTCCAGCAACACAACAGCCAAACTTATATCCACCTTCTGTCCAGCGTTGTCGTGCTGGGCACATTTCTGGATATCGAAGGAGTCGCCAACTTCTCTATTCAGATAGAAGATACATCATACATTCAGCGAGTTATTGTAGCAGAAATTACTATTAACACAGTTCTAGGAGTTGATCGCTTACACAATTGTCGCGCAATCGCCCATTGCCGAGACCAAGAACTAGAACTTAGCGGTCACCGCATTCTGTTGAGACAATGATTAGAGCTCTTTCATACGTGTTGCTCATATTCTCCACCTCAGCAACAGTACAGCCGGGGCAGGAGGATATTCTCTGGCCAAACCCTCTACCTGCTGGTATCTGAACATCTTCCGCAATTCTAGAGCTCAACAATTAATATATGTAGGCGTCACAAATAGTTAGTTCGCACAAATTAATCAGCACCCCGAGATCGACATCGTATTCTGTTTAGAGTATTTAATGGAACACATAATCTGATAAAACTTGTACGTCACCTATATGAAATTACAACCATACAGGATGAACCAATAATCTCGTCATCTTCTACGCACAACACAACAGAGGCGCCACTGCTCCTATGGCATCTTCAAAATCTGTATACACATGGAACTGTGGGCTTAACCCCGAACAGCGTCGCCAAGTTCGCCGCATATTATGGGATTATCATCATACATCTTCAGCTGGCTACCTAGATCTTGGGGAATGGCACCTTGTTACACACAGCATTGATATGGGCCCTCACTGATCTCTCAGAGAACCTGCATGTCATCTCCCAATTCATAAAGAAGAGGAAGCTCACAGGCAAATACAAATTTGCATAACAGTAGTCCAGTGTTCAGGCCAGCAAATGATATGGCTTGCTCCGCGTCTGCAGTGACTATCATCGTCTATAGCATAGCTTTTGATCGTTATTTTTGCATCTTCATCCATTTTGTATTTAGGAACATTTACGTACATAATTCGTACTGTTTCATTGGTTACTTATATTTGCGCTGCTTAAAATAAAATGCTTAGAGAACTATTGTAAGTTACGTCAATGCTTGGTTATTCGTAAGATAGGAAGTACGTCTTGGCAAGGCTATATTAACCGCCTAGCTGTGGTATCACTAAACTGCTGCTAATTCACAATGGGCTTTTGCAGTAGCCGTTCTTAACCAATCTTCTCCAGGTTCGATAATCTATTCTGATACATTTTACGACTCTTGGGCGGGTAATGTCCTGGTCACGTGGCGCGAAACGTCTTTCTAGTCATAGCTCTCTTTTGCACTACATTCTCCATAAGCACTCACTGTTGGGAGTATAGTGTTAGTATAGGCATATATAAGGGATATAACTTTCATCGCAAATACTTAATAATGTGCAGCTAGTTAATAGTAGCTTCCGCCCGCAGCAGGAAGGACTGACGCTACCTTACCAGGGTGTCCACCATTGGTCTCTGCCTTTAACTAGCGTCCTATCTCATGTGTCTCTGTGGACTGTCTCCATAACTCTACGTATGCCTTAACGCTTCGTGTTGCATTGTATCACTGTTTAGTAGCCAGTTGGGCGGTGGCTGCATATTAGGCTACTGTGCTTGCTACGAACCATCGTATCTCTGCGCTGCTGCTGTGGGTAACTTCCTCGGCCTTCTCTGGTCCCATTATCCCGTGGGTCCATGGCACGAGGAGATTTTACTGACAGGATCCTACTAACACTAAATAAATGGTGATGATAGATTAGGTCAACTTCAGGCATACACGCCTGCACCCAGTCTAAAATTCTCACCGTAGTTTAGGTACATGCATGCAGTGTATGTGGATACCCCACTAGCACACAAGAACAATAATTGAACTGCCCAAACAGTCTGACTTATCACTACAGTATCCTAAAGTTGCGGCATCTGCTAAACCACCATTCCGATTCGACTCACTCATGCCTTAAAAATCCTCCTTGTAGTTTCACTCCATTCCCGGACTATCCTAATAACTCCTGTCGCGGATTCACCAGGCACATCTACATCACTGCTAGATGACTCGAAAGACTCGCTCTCCCTTGCCTCAAGAAAATGCCATGAAATGGATGGTTACTCCACAGATGACACTGTGGACAGTAATCCATACGGTGTGAATGCACGCACGATCCCCTATGTACAAATTGGTACTACCCGCTTCTCTGACAAAGAAAAGGACTGGCGAACTCTGGTACGCTCCGTAGAATGCTCTGCCAAACAGGATAGTGATTTTCCCTTCTCTAGCATTCACCCAACGGAGCTTGGCAGGCTTCCACCGGTGCCCATTTGGAGGACCTGGACGATAATCTTGGCACAAATGGCGTCCGAACCAGGCCTAGTATATAAATGACGAACACCGTATCGACACCGATCACGTTGTCGCAACTGACGCCCGATCTCGAGAGGCAGCTTGTGTAATTGTACCACCATTGCTATAGACAATTTACCACAATCTGACACAAATTTCACCAGCACGCCCGCATTCTCACGCACGAATGTACGCGCGATCGCACGGACAGACGATGCACGCGTACGTATTCACGACGTGCATGCGCACGCTCACGCATATACCGCGCAGGGGTGGGGGAATTGGTGTTTGGAGCCAATATAAATGTCCGCAATTATATGAGTAGGTTTAGCTTAGAAAACAAATTTAGTTGAATTCGCATAAGCGATTTCGGATGACAAAGCTTTATGGATATAGAATTTGTACGATATTTGATAGTTGATATTTTGATACGTCCCCAGACAACTAAGTGGGGCGGGGCGGAGTTAAATCTAAGTCTCGTCTTGCAAGCCGCAATCATATGAGTAACTCACATAACAAAGTTGATTCAATTACACCTGAAAGTTTCGACGATTATAGCATGATTGATTGAATTTCTATAATATTGCATATTTTGAAACTGCGTTCCGGCCCACAAGAGGGCGGAGGCAAACAAGAATGTTATCCCGCAACCCGCAATGATGTGGGTAGCTCACGTGGCCGAGTTTATTGTATTCTACCAAACGGTTGCAGATGAGATCACGTCAAGGTTCAAATTTGCATAATATCTGGCTTTTTGACACACCCGGATTCTCATGTGACAGTACCAAATATAAATGTCGTCATGCAATCCACAATTATATGGATAACTAGCATAACAAATTTGGTTGAATTCCGACTATTGGTTTTCGAGGAGATAGCGGGACTGTCAGACGGACGGACAAAATGACAGATGGACGAAGGCGATTGCAATATCCCGGCGTTTTTTTCTAAACATATGGGGATACTAACCATAATCCTTAATGGTAGAATCGAGGAGAAATTTGCAATGGGCCTTTCCAGTTTATCCACCAATCATGTGACGCCATAATCATATATATGATGTATAGCATGACGTCACAATCACGAACGAATAATAGTTGACGGACTAAGCGTTAGTGCACAAATTGTTTAATAAACATGGTGTTGAATATTTTGAAACTAATTTGACTGGGCGCATTGGCAGCAACAACACCTAGTCAAATTAGTTTCAAAATATCCAACAGCTTACCAGTATAGTTTTCTGGAAATTGATAGTCAGAGAGTTCAAGGATCAATCGATCGCAACACGGGCGAAGCATGGTGGAGCTTAGCTAAAGATGGGTGGGGCATAGCCAATACTGGCTTCCTCCAGTCATCCTATGGATAATCAGCTTTCTGTAAGATTAGCTTTAAAAATATAATCAAATAAAGAAGAAAATGTGCATGTATGTGCGAATCTTGCTTGACGTGGATATTCGATATTCATATATGTAATCAACACCATCGAATACAAAAAACCGAACTTCTAACATATTTGTGGATGAATTTTAGCTCAAATTAATCATTTCGATATGAAATTTTAATTTATTACTCGTGTTATCAAAAGACAGCACTGTCTGTAAGCCAGCAACGGCTTTAAGCAACGTCATTCTAAAAACGAAAAACAGTATTTGTTATATTATCAGATCTTCTGTTTACTAATGTCGGCCCATTCAAACATGGCATCCCGGTGTCTCGATGTTAGCACTTCTTAGGGTTATAAGTGGTTGAACATGTTGCCGATGAAGGCACCAAACCAGTCACTCATGTATCTGGCATCCATGTGTATAGAGGAATCCAATCTCTCAGTCAAGTATATGGCGTTATAATCAAATACATCACGGGTATGCTAACGTCACAATTAACGTATGTCTTGAATGGCGTATCTAAGTTAGTCAGGTACTGTTAATAGTCCGTCATGTGTAAGAATTGTTTGTCTTTACTACTTAATAAGAATTATGTTGAACATTTTGAAACTAATTTGGCGGGGCGCTGCTGTTACTAGAGACAAAAACAGCACCCGGTTAAATTAATTTCAAAATATTCAACAGCTTACCTGTATAGTTTTCTGGAAATTGAGATTCAAGGCGTTCAGGGTTCGATCGATCCCAAAACGGGCTAGGTGTGGGTGGGGCTTAGCTAAAGATGGGCGGGGCATAACTAAAACTGGCTTCCTCCATTGCTACCTATAGTGGAATCTATTTGTAGCCACGTTCCAACACTTTTAGCTAAGTTCCGCCAACGTTGTACATGCGCTAGCATCGATTTATACATTTTGAACCCTGACTTATCAGAATCCTAATTTCAAGGTAGCTGGACAGGTAAGCTGTTTAATATTTTAAAGCTAATTTGACCGGGGGCTACGGCTGCCTATGGTTTCTAAATATTTAACAGAATGTCTATTAAATTGTAGGGTATAGTCATCAAAGACATACCTATTGATACACGCAAATGTACTTTTCCAATGTCCATGACGGAGCTAGATACGGGATTATGATTGTGACGTTAGGTACCTAGTGACGTACTTGCTTATGATGTCAGATACTTGAGCGACGGATCGGATTCGTCCCTTAGTGAGATATAACGTGTGGTCTCTCAAGACGGTGCTTTCTTGTTTCGTTAATATCGTAATAGGATTGTATCGTATGTGGTTCAATAGTGGTGCCGCGGAACCTCCTGTTATCACAGCTTTATATTTGTTTGCCAGTTTTCATTATAAATATGTTTTATGATAAATACATATAATCCTTGAGCGTGACTATAAGAAAATCATAGGCAGAAATTTGAGATGAGGTTCGCTTTAGGGGGATTAGATGTGTGGATGTTTTACTATTGACTGACATAATGAAATTATCTTCAAAATTGTAGATGAAAAGAGCGTAGAGTGCGCTATGTGACGTGTGTCCTGGGTTAGAGAATATACAAGTCGATCAGGGATGGGGTTAATTGGCAATGTGTAATCCCATCTCATGAGGGAGCTAGTTACGTCACTATGTATTGTGACGTCAGCCTACATGTATCGTTATTGAGTATGCCAGCATATACTTGAGTGACAGAATCCGCCACTTAGGTATATGACGGCATACTCAATTACGACGCATGCATCGAGTTTGTCTAGAGATACCTTTGGAGCTGCCCAGCTGTTACAGTTATACAGCATGAAGGATACGCAGGTTGCATTGCATAAACGTAGCCTTTTTTTTTATCAAGGGCGTCTTTGATCCGCGAATCCAGAAGAACTGAAAAGCTATGTTGCCCGTGACGCAGGTGCAGCAATGTTAGCATTACTGCAAAGCAGTGAGCCCAGGATTTTACTTGTCCTCCATGGTTCGCCTCCACGAAGTGGATCACCATTTTCTTTAGTTTCGTGCTTTGTAGAGAGGTATATGTAGATAAACTCTGTTTTGGATTCATTCATAAAGCGATTCTAAATGTTTAGTTTGCTTGCAGCCATTGGAAGAAGTTAGTCAAGGGTTTTCCTTTCCTCGTCTATGAAGTCCACATCGTTGGCATATGGCATCTCTAGCGGCATACACAGCATTGCCACTGGGCGTTTGGTCTTGTGGAACTTTCCCGCACGGATTTCAATGCAGCAGCAAGGTAACGGGTGAAAAGCATAGGAGATGGGCCATCTCCCTGTGGAGAGCTGATTGATGTCTCAAACTCTACAGAGTTTCATTGACTTGACTCGTACTCTCAGTGTAGCAATATTGGATCTAGCTAGAAACATATACCCCTATCACATTGCCACTCGCTATAAGCCAACTTATATATTTACTGGTCTACATAGAACCCGGCTCTGTTCTGTACCGCACGTCGTAGTGAATACATCTATGATTAGCATCATATGGCTGTCCAGTTGTGTATAATTAAATCTTTAAAACATCCCACCCACCGTGCCATTGAACTGTTCTGTGTTCTATCCATACTTCTGCTCTCGGTACACACTTGGCGACTAACATTGTTTATCTTGACATGGCGAACAATCAACCACCATATCCACCAGCTATGCCAGCTCCACATGTAACTATCCAAAATTTGTCACCGCCGTTACCTTTAGATATAGATGGGCCAGCTGTCAAAGAACGGTGGCAAGAGTGGAGTGACTCCTGGAAGGGATACATCCTTCTTTCTGGTGTTGGGCAACAGCCTAAAGACTTCCAATGTGCATTATTGTTGCACTCCATCGGTCAAGATGCTCGCAGGATTTATAATGGAATGCACTTTGCAGACAGCGAAGATATAAATGATCCAACAACTGTTATTAGTAAATATGACGAACACTTCGTGAGCGAAACTCGTGATTTCATCGAGAGAATTAAGTTTTATAGACGATGTCAATATACCGGCGAAACATGCCAAGGGTGAAATTTCTGAAATTAACAGAGTAGGGTGCGATACAAACAGGGGCCCTAGAAACCCAAAGAAAAAAATGTTTCACAATAGCAAAGTAAATTATGGTGTGTGCAAATTTTGCACATACGAACATGAATTCCAGAAAGAAAAATGCCCTGCCTGGGGAAAGACTTGTAACGCATGTGGAAAACGTAACCATTTTTCAAAGTCAGATATTTGCATAAACAAATCCAGCAAAAGATCGCATTTGTCAAAACAAGGTCAAAAGGTTCATGCAATGGGCGAGTGCCCAAACCGCTCTAAACAAGCAAATGTCGAAGATTATGAATCTGATAGCACATCCGGTTCTGTCAGTGTTGTATGTGATAACCTAGTCTCAGCGATTTCTGACCCAAAATCAAAGCCCATTTACTGTAAAATGTTGATTGGTAATCAGACAGTACTGCACCAAATTGATCCTGGTGCTACTGTCTGTGTACTCCCAGTGGGATATGTCAATCCACAGGTTATCAACTCTGAGTGTGTTGAGTTGAAGATGTGGAATGGATCCACAGTCACCGCATTGGGCAAGTGCAAACTGAAGGTGAGAAACCTTAAGACAGATGAGAAATGGAATATTGATTATGTCATCTTGGATGACCCTCGATTAATGCCCCTTTTGAGCAGGAAGGCAGCAGAGTCGATGCACCTGATAACAGTGAATTATGACAACTTTGAGACCGTGAACAAGGTTGTTTCAGCGGGTGTTGATTTCGTCAAGAAATTTCCTGAAGCTTTTGATGATAAACTTGATACTTTGCCGGGTGGCAAGGTTCATCTGACTGCAGCAGCAAATGCAGAGCCAGTAGTTCGACCAGCCCGTACGTTGCCGGAATCAAGAAAAATGGCCATTAAGAAAGAGTTTGATAGACTCGAGAGTATGAATGTGATTTGCAAAGTGGATAAACCAACAGATTGGGTAAATCAGATGTCGATTGCAGAGAAGAATTCAGGTGACATGAGGATATGCTTAGACCCTATACCTCTCAATGCACACCTAAAACGTGAACATTATAGATTGCCCATCTTAGATGATGTCTTGCCTAGATTAAGTAAAGCCAAGAAATTCTCGGTGTGTGATTTGACACATGGATACTGGCACTGTGAGCTTGATGATGGCTCTAGCTATTTGACAACTTTTGCTACAAATTTTGGTAGGTACCGTTGGCTTCGCTTGCCTTTTGCTTTGAGTGTGAGTAGTGAAATATTTCAAAAGCGTCTGTGTTTTGCACTAGAAGGACTCGAGGGTGTCCAGTGTGCTGCAGATGACGTCATTGTACATGGAGTCAATGACACCGATCATGATGAAAAGATGACCAGATTCCTTCAGTGTTGTTTGAAACATGGAATCCAACTAAATGCTGAAAAATGCCAGTTTCGTCTGAATGAAATTAAGTTCCTGGGTCATGTGATCACTGCTGAAGGGCTCAAACCTGATCCAGTGAAAATTGAGGCTGTTCGCGACATGGATAGACCCAAAGATGTTGAAGCCGTCCTGAGACTTCAAGGAACAGTTGGGTACCTGTCTAGATTTGTACCTAAACTTTCTGAAGTACTCAGTCCAATCACCAGACTCACCCCTAAAGATGTTACGTGGGATTGGACCCAGGTGCAAGAAAATGCCTTTGTTGAGTTGAAGCGGCTGTTGACAGAAGCGCCCATATTGGCATATTTTGATCCAGAGAAGCAGCTGGTCATCCAGTGTGACGCTTGCGAACTAGGTATAGGTGCGGCTTTATTCCAAGATGAGCAGCCACTTGCTTATGCCAGTCGTGCGCTAACAGACACTGAGACCAGATATTCAATCATAGAGAAAGGAATGCCAGCCATAGTGTTTGCACTTGAAAAGTGGCACCAGTTCACCTATGGCCGACCTGTAGTTGTGAATTCTGACCACAAGCCTCTGCAATCAATTACACGCAAACCTCTAGATAGAGCGCCAAAGAGATTGCAAGGTATGCTTATGATAGCATTAACTTATGACATTAATGTGAAAAACATGGAGGGTCAGAAGATGTTTAAGCAGATACTTTGAGTCGTGCTTATTTGCCACATAGTGTCAACCAGTCCAGCCACACATAATTTGAGACAGTCAATGCTGTCGATGTTGTGCCCATGAGAAGTGAACGAATTGCCCAGATTCGTTGTGCAACAGATGGTGATTCCACATTGTCTTTATTGAAGAATGCAGTTCGAAATGGATGGTCTGCAAAGGATAAGTCCCCCTCTCTCCGATTGCTGATTTCTACAGCATTCGTGATGAATTGGCTGTTTGTGATGGTTTGATTTTTAGATTCCTCAGTGTATGAAGGAACAGATCATGGATGGGATCCATAATATTAGTCATAGTGGTGTTGAAGGTTGTCTGAGATTTGCTCGAGATTATGTCTATTGGCATGGTATGACAAAGGGCATACGTGCAATGGTGCACAAGTGTGCGGTGTCTAGAGAATTTGATGTCTCTCAAACTAAAGAAACTCTTGTGTGCTCCGAGATCCCCGAAAGGCCATGGCAGGTGGTAGGCATTAACCTACTCTCATTTGAAGAGAAGTCCTATCTTGTTACTGTTTGCTACCATTCAAATTTCTGGAAACGTGATCGCCTGTATGACACAACTACTAAAGCTGTTCTCCGTAAGTGTAAGGTACATTTTGCTCGCTATGGGAAGGCAGACACCATAGTTAGTGATTATGGGCCGCAGATTACATCCAGTGAGTTTCAACGATTTGTGGTCGAATGGGATATTGATCATAATATGAGCTGACCTCATTATCACCAATCAAATGGTAAAGCAGAAGCTGCGGTGAAGGCTGGGAAGAAACTGCTTATGAAGACAGCAAAATCTGGCACAGATTTCTATAAAGCTCTATTAATAAGTAGAAATATTCCACAACATAGAACTGGTTTAAACCCAGCCCAGATGCTTTTTGGGCACAGAACAAAAACAAGCATGCCTGCCTCACAGAAACTTTTAGCAACTGAGGTTGACAAGAGTGGTATCGTTGAGAAACTTGAAGCTGAGCAAGCGCGCCAACAACACAGTTACAACAGAACAGCGAACGATCTCCGCCCTCTTGAAGTTGGTGATGTTGTCCGCATAAAACCTAATAATCTTGGTGACAAATCATGGAAGAGAGGCAGCGTTATTGAGAAAGTAGGTCAGCGATCCTACACTGTTGAAACCCATGAGGGCCAACGACTTAGACGAAACAGACGTGATCTGAGAGCAACACACGAGTCACCATCGCATGATATGATGTCTGATGATGACTATGTCCAACTGGGAGTACAACGCCAATTAACCCCTCCTCAATTAATTCCGGTATGTCCCAATACCGAAATGACTGAGACTGAGGGTATTATTCGCAATAGGAGACATCATTGTTCACAGTCCTCAGGTTCGAGGTCAAATACCACAAGGTCAGGTCGCAATAGCAAAAGGCCACAACGATACCCAGATCATGAATCACGACCTTCTCTTCGTTAGCGGAGAGGATGTAGCAATATTGGATCTAGCTAGAAACATATACCCCTATCACATTAGCACTCGCTACAAGCCAACTTATATATTTACTACAGTCTACATATAATCGGGCTCTGTTCTGTACCGCACGTCGTAGTGAATACATTTATGATTAGCATAATATGGCTGTCCAATTGTGTATAATTAAATCTTTAAAACACCCCACCCACGATATTGAAACACTCAGCTTGGTGTCTGCAAGCGGTAGTCTCACTAGTCGTAGATCATCGTCATTGCAACAGGCCTAGCGTAGTACATCTAGGATCTTTTGAGCGTTTACCTATGTCGAAGGCTTGTCAATGCCCATTCTGTGGAAATCCCAATGTTTAGACATGCCTATCGACACAAGCATGCGTTGAGCCCATACAATGTCTGCGCAGCTGCGTTCACGTTTGAAGCCACTATTACATGATCCGGCGAAGTGATCGATCTTGTCTCGGCATAGAGTACCACTGGATAGGATTTTCCGTATGCTGTTCAGGAACACAATGTGCCGCAGAGTGGCTGGGTACCAGGTGGCTTCTTGGGCTTTGGTAGTGCGATAAGGATGCCTTGGCCTACAACGTCGATGGGAAGGTGGTGCATAAAAGCTGAATTGATTAGGTGTGTGATCGGTTTTGAGCTAATGTCATTTGCATATTTGAATAGTTCATTGCTCATGGCATCACGTCCAGATGTACGTCCATTTTTCAGGGCTTTAAGTGCCTTCTCAACTTCTTCTGTTTTAACTGGTGTTAGTAATGGCCTGGGGTCTCCTGAGAACGGATGCAAGGGGTCATCATCGTTGTCAGTGAACTGTTTCTTGAACCATTCTCGAATCGCCTCAGCTTTTCCCTGGTCAGTCCCGACAACGTGTCCTTCAGGGTTGTGTACAGTGAGTGGTGGTGTGTAGTCAGTAACTCTCAGGGCTCAGGCTGCCCGAAACATTTTGTGACAGCCATCCCTGGCAGTGATTTCATCTGCTAGGGAGTCTACTTGTTGAACAACAAGATTTTTTAAGCGTTCGCTAATATGGCGCAGAATGTTATTGCGCTCCCGGCGTAGTTTGGTGCGGTTTTTTCGCCAGTTTGATAGATGCGCAGCCGTAACGCTTTCTGCTATGCTGACAGTTTTACTACTAGAGGGTTGTCAATATACCTAGTTTGGTTGTTTTTAAGAAGACCTATGGTGCTGGTAGCTGATGATTCAATAGATTTCAGTATCTTGGTTAGGGCTTCGTTTGGATCGCCGCTGACGTCGATGTTAGCTATCTGCTCCCCGAGGGCCTTTTTGTATTGCATTTGAGTGTCAGTGTCGCTGATGAGCTTTGGTAGGTTGTAGGTGACTCTACCCTCTTACCTGGCATGGCGTTTATATATATTAGGTAGATCTCGCAGTTAGTTACCTTGAAATTGGTATTCTGGCGATTTATAGGGCCCAAAGTAGGTAAATAGATCCCAAACGCGGCGCAAAACGTGGACAAAGCGTAGCTAGAAAAGGACTGGGCATGTGCGGAAGTGTTAAAGATAGCCTTCGCTATATATGGAGTAAAACCATACACGCCTATGCATTGCCATGATTAGTAGGGGCTGGGTGGGTCATATGTATATGTGGGTCATATGCATCTGTAATATGTTAATGAAGATGATTCGCTATACAAGTTAGGCTTATATATGTGTTTATGTTGTATATAGGCATTCGGTAAATTTAATCTGTTTAGCATTCCCAGTCAATATCGCACGCCCAGCTGTGTAGTCATAAATCTATTTCTTGTCAATTTTAGCTCATTCATTACACACACACACCACCCATGTCCCGCTTGATCTACCACACGTCACTATGCGCATTATTAAACTTTCTAGATTGCTAATAAATTTCAAGCTATCGCCGTTATGTTTGTTGAGCACATATTCCTGAATTAGATGTTACTTATATAAATAACGGCATGCCTTATATATTTTGAGTAACAATTTTTGACCTGTCGATTCAACTGAATGAAGTGTTATTCCCCAACTCTATAGCACCTGTATCTGTGTTTTGGTTCCAAAGTACATACGAGCACACCTGTGCAAATGTTCTTATTCCAAGCCCCGCCATATAACTTATGATATTTTACTAGCACAACGAGCACACGTTCGATAGACGTAAACCCTTTAAGCCTTAAATTTGTTCAAGAAAATTTCAATTTTCTCACAGTAAACGTAAATTTGCAGAGTAAGAGAAGACTATTATTTTTTAATCTACCACTGGAATGACTGGCTCGATTATCGAGCCAGTCATTCCAGTGGTAAAATTTCAAAAATAGTCTTCGTCTGCAAATTTACATTTCACATGACCACTATCGACGCCGTTTTTTTTGGTGTGATATGAGTGGTAAAAGGTTAAAGCGGCTGTAACAACACAATAATGATTACAATCGAATCGATAACACAGAAAAACGCCCAATAAAATATGCCAGTGTTAAAGAATGCTTAAGGAACTCCAAAAAAGACTTCTGCGAATACAGCGCCATGGCGACATTTGACGTACTCCTCGGTACTCCTCCTTTACTACAACAAAGACAACATTGGAGTGCATGGCGCCTTATATTTCCATGTACCTATTTGAAAATGTGATTTAGAAGGATTAGTGACTCTAGATTCACTGAGATTCTAGAAGAATTGAGGAATCCAGTTTTGGCTATTCCCCGCCCATCTATAGCTAAGCTCAACTCACGCCGTTCCCGTGTTGGGATCGACCGATCTCTGAACTCCCTGTCTATCAATTTCCAGAAAACTATACAAGTAAGCTGTTGAATATTTAGAAACTAATTTGACTGGATGATGTTGCTACCTATGGCAACAATAGCGCTCAGTCAAATTAGTTTCAAAATAGTCAACAGCATGTTCATTAAATAGTAAAGATATACAATTCGTACAACAACGCTTGCCCCGTCATCAATTAACCGTTCGTGACGAACGTATCTACGTCATTGATGACTTCATTGATTATTACGTCATGCTACACCTCACGTGGTTGATTATGACGTCATATGATTGATGGATAAAGTGGAAAGGTCCATTTCCACCACCGATAATTTACAAATAGGGTCGATCGCTTTAGCATTGGTTTCTGACATAAGATCGCATGCATATTATGCTTAAAGGAAATCTCATGTCTTATACTAACCATACAGGTTGTAAATATGGGATTTGTGGACTAGTTACCCGCGAACCCCACGGCTACCTTTCGGTACCCAGGTAAATATTTGCAGATAACCTTTGACACTGTGCGGGTCAGGCATGTTTTGGGTCATATCCTCAGTCTTGAATATTCATTGCATCGTAATCATAATACGTCAATAACAATAGGGTCAACCAGTCAGATCGGTTTTGCCAGTTAGTAATAGGACCGTTTATATAGGTCGCTATAGACAGGATAGAGTGGTGTGGTGTAGCATTTATGTAATGAAATTTATATCGTATCGGGATATCCGATTACCGCCACTGCTTTTATTATAATCATGCGTGTAATCGGATATCCCGACACGATATACTAGTAAAAGTCATAATCCGTTATGAGGAATAAACTGAATCTTTCACCCTTTGACGGCTGGTTCTGTCACTTTGATACAAGTTATAGATACCGCGATGGTAAGACGCTGTTGAATTAGGTTCAAGATAGGTCTTAAGGTGACTTCTTGGTATTTAACACAGCAAGGTCTTACAAGATTGTTAATTAAGAAAGGATATCTACATGATTCGAAGAAGTTGGTCAGATAGCATGGATAAAGTGTACGTACCCAGTTATGTGATTCAGCACCACATAGAAATCCCATGGATAGTTCTCCTATAGTGAAGTAATTCTGATGAGTTAATACTTGAATGGTTAACAGCACAACAGAATAGATATGTGGGAAGCTTAAAGTATGCAAGGAATTGATGCTTGATGTGTCTTGTTAAAGCAGAAATGTATACATATTCTATCAAGAGGCATCACTTGCATACTGTTTCAACCGGTTGAGTTCCGACCGTCTTTTGTGTGTGGGAAGAAGAGTATTAACAAATCAAAGTAGTTAGATTTTGGAAATCACCAGGGAAGCCCTCTGCAACGTCATCAGAACGCCGCCATGCACGGATCCGCTTTTGTTGTAAATATGGACGTGCCTGACAGAAATCAATTAATCTTCCGATTGCGCTCTTCTAGAGAAGTCATCTCTCTCTCAATTACGAGTTTATCATCAGCAATTGATATTCGTTTATTTAGTAAGTTAGAAGCTTTGTTAGAAATATAATTGAAATTAGTTTATTTGAACAACCGCTTTTACTAATCAAAAGTATTACTAGATTT
The DNA here is from genome assembly GCA_034401795.1 of Chaetoderma sp. LZ-2023a. Lineage (NCBI taxonomy): Eukaryota > Metazoa > Mollusca > Caudofoveata > Chaetodermatida > Chaetodermatidae > Chaetoderma > Chaetoderma sp. LZ-2023a. Next base: position 83,243,588 of record CM067369.1, on the reverse strand, counting down.
ACAAGCCTGCAATATGGCTATTAGATGTGCAACAATAAATTATTATTTTTCACTATTATTTGGAAAAGTGTTTGTGTTAAATTGATAATTAAGAAGAACCAGAGAAATGAAGACCACCTTTCCCGAACCTCCAAGACGACTCCAGAATCGTGAGTGTTTTTAAATAGAGAAAACATCGAATATTTTTCAAGGTGATAGAATTTGCCACCCATAATCCATCCTGGCATTTTAACTTTTTATCTTGACAATAACGAAAAGTAATCAGGCTTTAGTAGCTAAATGTTGATACATTTCTACAGGCTATGATGGCAATCATGAGGTACCTTTCGACCAATCAGAAAAATCCTAGCGTGTCTGCCTCGGTATATACGCTGTCATAGACGTGCCAGCTATAGTTTGGCAATGTGGTAAAAAGCAATCATACAGGTAAGCTGTAGAATATTTTGAAATTAATTTGACTGGAAGTTGTTGCTACATTATCCCATTCATAGAACTGGTCAACATCAGGTGATTCTCTAAATTCTAGTACAAGTTAATCTAGAACCACTCATCATTTCTTTGCCTCTCATTTTCATATAGGTACATGTCAAATGAAAGATGTCAATCATTACTATGTGGTCCGTGTAATAATCATAGTTTTTGCAATTGACGCTTTCATACGCACACGTAAGCTAAAGACCGCTATGCCATATTGCTGCCCAACATATCCTGGAGGCATTCCTGATATTGCCGAGTCCTGTTAGCTTTTCCCCGCCCATCCATAGTTAAGCTCCACCGACATCTCGCTCGTGTAGGCAGCGATCGATCTCTGAACTTCCCGACTAGAAAGTTCCAGAAAACTATACAGGTAAGCTGTTGAATATTTTGAAACTAATTTGACTGGGTGCTGTTGCTGCCTATGCGTCCAGTTAAATTAGTTTCAAAATATTCAACAGCATGCTTATTAAATGGTAGAGACATACATTTCTTACAACATGTCGATCTACTAAGAGTTAAAGACGGTTCTTATATATATATATATAATCCTTTATAACTTAATGATTATGACGTCATTCTACACGCGGCTTAGCTGATAATGACGTCATATGACGTCTCATTACTCTGGAAAGGTCCATTAGAGGATTTCATATGCCGAAAATGTGAGACAACTTCAATACCAAACGTTTCCGCATTGCGTTTCTCCATGTTCATGCCAAACCCTGGTAATGCAGAGACAACTCTGCTCTCAAATAAAACCTTGACTTTATCACTCCTCCACCAAAAACTTGCCTTCACTAGCACATAAAGATGAGTTAAAAATCAAGTATCTATGGGGTTCAGATCCTGTGTACAAAACCAGATATTCCCGAACAGAATCAGAATAACGTCTGAAAGGCAGGGGTGAATAAAGATGGATTCGATCTGGTGTGCGGAGTGGGGTGAGTTAATGACCCCCTGCTGGCAGATAATCTAGAGAGGGAACTTGATAAGATAGAGAATGATCAGGAAGACAGTTCCACTGGTCACAATAACGGCATGGAAGGTGATGAATAGGCATCTGATAGTGACTGCTGACGAATTTAGAGGTGATGTTAAGGGTCTGATATAGTCACATACGGCTACACGCAGCAGATATATTGTCTGGTATGTAGTGGATACGATATTAACCTTTTGAGTAATTAATCTGCTCGCAGAGCTCTGCTCGCAGATTATTATAATTACTCAGGACTTTATATTTCCGCTTCTTAATATTCCGCGTCACGAATCCTGGTCCTATCGCCCCCCCCCCCCATCCCACTAAGAATAAGGCAGACCTGCCTTCACAGCGCAGTGACAGTTTGAATTTAGACAGAGTAGTAACCCGTGTTATAAGTCCATCTAGCAATCGGGCATGCAGGTCTTTCTCATCTAACGAAACCTGCAGCCTGCTCATCGCGTCTCTCTATCTTGAAAACAATCTGATTGACCGTCATAGTTGCGATTGATCAGATGCCACGATACCTGCTGATCATTTTTAAATTGGTTTTGAAAGTATTTGCTACCCCTACTCCTGCCAACAACGAATTTCAGCAAAGTGGGTTAGATCAAATTATCGGTGTTGTCGAGAGGCTAACTAGGAGTGATAATCAGCGATGGGCCTAAATGATTAGCGATGTTATTTCAATGGAAGCTTTCTTGACAGAATGATGTAAATGGGTGGTTGTGGTGAGGTGGTGGTGGCGGCGGTGGAATAGGAAGAGGATGAGGGGGCGGCGGCGAATGTGGAGTAGGAGGTTGTGAAGGAGAAGGAGGATATGGTGGTGGTGGTGGTGGTGGTGGAGGAGGGTGAGAAGGGGGAAGCATAAATCCCATTTTCAAAGAAACCAGCAGGAAAACTGTTGAATATTTAGAAATTATAATTTGATTGGAAGTCCTTGCTGAACAGCTTCCAGTCAAATTAATTTGTAAAGAATTTTCTTTTTCATGGATTTGTCGGTGAAAAAATTAATTCTGTAACACTCAAGCTGGACAAAAAGTGGTGTCTTGAGAAACGTCCATTTGTAGAACAAGAAAATTATTTTTGAAAATTTAAAAGTGGAATTTGTCTATGTATAACGTTAACCCTTTCTGTCCCATGACGCGTTAGGACACGCCACACTAAGGGAAGCATCCACTTGGACACGAACGTAGACTTTGCGTATATCTCGATAACAAGCAGTGTTCTAAGCGTCGTGATCCGTCGGATACCGTTAAAAGGTTATGAATAGATATAGGTAGACACTTCAAACATATGATAATTGTGCCTATGAAATCGAATTAGTAATAATTATATCAATGGAGATAAATTTTTCCACAAAGTTTTAAGGGATATAGCTTTATGGCACGAAATACCACTTTCAAATCTACTTTTCTTATCAATGGAGATATAATCCCGAAAATTTGACATAATAGTAATTATTTGCGCGTTGAACATGAAAATCGCAACCGTGCAAGCTATAAGCCATTGCAAAGTTATTATCCATCCATCCATCCATACGTCCACCCACCCACCCACCCACCCACCCACCCACCCACCCACAAGTTGTTGACTATTTTGAAATTAATTTAACTGGAAGCCGTTGCTGTCTTATGCTTCTAGTCAAATTTCGGAATATTGAACAGAATAACTTTTTTATTGTACATTAAATCTTTAATGGTCAAAGCGGCCAAAACCGGCCTCTGCCAGGCCATTTTTAGGTCATCATAAGACTTGTTGAAAGGCTACCACTGGAATGACTAGCTTGATAATCGAGCCACTAGTTGAAGTGCTAAATTTTCAATATTTGGCCTTACCTTGGCCTGCAAATGGAACATCACTATCAAAAGTCTTAATTTTCTTGCCAGTCATTTAAGTGATACCTTTTCAAAAATAGTCTTGGTATACAAATGGACATTCAATAATGGCGTATTCCTTCAGACCACAAAGGAAGTCTGCGTTGGACTGCTTGGCCATTAATAGTCTTTGCTGATAAGCTCACACCAATGTGTGTGTTGGCTATTCAAAGAAATATCCACGCGCTGACGTCGACGTACGACGACGCTAAGCATGTATAATTAGTTACGTCCCGGTAAGTAATCGTGCGACATTGTCCCATATAGAACGTGGCAGCAAATTGGAGATAACTAACCCTTTAATGCTCGAATCTGTCAAAACCCGCCTATGCGGTGTTCTTCAAGTAATGTCCTTTTGCAGGCCAAGATAAGACTATTTTTGAAAGGTTGCCACTGGAATGACCGGCTCGACAAGCAAGCCAGTCGTTGCAGTGGTAAATTTGCAAAGATAGTCTTACCTTGGCCTGCAAATGGACCTCCACTAGGGGAGATTTTAATTCTCTTGAGAAATCTTGACCATGATTGATTAAAGGGTTGACATGAATCCAACATGTTCGCGTTATCTCGAGCATAGTGAGATGATCGGAATACGAAAATAAATGCAATTCACCTTTCCAGAGTATCCATTCATCCTCAGACCTCGTATGACGTCATAATCAGCTCAGCGCGTGTATGATGACGTCATAATCATTACGTCACAAAGGGTTCCATATAGACCGTCAACAAATCTCAAATGGTCCGACACGTTGTATGAATTGTAATTCTTTGCTATTTAATAAACATGCTGTTGAATATTTTGAAACTAATTTAACTGGGCGTTGTTGCTGCCTTAGGCAGCAACAGCGTCCAGTCAAATTAGTTTCAAAATACTCAACAGCTTACCTGTGTAGTTTTTTGGAAATTGATAGTCAGGGGGTTCAGAGATCGATCGATCCCAACACGAGCGAGGTGTGGGTGGAGCTTAGCTAGAGATGGGCGGTGGGTGGTGTGGGTAGTGTTGGTGATGATGTTGTGGTGTGGTGGGCTGATGGAACAAGGCTGCCTCAAGCAGGTGGGTAAAGAAATTAAGATACCAGGTGTCTCTGTATCCAAATAACATTAACATGTATTTCATGTGAACATTTTTTGGCATATTTAAATGTGTGCTCAATGGCGTAAATCGTATTAAGTGAATCTTTAAAAGATAGGAGCACATCATCGGTATAGTCTTCAAGAAAGGTTGGTGGCATAGAATAATTTCACAGCCATGATTGGGCCAAAATGTGGCTTGTCGCATTTAAATGCAAATACAAATGTTGTAAATCATTCAAGTCTCTATAGACTATCTGCTGCCCATTTTGTATCCGACGATGCAATACGCCAAAGTGTATTATTGTAGAAAAAACCCAGTGACAACCACTTTTAGCTCATAATATCTTTGTGACACGTTCTCTAGCTTGCCAGAATCGTTATCCTCGGGTAGTGAACAACACTTCATTTGAATATGACACCAAGCACATCCTGATTAAATGTTTTATTCAAAGGGTATACTCAGAACAGTGTAGATCCCTGTTGAGGAAAACGGTGGCCATTATTATTTAGAGGTAGCCACGAGAAATTTGTAAGGGTACATACTATGTAGCAAATAATCTATACCAAAGAAGTATAAGCCGATATGCTGCGCATTCTCGAAGTTGTACGAGCATGTCCAACAATGTACGCCATTAACAAGCATGGCAAATGCGTATAAACAAACAAGTAACAACACCAACGCAAAGTACCGTATAAAGCAGCCTTTAGGCATCAAAGGCTGAATCAATGCTGCTTGCTGTTGATCTGCCCAGGAATTCTGATGAAGTCCAAGTTTCAATGTAAATTTGGTAATGATTGACAAGGGTCGAAGAGGAGTTTTTTTTGCAAAAGTCACAAAACAAGTTGCTTAACCTCACCCCACCCCTAACCCTACCCCCACCCTCCACCCACCCCATCCCCACCCCACGCAGTGACTGAGCCAGTAATTCCATTTGTACGGTTTGTTTCAAATGTGCGCTCCTGGCGTGCAAATGGACCACACAGTTAAGAAACTGTTATAATTTTATTAACCTTTTAACGTTAAAGCCGCCCAAAACATATGCAGTGGTCTCGAGAAATATTCATTTGAAGAACAGAAAGCTCTGGATGTAAATTCCATTGATGAATTTACAAGAATAGCTTTCTCTTGGCCTGCAAATGGACATGAACTGTGCAAAAAATTTATTTATATACATCTTGACCTCTATAATAGGTTAATTAAAATGAGTAGCACTTTGAAAATTTAAGGCGCTGTTGACATACGAGGCAAGTGTTATTTATTTTTTAGCCCCATTACCCACGCCTCTACACTTATTCCATACATACACAGACAAACAGGCGGGCGGGCGGGCAGCCGGCCGGGGGGGCTGACGGACGGACGGCCGGGCAGGCGGACGGACGGGCAGGCAGGCAGGCAGGCAAGCAGGCAGGCAGGCAGGCAGGCAGGCAGATATCGTGCAAGTATGCAAACAGGTAGACAGACATTTGGACAATTAGCTCGCTAACTGACCAACAGACACACAGGCAGGTCGACTGACTGACAGATCGACCGACTGACCGTTGAATTAATGAAATGGCCACAAAAAGAGGTCTCTTCCAAACCCCATTATCAAGAGAGTTGTAAGGTTCCATGAACAGGTCAACGTGTCAGGAAACTATATATCATGAATCACAGTTAGCCTAGAGCACACGTTTTAGTATCAGAGACATACAACACACACTTTAAGGGATCTAGTTTTATCTATTTTAAAGCGATGCTAATCTCATCTCAAATATTGTATTGCACCGATAGAATATGGTTTATAGATTCCATATCATTCATATCCTGTCACATTCCCTGAACTGTATCGCAATTATCTGTTTTGTAATATCGAGTAAATGTTGAACAGTGATCGACACCATTTTGTCTCTTCAAGCTATTGCCATAGGGAGCAACAACTTCCAATCAAATTGGTTTCAAAATATTCAACAGCTTGCCTATAGGATTGCTTTTATATCACGTTGCCAAACTATAGCTGGAGCCTCTATGACTGAGCGTATATACCGAGGCAGACACACTGGGTTTTTTCTGATTGGTTGAAAAGTAAATCATGACAGCCATCATAGGGTGTAGAAATGTACCAACATTTAACTACTAAATCCTGAATATCTTTCCTTAGCGGCGTGATAAAAGGCTTAAAATTACCTGGATAGTTTATGACCGGCGGGTTAGATCGGCTGAATAGCTATCAAGAGATGGGCTTAGTTATCTTTAACTTTTTGATTGGCGACCGATATTGAGCTAGTGAAAACAATTGATCTAATTTTGTGTCAATTACTGTCATCTATAACCATGATAAGTAACACCAACCCAACCTCCGATCATGTCATAATGACGATATATATCATGATAGCGCAGGATCCTTCTATGATACCGATACTATCATGTAAATGTCAATATGGCCCACTCTATTTGGTACCGTAAACTCACATGCTCCTGGATGGATTTTCACCAAACATAACACAGAATGGCCACTTAGTGGCGCGAAGAGACATTTGTATATTCAGTTTGAACGTTAACAGGCCAAGATATGGTCGGTTGAAGGCTCGCAGACCACCAATTACTGAAACAGTAATTGTATAGGTCTAGTTATTTATTAGTCTACGTTATTCAGATGCGATGTTATGTCATTCCCTTTTTCAATTCCTATTCATTATATTTTAACAGCCTTTAATACATAGAGAAAAATCATGTTGACAGTGTATCCTGAGGGTGGGAGGGTGGTGCGTAAAGTGTTCGTGACCCTAGAACTATAATGGTTTTAATTCATATGAGAGAGACGATGGCTGTCTAATTGTGAACATCTTTAACAAAGTTATATAAGTTTAGGCTATACTAGTCGTCGGGATTCAATGAAGGGAACAAGTTGCGCATTTCCATGTTACTCGGCGGATTTTCTCTACAATTGTATATGTCAATACATGTGATGTATGCTCTTCAATTGAATTGCGTGCGGCCGCGAGAATGGTGGTATGACGTTGCTTATCCAGGTGAGGTACGCGCTCTCTGGTGGGAGAGGAAATAAATCCGCCAAGTAACGTGGAAATGTGCAACTTTATATATATATATAGGTCTTGTTCCATTTTAGCTCAGCTGATGCTTAGATGGTTTTATGATTTCTATCATAGGTTGTATATTGTCGGAACGCATATTAGGCCTATAGTTATTTAGCTACTGCCATATTGGAATCTGACATCAGTAGTCAAACGTGAAGAACGTGGGAGTAGGTTATGTTGTGCTTAATCATTATCGAAGCCGAACGACAAAAACACCAAGGTCTTATTTATTAAAGATTGTATTATGTTGAAACCATGCATGCACACACGTACACACGTGAACGAACCCACTCGCGGAATCACGCAAGCACACAAGCGTGCCTGAGCGTCCGCCCGCGAACGTACGGGCACATATATTGCAGCGCTCTAACCAGTGATGCCTATGGTGTTACCTTGTTGCGCGGTATTTAAATTCGACTATAGTAACGAAAATAGTTGTAAAATGTTTCAAAAACGTCATTCGACCTATAATAAATCGTTCAGGATAATCTATTAGGCTATGTATGTTGGAAATAGTTAGCTGTCCTCGTGTATGAGATATCGGTGTGTGGTTATATTACCACCCGACATTCCAGGGATGTACTATCTGTGTTCTCAGCGTGTCGTATATCGCACTAAGCGTTCTAATCGGACAATTACTCCCCGTAACGCGACCCGCGCTGAGCGACAATGAGCCAATTTTTAACATTATATATGTCCTGGTTTTGACGACCAAATAATGCCTTTATACTTGTAACTATAGACTTCTAGAAGACAAAATTGTCAAGCTGAACAATGCTTCCAGATAGAGGTAAACAGTGTAAATTCCCGAGACAGCCTTAGTAAATACATTTTGATGGCTTTATCGATGACCTCTCACGATCCGTGAAGCCAGCAAAATTACCCCCAGTCACAAAAAGCCGACTTAATCGTAATATATGGTTGGGATATTAAGGATAATTAATTTCAGTTTCGTGAGCCTACATTTGAACAGGCGCGATATTGTGCGCTCTTCGGATTGATGGAGCGCAAAACAACTCTGTACATTGTATTGGCATTTGTAATATGCTGGAGTGATGTAACGATTTAGAATATGCCAATATATGTGATTTATGCACTTCAATTGAATTGTGTGCGGCCACTAGCATGGTGGTATGACGTTGCTTATCCAGATGAGGTACGCGCTTTCTGGTCACCGTGCAAGGAGGGCAGATGATGCGAAGGATGCGGGGATTGGAGCTATCGCTCAACTATCTAACGTCATAAACACATACGTCACATATGTTAGCTCATGTCACAATCAAAATGACCTAACACCGTCACGAAAATCGAAAGGTCCGTCACTAAAGTGTACACCCGAATTGTACCTCTTTAATGATTTTACATTGGCAGCAGCCGCTTCCAGTCAAATTCGTTTCGAAATATTCAATGGCTTACCTGCATAGTTTTCAGGAAATTGATAGTCGGGGAGTTCATGCATCGATCGATCCCAACACGAGCGAGGTATGGGTGGACCTTAGCTAGTGATGGGCGGGGAATATATAAAACTGGAAATGTCCATTGGGGTGTTTCGGGTGATAGAACACCCCGCACTTGTCATGATCACGGGGAAAATGAATATAAAGATATTGGATCATAAATATTAAAAGTAACCGTTCTTTACGTTTAAGAAACTAATTGTCATCACCCACACTGAGAGTGACTTGTATGCAGGCCTACGCAGTGATTTCTACATCCGCAACAGTTACGTACTTTTTCGCAAATTGGGTGCGCAAGAATATCTGTTTTAATGACTATGATTTCAATTTTTCAGATATGTGTTTTTAAGTTATATATGCAAACAATTAATAGCTATCATATCTGCCAGATACAGTGATGATGAGAGTGGTGCGATGTGGGTGACAGGAGGGGGGACTATCCCCGGGGCATGTGGTGGGTTGAGGAGCCACAACTCAATCTTCTCTCTTTTTACGAATGCCATTTAATCGGATTTTTAATATTGAACGTAATATTTCTTACATTATTCCTAGCCTATAGAATTTCACTGTTTCAATACCAACTGTTTCTTTCATGTTGACCTATCAGACTGACACCAATCTATATCCTACAAGACAATACATGTGCCGATATTTTTCAGAGAACTAATGGGGTTTTTCCTCATTTGACATGCACGAGATGCCATCTGAGACGATCTAGTTTTCAAATTTTCCGGTGAAGGACCTACGAACCTCAGACTAGTGCGAGTGGAACACTCAATCTGGACGATCCCCATCTGAACACCACTACCACCACCCGCCGCGCCCTCCACCCGCCACCACCGCCGCCACCCTACCGAATGATCTGGCTACGCCACTGATTAATAGGGGCCAAAATACCCAAATATTTTCCACACCGCACCGTACAAAATACCACCGTGTCACAAACACGCGCTAATAAAACACGTAACACGTCTCGTATTTCAGCCGTAATCGTTTTTTAGGCTACGTACATATATGCATAGATAATTTGAAGTATAAGTATTATATATTCTGCATACACTTGTCGAGCCAGTTCAGAGGTACCCCAACGCTATAATTCTAAAGAATTTAACTCTTCAATGGCGGAGCCGGCCAAAACCGGCCTTTGAAGTTGGCTCGAGGAATGATCATTTGCAGTCCAAGGGAATACTATTTCTGACAAATTACCACTGAAATGACTGTCTCGGTAACCGAGCCAGTCATTCCAGCGATAAATTTTTTTTAAATAGTCTTCTGTTGACCTGAAAATGGGTATTTAATAAGAAAGTATTTTTATCTTCTTGTGCAACTTTGGACATTAAATTGTTAAACTAGTACAAGCCAGACAAAAAATATGTCTTTTTATTATATCAAAAACCACAGTTATGACGGGAGACGTTATTAGAAATATAACATTGCATGCATACAAGTTTTAAACGTAGAGCATAATTTGTGTACTATAGTCTGGCCTAAAAACTACATGTCCCTATTTTCGTCCAAAACTTTGCACGGCACAAGGCGTTAGTGTGAATGGGAATGTTCTAGTGATTCTGATGTTAGCGCGCGCTATCTAAGACATTACCCAATTTCTGCATTATCAGACTGGGCACGGGCTATCTATCATCTGACGAGATTTTTTTTATGAGTTTATCCCATTTTTGTGGCAGTAAAGGTGTTTACACGGCTTAGGAATTACAAGGACGCGGGATACGCATAATGATCACGAATAGACGCATAATTTATTTAATAACGGGTCAGATACGTATACAAAATTACACAACATTTGTCCTCAGAGGCATTCAACATGAGATTAACTTGATCATTATAAAAAATTTGTGTTTTCCCGTAATTGACGTAACAATATGCTGTAGTGTACGTTAACCCTTTAATGATTAAATGTGTTCAACAAATTAAAATATTTACTTATTGAATATCCATTTTCAGGCGAAGAGAAGACTATTTTTTTAAATTGACCACTGGAATAACTGGCTCGGTAACCGAGCCAGTTATTCCAGTGGTCAATTTAAAAAAATAGTCTTCTCTTGGCCTGCATATGGGCATACCTCGAGATCACTACAGAAGCCGCTGTGGACCGGCTTCGTTGTGAAAGAGTTAATATTAGGCGAAACTATTTTACTAACATAAATGGAAGCCGGATCGTCATAAGCAAATGTTAGCTGACATCATTATCAACTTTGCCTTCTTGGAAGCCATATCCAACGAGTTATTGTAATTCATTTCAAATAAATGCTAGATCATGACATATCTTGGAATCGATTTAAAACCTTTGAACCTGAATTCTCAGAATATACATGTAAATTTCATGTTAAATATGTTTTCATGTTAGCTAAGCTGTTGAATATTTTGAAACTATCTTGACTGTGAGCTGTTGCTGCCCATGTCAAATTAGTTACAAAATGTTCAGCAGAATGTTTATGAAATTGTAAATTTACAAAGGATATACAATTCAAACCCTTCGGGACGGACTTTTCCAGTTTCCTGTAGTAATTTTGATTGTGACGTCAGATAACAAGTGGCGTAGTTGATTGTGACGTCAGACACGTGAATGCTAGACCGGATCCATCTCTTAATCTGGAGGTGATGCAACTGTAGATGTCACCCAGTAAAGATGGTCCATTTTGGCCATCTGCTAAGGATGTCAGAAAACACACCAGCACAGAGAGCCTTGCAATTCGCTCTACTGCATTGGTGTCAGCAAATATAAAGCCTGAGATGACGTCATTGCAGAAATGTGTTACGGGTGCTGCGAGGTGACGCGAATGTAAACTAGAATTTTAGGGATAGAAAGCAGGACTCGATACATTCAGATCAAGTATGGACTTGAGGAAGCTAAAGATCTTTGCTGAGGACAAGTGATCAACATCGATGAAGGACTGATTGCAGCTGTATGATGTGTGTACTACTGCAGCCGCAGAATACAGTAATCATCATGGGTTATAAGAATGAGCTTTGACCGGTGGTGTGGGGGTGGGTGGGTGCTAAACTATGGGTGGGGCCAAAAGCAAAGGGGCGCTATGGGCATACACTATAGGAGAGGGAAACCTGGGAAGGGTTGCTTTCGCCGCCTTGTCCCAACCCTCTATTCCTACGTCTATGATCATACATAATGCGACTGTATATTAGTAGTTTATTAGTGATTATGAATAATTTACTATTGAACCTTAATACGATAGATGCATGCAAAACAAGTTGACAGGTCATTTGTCTTGGGAGTTAGATATTGTAGTTTATCTATAAAGGCGTCTTCGTGTCAGATGTTTGATGAGATCGTGTAGGCACTATGCATTCATATGTTCGATGGTTATAAGAACACTCGTCGCTTAAATACCACCGACGTGGCAGAATTGCGTGTTATGGTATAATGATCCCATACAGACGTGTACATACATCCGATAGAACCTGCCCATAACGGGCATCCGATAATTATAATCAAAGACAGCAGCTGGTCACTTACTGCAACAGTAATTAAGTAATCCAATCTGGCGATCAAGTGTATATGACGTCATAGTCAATTACGTCACATGTAGGCTGACGTCATAATAAACTACGTAATGAATGAGGTATCTAAGTCTGTCAGGAACTGTTAAAAGTCCGCCTGTTCTACGAAGTGTATGCCTTTACTATTTAATAAACATTCTGTTGAATATTTTGAAACTAATTTGACAAGGACGCTGATATAGGCAGCAACAGCACCCAGTCAAATTAGTTTCAAACTATTCAACAGCTTACCTGCATAGTTCTCTGGAAGTTGAGATTTTGCTGTTCAGAGTTCGATCGATCCCTACACGGGCAAAGCGTGGACGAAGCTTAGCTAGAGATGGGCGGAGTATAGGTAAATGGAGATTTGTCCATTTAAGATAGATGGCTTTCGACCACCCGAGTTAAGAAATCGCCATTGATTGGCCCCCAAAAGCAGGTGTTTATTATAGACAGTTTTAACTTTAATTGGATCAATGTAGGTACAACATATCTTGGCAATCATTGCCGAGACATATCATGCTTGTTGGCAAATGGGACAGTCACGGCAATTAGTTTGCTCTGTCTGTGATTGTAGCTACACGAATATGTCGGAATAGACGGCGAGGCAAGGTGTGCGTACTTCTAAACGTCTGATAGCGAAGCTTTATTGCCATACAAAATACCCCTCACCCTCCAGGTATACAAAACATAAATCGGATTACCTTTTACGCGTGTGCTGATATTGCGCTATTATAGGCCAATTGAGATATCAAAGAGGACAATACAAAGATATGTTAAATAGTCAGAGAGCCGGTTAATTACAGGTTTCGTTGCCTCCCGAATGAATAGATGTTTTGAGATCAAGAGCCTGCTTTGTCTGTTGTATGGATGTATTTTCAGGTTGCTTATTAAAACCTGGATTGACAGACCTACAGCTATGTCAGTATTCTTGTTGGTATTCGACTCGTCGTCACGCGAACACCGCGCGAGCGGCCAGTCTGTTATTATGTGCTTCATCTTGGGATCGCTACAAAGTTCCCCGAGTAAACCAACCGAATGTGACGTACGATGTTATGAGCTATAAATTGATAGGTAGTTGAACCGACATAAAAGGCAAGATGAAGAATTGGCTTTCACAACGCGCACGTTAAAACGCCCTTTGTCACTACAACTCTTCATTATCACATTAGCAATAACGGACAGGTCTACAGCAAAATGCACACTTTAAACTAGTAATTGTCAATTCTAAGCGGAACCCTAAATGTGTTCCCGGTGTAAAAGCCGCATTATCACACCAAGAATTCAAACAAGTCTCTAATAAATTTATTGGATAATTTTCGGGCAATAACCATAAATTAAAGAGCTGGCGAACCGCTGATACATATCCTTGTCCAGTTACAATTGATCTTAATCACGAGATATCGAGATGAAAAGTCTGGGAATATCGTATTGGGATAATAATAAGATAAATCATCACATCTTGAAAGAAGGGAACAATGATTCAAGCTATCAGATTATTTATTGTTATTGTCAATCAGTCCTGAGTATGATGATAAACTGCAGCAGACCGAGGATGCTTCGGCTAGGGTGTGAATACGGTTACCCCTTCTCCCTGTTACCACCGGTTAGGCAAAACAAATGCTAGCATGGTAAAACTAACACAGACACCAATAACAAATATGAATAAACAGAACAAGAACAGATATAAAAAAAATCGAGCAGAATCAAGTTTATATGTAAATGTTTGCGTAAAATTAATTCCACCACAGATACATATTTTCAAGCGTACATGAAACACGATAGATACTTCAACACACATTATCTTAACCCTTTAAACCCGAAAGACCAAATACCAAATATAGTCTGGTGGAAGAGCCTTGTACCTCGCAAATTGCGATCCCTAGTTGTTTTCACTTGATTATGTACCTATGAGGTGACCCAGTTACAAGACTAATTGATGCCTCCCTGGCATTGGGGGTGGGGGGGGTGTCGGGGTGGTGTGTGTGTGTGGGGGTGGGGGGTGAATTGAGAATTCCAACATTACATCCAAGATCGCTGCTATAATACAAAACTGGCTATATTATGCCTCCCTCTACCCCCAGACCATTGTCATATCGCACAGTCTCGACCTCCCGCTCTACTCCCATTATCGAGTACCGTGCTTGCAGGCTATGATATCCACGCTAGAAGAAGTTATTGGTTTGGTCTATCGAGCCCCTGATTCTAGGTCCCATTCACGCCATTCTAGGCTGGTTTTATTTTAGTCTATTATTGGTAACTGGTACCCATTTATACTCCTGGGTGGAGAGAGGCAACGAGGAGTGAAGGAGATTGCCTATGTTTCCAGAGATCGTCAGTTGGCCGAACATAGCCGCGAACGCGGGGTCGTCGGTTTCACAGCTCTGCTCGTATCCCACACTAAGTTAACAAGACGTCCTAAATATAAATGAACTGTGGGTCTCAACCAATGAAATTGATCGATAAGAAATACACGATGGCGTGATTGGTTACCCTGAATCCCATAAGGGTAATGTTACTTCACATAGCAAGAGATCAAAGGTCTGAAAGTACGGCCACATACAGCGGAGCGATGTGAGTGGGCGTACGTTAGTACGATGACCCGCGACTGGTTAGGATGATAATTCACCTTTCCAGAGTATCCATCTATCAATCTGACGTCATATGACGCCATTATCAGCTAAGTGAAGTGTAGGATGACATCATAATCACTACGTCATAAATGATTCTATTTGGCCCGTCTTTAACTCTTAATAGTTCGACACGTTGTACGAATTGTATATCGCTACTATTTAATAAACATGCTATTGATTATTTTGAAACTAATCTGACTGGACGCTGTTGCTGCCATATGCAACAAGAGCGCCCAGTCAAATTAGTTCCAAAATATTCAATAGCTTACCTGTATAGTTTTCTGGAAATTTATAGTCAGAGAGTTCAGAGATCTATCGATCTCAACAGGAGCGAGGTGTGGGAGGAGCTTAGCTATGGATGGGCGGGGCATAGCTAGAAATGAAAAGGTCCATTCCGCATGCGATGACTATGTTTTAGGGGTCAGGGCATATTTACATTATCCAAGATATGAGGTTACTGACTCCTGTGAAACTGAAATTTTGCAATATCTTGGCTTCCAGATGAGTTAGATTAATAAAGCACGTCTTTATATCTAATCTTTGCTGACGAGGAGGAATTCGGTTTTTAATAAAATACTTCATGAAGTCACTTTTCTTATCAAGCATATACGGCCTAGTATGGCCTACATTAAAGGAATAGTTTCAGCCACCACGTTTGTTTGGATGTGTACATCAATTTTCACCGTTCAAACCAATGGGCATGTCTTAAATTTGGCATATATCATTATCAAGTGTAATTAATATTAAAACAAATTAAAACTAATTATTTATTTAATTACAAAATAAATTGTCACCCCAGTACATGTAGTCCACTGATGGATTAAGGTTTATGTTACGGAAATGCGAGGAAATTGTTCCACATTGGCAAACTGTAAATGTTAACTGCAATAATTTTCATGTAATAGTGATTACAATATTATTTTGATACAGTCATTCAACTTTATCTTCAGCTTGATTGTCCTCTACATTTTCAATGAGTGCCTCTGATGTCGGAGAAGTGATTTAAGTTTTATAGTACTTGTGGCCTTTCGGTGTGTAACTCGCTAATAGCAAAACTTTGACATGGTCTCTGCTACCTTACTCCCATAGCACATTGCTACAAATGATGTGATCTCCTCAATAACGTCCTTAATATCTGCTCCAGAGTAACCAATGTTTTGGAGTGTGTACCCTTTCATCAATACCGGCAGGACAGTGGCTTTTCCGATTCCAAACATATATACCAAAATGATATTGCATGAGCGCCCAGGAAATGCAGATTATTGCACCATACTTTTGAATTGCTGCCGCTCATGTCACTCAACGGCTCTTAGTGGACTGGTTGCATCCATCAAGAGACTACATGCCAATTTTGCTTGTGGTACATGTACATAACGAGGACATTTGACAATGATGCTGCTTAGTGATTCATGTGTTCTTATAATCACCATTTGCTGTACAATGCTGACATCTGCCTCTTCGCGTGTTGCCATCTTGCAACAATAGTTCCCTTTGAATATGATGTGGGATACGGCTGGATCTTTTAACTATGAGTCTGTGGTTGTATTCAGTATTAGTAGCGTTTAGTTCTGCCGATACAACTACTAGTTGGGAGCAAATGAGATCAATTTTCTTGACTTTATTCTAGTTAGAGTTCGAACAACTGTTTGAGCAGGAAGAGGAGTAGCTAATGTGAGCGTAAATGTTTTCTACTCGTCTGCTAGTACGAACAGATCTCCTGGTTACACTCTTAATACTGTAGTCATAATATCTCTTAAACATAAGATATACCTCACTTTGATTAAGTTTGCTGATAATGTAGGCTTACCATATACCGCTATGAACAAAGTCCTGAACATTGTCGTTTATTTGCCAGTGAAAGATTCAGCGAATTGCATATCCATCTGTTATTAGGACATCTGGCTGAGATATGTTTGACCTGAGTGTTCAAACTTCAGGTTTCTGCACCAACGTAGGGTTTGCTTTAGTTATTCGCATGCCACAATTCATGAATCCATTTCCTCGCTCAATCATATGACGTCACAATCAACTAGGCAACGCGTATGCAGACGTCATAATCATAGGGTCATGAATGACTCGATTACGCACGTTGTGCGAATTGTATGTCCACTATTTAATAAACATGCTGTTGAATGTTTTGCATCTAATTTGAAAGGGCGCTGTTGCTGCCATAGGCAGAAACAGCAACCAGTCAAATTCGTTTCAAAATATTTAACGGCTTGCTTGTATAGTTTTCTGGAAATTGATAGTCAGGGAGTTTACGGATCGATCCAAACACGGGCGAGGTGTGGGTGGAGCTTAGCTAAAGATGGGCGTGGCATAGCTAAAACTGGAAAGGCCCATGCAGAATAACGCTATTGGGCAGGTCACGAATACTCATATTAAATAAGAGTGAGCTTAACACTTCTTATGTCAACAGCGCCTTAAAGCGTTCAAAATGCAATTTTTTTAAATCAATTAACCTTATAATGTACCAAGATTTTTCAAGAAAATTCAAATTTTGGCTCAGTGAATGACTATTTGCTGGCCAAAAGAATGCGGTTTTTTGTAAACTTACCACTGGAATTTAGGAAAATAGTTTTTAAGAGCGCGTTTTAGCAGTATTGGTGATTAAAGGGTCGATTAAATCAAAATTTTCGCCTAGTCAGAGAGAGAGAGAGAGAGAGAGAGAGAGAGAGAGAGAGAGAGAGAGAGAGAGAGAGAGAGAGAGAGAGATAGAGGGAGGGAGGGAGGGAGGGAGGGGGAGAGAGAGTTAAATGCAGATTTAAAATCCGGGAAACAACAAAATAAATATTGTTTACATAATTTGGCATTGGTTTCGTTCAGGTTTTTTAAAGCACGAATCTGGTCAGCAGTACGGCTGTTTCTTATAAATCCAATTTGTGAATCTGGCAACAATTTATGCTTAGTAGAAAAACTGTAGAGACTAGTATGTAAAATACCGCAGAAAAGTTTGAGTAAATTGCAGCAACATGTGTATCGCCCTTGTTGCGTAGTTACATCGCCAGGCCTCGGAGAAAGCGTCATTAAATGTGCGTATTCACAGTAAAATTTCTGAAAGGAAAATTATTTAAATTGTACACTTTTAGAGGCTTAAACTGTGAGCCTATATGTAATGAAACGAAATAAATCTTAACATATGATGAATCCATTCCATTCCATATAAATTAATATAATTTTTTAAGTTGCGAAATTGAAATAGAGGCACTTAAAAGATTCTATTAATTTTTATGTAATGGAATCATCATATGTTAAGATTCATTTCTTTTCATTACACATAGGCACATAATTTAAGCTTATAAAAGTATGCAATTTTAACAATTTTATTTTCAATCATTCTGGTGTGAATGTGCGCCTTTAATATGGATTAAATTCTACAGATAATAGGAACCAGTTGGTGATGTCCGATATTTAGCATTTCATTCGAAATAAAGTCAGGACCTGAGGACTTGGGGTAATGATTTCATTTACAGTAATTCATTTGTTAAGTTCATTAAAAATTGTGTTCCTATTAGATGCAACGTAGTCAGGAGAATTCACTATTTATTAACATGTTGTTGTTGCATGGTTAGTTGGTCAATGTGTGAAATCCATTCTGCCATTAGGACAGAATTTCGAACAACAGTTTCCGATTCTTTTACTTTATTAAGCAATTTCCAGAACGATTGAGGATTACGATCATGCAAGATTTCGAGCTGATACAAAATACCTTGCTAAAATTGAATTTTCTTAAGATTTATAAGCCCCGTGTAGTTAGAACGAGTTGACCCAGTTTCTTGACGAGGCTGTGGACACAATGGGTTCACGCGGAGTTTGATACTAATAAATTTGAGTTTCTTTATCAGCTCAATACAGTCTGGTCCGAACTATTTCTTAGTCTTGTTCTTGTTTGTTTTAGCTGTTGGCTTGTCCCACGACTTACGTTTTACTCCGGCGAATTTGTTGATATATAATTCAGTAAGAGTGTTGACGGTCAAGTCACTGGTAGTATCATGCGATAGGTAGATACCAGCAAGTCTTTGGATGTGAGATTTAGTAACAGAGCTTGCTAGCGCATATGCAAATTTGAAGTCATCACCAGGGGACCTCCTGAACGTAAGAATAAATACAGCAAATGAACCCACCCACCCCCACCCCCATCTGCAGACTTTAAAATACCAGTTGAAATGATATAGGATAACATGCAGTGAATAGAATATGTGTTAAGTACATGAAAATATATTATATGCCCCATGAATGCCGGGGAAGTCAGCATGTAGTCAAGTGCGCTGGGTTTGCCTCTATGACCACGCATAACATGTACATTGACCAAGGCAGCCGTCCACTATCCTATTATCCTGCGGAGGCCAGCGGAACTGCAAAGCTGAAGGAGTTCCTTTCCGTGACTATCTACTGGGGCGAGATCAAGATTATTTCTGTAGGAACATCTCTTGGGTTATTCAGGGGTGGGTTCACGAAGGCGATTATTTTTCACGTCGTGGGTTCGCCCAATAGAACGGAAAATATTCGCATTCCTGAATGGTAACTCAGATTTATTCCGCCTATAAAGATAGATATGCTCAGAATGCTGTTATACCATCATAATTCTTGGTAATATGTAGTAACATAATTTCTCACACGGGCATTTGTCTTGGGCAGCAGTTGTGCAATCCAACAAATACCCCATGATTCAGTACTAATGTGTTGTTAATCGTCAACATATGACAGGTAAATCAACAGCAGAAGTGCTATTGACAATCCGTTATCCATAGGTTTATGTATTTTACCAGATGTGATTGATTATGATAGCGCAATGGTTAGCGATACTTTGGTATAGATTCTATCTGTGATGAAAAATACTGACACAAGAAAATGGTTGGAATCTTGCCAAAACGATTTTATATATCATTTTATTTCATTCTAATGCTCCCAATGGAGGATTCCAGTTTCTCAGTCATTCATATGACGTCATAATCAACTACTCGACGTGTAGGATGACGTCATAACCAATTACGTCAGGAATGGCGAGGTTAAGTTCGTCACGAACATGCTTAACTGATGACGAACCAAGCGTTGTTATACGAATTCTATGTATTTATTATTTAATTAACATGCTGTTAAATATTTTGAAACCAATTTGAACAGGAGTTGTTGCTGCCATAGGCAGCAACGGATCCCGGTCAAATTAGTTTCAAAACATTCAACGGTGTATCTGTATAGTTTTCTGGAAATTGATAGTTGATCGATACCAACCCGGGCCAAGTGTGGGTGGAGCTTGGCTAAATATTGGCGGACATAGATAAAACCTGGATTCCTAGCTCCATAGCTGGAAAACCGCTCATTACCAGAAACCTCTTCAAGAATGAATGTTAAACGGAGCTTTACAAGGGAGGCGAATAATGAAGGTAGATCTACTTATGTTCGGACGAGGAGAAGAGGAGGAAAGGTAGAATATTGGGCTCGCTCCTCTCCAGTTCAACCGAAATTGCAAATCGTTGTGTAACGGGAAACCTTACTTTTCAGTCCTTCTGGAAGCTATGGATTCGAGGCTCAAAACATTCTAACAAAGTCAAGATGTTTTACACATGTGACAGCTGCGTAGCTCCAAAGGGCCTCCTGAACAAATTTGATAATTGTCATTACAAACACTTGTGTGACGTCGCGTTGTATTGTACTGTATGTTCGTAATTTCCCCCTTTAGGTAGGCGCACCGCCCAGACTAGCGGGGGCACTGTCCAGTGAAGTCCCCCCCCCCCGGACATATATACGCACCACCTGGGAAATGGTAACGTATCTACAGACAGTCGAAATAGTGCACCAGTGCTGTGCTGCCAAATATGACGTACTCTGTGGTCCAGACCGCACACATCTATATATATATATATATATATATATATATATATATATATATATATATATATATATATATATATATATTTATAGATAAGGTTCTTACAGGCTTCGGCTATGGCGTCATATAGACGTCATTGAATATTTTGGAGCTAATTTGACTGGGTGCTGTTGCTGCCAGTCCAGTCAAATTAGTTTCGAAATATTCAACAGCATGTTTATTAAATAGTAGAGACATCCAAGTCGTGCAACCTGTCGGACTATTAAAAGTTAAAGACGGCCAAATAGAATCATTTATTAATTGATGGATACTCTGGAAAGGTGAATTACATTTTAGATCCGATTGCAATCTGACAGTATGGTGTCCTCTCGCCTGACATACATGTGACACGTGTTGGCGCCTGTGTTGAAAATGGAGGATTTGTAGTTGTTGAATGCTGGCATTGCATTTGCTGATCTCGTTTTGATGACACAAATATGTCTAAATGCATGGGACCTATCTATAATTATAGAACGCGAGTGTGGGTCCTCGTTTTCATATTTTTCAAACTGTATGGGTTAGTGTTGAAACGGCAGATGGGGCACACGTGTACCGTATTATATGCAACAGAAAGTATTACATAATCGACCTTTCCAAGTGTATCTATCAATCATATGACGTCATAATCAACTACACGGCGTGTATGATGACGTCATAATCATGACGCCATGAGTCACTCGATATAGTCCGTCTTTAACGTTTAATAGTCCGACACGTTGTATGAATTGTATGTCTTTGCCATTTAGTAAACATCCCATTTAGAAACGAATTTGACTAGGCGCTGTTGCTGCCATAGGCAGCAACAGCGCCCAGTCAAATTAGTCTCAAAATATTTAACAGATAACGTGTATAGTTTTCTGGAAATTGAATGTCAGGGCGTTCGGGGATCGATCGATCACAACACGATCGAGGTATAGGTGGAGTTTAGCTAGAGATTGGCGGGGCATAGCTAAAACTGGAAAAGTTCAATGCAATGAATCATACATATACAATGTTGAACAGCTGAATATTTTGGACGTAATTTGAGGGGTGGGGTGGGGTGGAGTGAAGGATTTTCCAATGTTTAGCACCGTAGTTGTATGATTGTCTTGAAGTCTAGCCTCTATGACGTCAGGATTAATTGTCATGCATGTCGTTTTCTCTCGATCATGACAAATTCTACATGCGAACAAGGAACAAGCGACGAACAAAGACGAAATCCGAATGTCAGTTACTAAATACGGGCATATCTACTTGCTGATCCGAAGTTAAATAAGTCAAATAAGCACACATATACCTCGTGTTTACATGTGTCCGTTGAGGTAAAATATAATAGGCTTTAGACTGCGCCTAGCTGGGGGTCAAATGGCAACATCATTCCTCGCATTTACAGACTCTACAAAACAACTTCAAAGAAACTAGATCCTTTAATATGCATGTCATTTGCAGGTTGTCGTTTGATTGTCTCCACCAGTACGACCACCCATATTATATAACCACAATCTCCTGGACACAAAGCCAAGCAAGGAACCCACTGCATCTAATGACAACTTATAATTCATCTTTCAGCTTCAAAGCGCTCAACATGCTGATAAAGGTTTCTCAAACAATAGAGGAATCCAGTTGTAGCTATTCCCCGCCCATCTATAGTTAAGCTCCACCCACGCTTTGCCCGTGTTGGGATCGGTCAATCCCTGCACTTTCTGAATCTCAATTTCCAGAAAACTATACATGTAAGCTGTTGAATACTTTGAAACTAATTTGACTGGCTACTGTTGCTGCCTATGGCAACATCAGCATCCAGTCAAATTAGTTTCAAAATATTCGACAGAATGTTTAGTAAAAAGTAGACCCGAAAGCTTAGTCCGTCATCAATTAAGCGTTTGTGACGAACTTAGCTACGGCATCCATGACGTCATCGATTATGACGTCATCACATAGGCTACATCACGTAGTTCATTATGACGTCAGTTGATTGATGGATAAACTAGAATCCTCCATTGAAAGTTTTTTCTCGGCGATTCTTCATTTACATGACAAGAGAAGGCTAATTTACCATTGGAATTAACAAAAGCTTTCTTATGTCCAGTAAATGAACATTTCTTGTGGCTATCGAGCCAGTCATTCCAGTGGTAAATCTTCAAAATTGTTTTTTTGCCCTGCAAATGAACATTCATCATGGACATTATATTGCAGATGCCGATTTTGGTCGACTTAGTCATTAATGGGTTAAATTGACACAGGGGTGGGGGGTGGGGGGGAGTTAACGGTCCAGTGAGTGTCCGTTATAAACAGGGCGTATTAGAAATTCGAGTGTGGTTAGCTGGCATGTTCTGACTGTCTCTATCTGGTCGACAATTATATAACCAGACTACGGATCCTAACCGCTAATTTAATGCGCGTGTCACACATGAAAGATCTAACAGAAACTTAGATCAAAATGGCCACGCCATGCTCAACTAAACACCTCAAAGGAGACGGATTGCGATTGCATGCCGTCAATAACAAGTTTATGGTGTAATTTTCCAAGAAATCTGACGACGCATGCCATTCTGAATAGCCTATGTGACATTGTTCCAAGCGAGCTAATTTGTGGAACGTGTTGATTTTTAAGAGCAATTTGACGACAAGTCATTGCTGGCTGATGAAACAACAACGGACAGTGAAGTTGCTCTCAAAATAGTAATCGTGAATTTAACTCTGGCGACTGGTTAATATGTACACGCATTATAAAATAAATGCCTTAAGTTTAAATCGTTGATAATTTTGAACATATTTCTCGAATTCCTGAACGAACTATTAAAGCTATTTGAGTGAAAGTCGCCACAGATCTTCGTCTGGAGACAGCAATACTGACACCTAACGTTTAATGACTTGGTCATAAATTTAAAACACCGAACTCCTTTTAATGTCGATCGTTTTTAAAAGACATAGGTGTTACAATAAAACACCTAGATTTTAATATAATAACCTTCCTGCCAAATTTTCTAAATTACTTAATATATTCTTTGTATTAGTACTTGTTCTCACGTGAACAGGTGTGGTGTATGTTAGGCAATTAACGTAATTAGCTTAAGCCATTAATTGATCGCGAGTGAGACAGAGTTAATGTATCATTGTATCTCACTAGGCCTACTGTAAAAAATCTAAATAAATATTATTGAAATGCGTTGTCAAGAAGTACGTTTAAAACCACATTTCCTATTTAATATAAGATAACCGTTAAATGGCTAGCCAGTGATTTTAGTAATAGATTTTCAAAAATAGCCTTCCCTTGGCCTGCAAATGGGCATTACTCAAAACATGTGCAGAGGCCGGTTTTGGCCTTCTTCGCCATGAAACGGGTAAATATCGCCAATGTGTTTTGCCAAATTTATGCCGTTGTGCGAAGAACATCAGCCACGTCCGTTCTTAGTATTCCATGCCAAAGTATAATATGTTGCACATCAAAGGAAATGTTATCAAAATAGTCTTCAGAAGGATTGTTAAAATCTTGATATCATGTCTGTGAAATCCACAGTCTAATCTTTTCTCAAAATTGCAAAGGGTTGAAAATCCAAAATGGCAGCCACTAAGAAAACTGACACAATTTACCAGTTATTTTCCCCAAAAATGTTTTTAACGAGGGATTGAGCTGGACGCTTCAACGCTTCATGATGTTGGTACTACCAAATTCTAGGAATATACATCGACACTTTTATGCTTCAAACCACCCTGCTGAATATCCGTGAAACGAAAATGACAGCTATCCCAGTAAAGATGGGAACTATTGGCTCAAATTCAGAGCCTTGTAACTCAATGGAAAGCTTTTGCTAGCTACCATTGGGTGTGTAAACATCTAAGAATGTAAGCCACTGGCTCTGCAAATTGTAGATCATATTACTAGCTGGAATAGGGGTTTAATCATTCGTATCTCGTGAGATCTCCTTCAATACGAGATCGAGAAAAGAATCTTGTATGTATTGAGTAGCCATTGGCGTAGTGATTTCCACCAGCATATGGTGGTAGAGAATGGAAACTTAAAGGACAATTCCGGGATTGGTAAAAGTGTACTTTATTTGAAAGACTAATATATGACTAACATATTGGATCCTAAATAAAAACAATAGACAAATAATACGAGTAACTATACCATCGTAAACATGGGATTATTTTATCTCCCGGGCGGCGCCATTTTCTTGCAACGAGGGCGAGATTTCACGAGATCCTGTCGTCATCCCCGCACCAACTCTATTTTTGCCAAGCACCAAGGATGTACAGTAAATATGTATATGCATGGAGGCCTAACCTGGGCTAATTTGTAATCGGTAGGACATTGTCCAGTTAAGCTAGTAAGTTTTTCAAGTAATTCTAGTATCCGAAGTCGGTGGGGAATCGTTAACCCCTAGACCGCTGAAGCATAGATTCCATTTTCTCTATGCGATCAGAATGTGTTGTTTTTGGTAACAATGCTGCTGTAAGTCAGTGCTGTTCACGACAGCAACACGTTTCGGCAACATTTTTTTCCAAAATGTACCCCGGCACTATCTATGTAAGCAGGCGTTACGCATTTTACACCACGCGATAATGGTTAAATGAAGTGGCACACTTGACACGTGCGTATCGTCAAATTATTCAGCCGACTCAAGATACCGGTATAGCGTGGGTCGCGGGCAATGTACATATATATTCCAAGAAAACATATGATATGATAATATTGCCGGAACCACAGAACCGATTGTAATAATTCTGATACCTACCTGTAGAGGCAAATTCGAAGATTTATCCAATGCTAGGAATGTTAGAATCGGCCTTGTGGTTTAAAAGATATACTCTGCAGGAAAAACTAAGCCAGCAAAATTTCAAGCAAAAATTTCAGGATGCGCTCTATCCATCATCCCATATCAGAATGCGTATTACAGCTACAATGACAGAATTAGCTGTGCCGAAGCTTTACAATGTTATCACATAACGGGGAAAATTTCATCAAAATATCTTAATTATTGAAATCACTACAGCTTGCCGGGCAATAATGATCGGCGATGAAAATTACCAGATTTTGTGTCAAAATGTTAATTCATTTGGTGATATCTCTGGCAATATTCACGTGAGCAAAATTATAATTGGTCAGGCAAATAGCCATTTCTTTCAGCTTTAAGCACACTCCAATTTAATGACAACACGCAAAGATAGAGTCTGCGAGACAAAACCCATCTCATGCCGAATTTTACCAAAAAAGGATAACATATTCTCAGATAGTATCTTAAATGAATAATTTTTTCAATACATTCCAGTCTTGTGAGCCTCTTGTCCGATATTAACATCCATTATATCATATTAATCCCGAGGTCGGCACATATTTAGAGATCCTAGAATCATTGGAATCACTTCAGCTTCAAAATAGTTTGCTATTATCATTTATGTATACTTCCTTAAAATATATACCCGTATCCCTAGGCCTCTCGCCTCTAGTCATAGCAATAGCGGTGGTGCGGGGATGACGCGATAAAATGGCAGCGCCCAGATGTGCGAAAAATTGTCAATTTTACCGACTTTATTTAGCGATAGTTGGTTACGCTATTTCTATTTGGTTATTATTCTGGCGCAATTTCATTAAACATGTAATAATCTTTCAAATAAAGCATACTTTTTATCATCCCGGAATTGTCCTTTAAAAGGACACAAGAGCTACCCTCTTCATACCAGACAATATAAGTTCATGTAAAACGAGATGATCTAAAGCCTATAGTAGTCTACAAGTAGTTAAAAAAAAAAAATAGTCCCTCTGAATTTATCGTAAAATTCAAATCTGTCGCGCACACAATGAGGTCAAGAATTTGCTGACGTTGCGTCGATGCTGATATCACACGAACCACCGAATGGATCGAGTGGATTTTAATGTATGTATCAAGCTAGTGATACAGAGGTTAAGATGATACCAAAGTCAACACGATCCACCGTGTTGATAGACTGGGTCCAGATATGTCTGCTTAATGAAGTGGAGTGTGTCTAATCGTTGTGATGACGTAATAAGATGGCCGGTCAATACATTACAGGTTTATTCTCAAAGAAGCCACGCCTCTATTTTTAGATTAGGTTTTAATATCTTAAACAGTTTGCCATTTCATTGGGAACCCCTCCCTTAAATAAAAGATATAGAACTGAAATCAATCATGTTGTCTTGTTTCTTGACAGGCTGTCAAAACCAGCGAACGTAGCTGTGCAATATTTAGATCCAGACACATCGTAGCTTAGATTGGAACAAAACTGAAAACAAGGTGGCGAAAGAATGCGTTCAATTATAAACCGCATTATTGTCTGCTTAAGGCAGCAAATGGCTTCCAATCAAATTAACTCTAACCTATTCAACAGAAGATTTCTTACATCGTGCTTAAAATTGTACTAACATGTTTCTGTTTTTGCTTTGAAACCATGTTAAAGGAAATCTCACCGTATCTTATATTAACCATTCAGGTGATAGAATTTGCCACCCATAATCCATCCTTGATATTGTAGCTTTTTTATCATGCCGACAACGAAAGTTTTTCAGGCTTTAATAGCTAGATGTTGATACACTTCTACAGCATATGATAGCTGTCATGATTAACTTTTCAACCAATCAGAAAAAACCTCGCGTGTCTGCCTCGGGATATGTCCCCAGTCATAGAGGTGCCAGCTATAGTTTGGCAATGTGATATAAAAGCAATCACACATGTAAACTGTTGAATATTTTGAAACTAATTCGACTGAAAGTCAAATTAGTTTCAAAATATTCAACGGGATGGGAATGTAATGCATTGGCACTTACATGACATCACACACTATCGCTTGAGAAGACAAAATGGTGGCGATCACTGTTCAATATTTACTCGATATTACAAAGCAAATAATTGTGACACAGATAAGGGAATGTGACAGGATATGAATGATATGGAATCTATAAACCATAACCTATCAGTACAATACAACATTTGAGACGAGATTAGCATCCCTTTAAATTTATTTATGAGTGGAGGACAACCTCCAATAGGCGACGATTGGAGTACATCGACCAACGAACCTCAATGGAGGATTCCAGTTTCTCAGTTAATCACATGACGTTATAATCAACTACGTGACGTGTGGGATGACGGCATAATCAATTACGCCATGAATGACATAACGTTCACGAACGCTTGATTGATGACGGACTTAACGTTGGTGTACGAATTGTACGTATTTACTATTTAAAAAACATGCTGTTGAATATTTTGAAACAAATTTCACTGGACGCTCTTGGTACCATAGGCAGCAACAGCACCCAGTCAAATGAGTTTCAAAATAGTCAACGGCTTACCTGTATAGTTTTCTGGTTACTGAGATTCAGAGAGTTCATGGATCGATTGATCCTAGCAAGGGAAAAGCGGGGCATAGATAAAACTGGATTCTTCCATTCCTTAAGTGCTTATTGTAGATTCTGAATCTCCCTGGATTACAGCCAGGTCGTTCCAACTCAGACTAATTTTTTTCGAGATGGATCATTGTTACCAGGTTCATTGATGGCAAGATTCGTGCACCTTGACACAGGGCCCACCTATCCTCGATTCTTATGGCAAGTCTACACGACGCATCAAACATTGTAAAGGCATGGAAGCATAATATCTAGCTGTCCTACTTAGATAGTGATGGAAGCCTAATATCGCGCTGTCTTTATCAGATATTGTTGTAAACTTTCGTTTCAGTTTGTCCATGGTTGTTAGAAATTTGGTAAGCGTCGGTACATATTATAGACATGCATATGACGACTTCAGTATCAAGAACATTAATCACAAGATCTGAATCTTTAGCAACCGTAAAGGTATGTATCAAGAGTACAGTGGCTTCTCCTGATAACGCAGCTTACCGAGCCGATGCCGGGAAGATACCGTGCTGAAAGTATCGTCCCGGCATCGGCCCAGTAAGCCGTGTTATCCGGGGTATCTTCGTGACTGTGCGCGATTAGGCTATTTTGATCATGGATAGAGCCATTGCGTTCTGTTACAAAAGTTACAATAACTGTCTTCATTCTCTTCCGAGATCTCCGTCAATGACCAAACACTTAACAATACTCCTATTAGTCATGTAGCAGGACCACAAAAAGTGCTTTAGATTTTGGGTAGGTTGGACTCACGAGATAACATTGGTCCTCATGGCTAAAATTGATCATTGCTGTGGAGATCATGAAACACGTGATGCCACCGTGAAAAGTGTGTGCGATGTACATGTAGCGACCCAATAACCAATTTGACCCATTTGTAAACGACGCATGACCGTTTGTAAATGGCGCTGAACCATATACCAATTTGTTATCCGCGCGCCCGTATGTAATTGGCGCATGCCCATATGCCAATTAGTTATCGGAGCGCCTGTTTGTAAACGGCGCAGGCCCATATGTCAATGACAAATTGGTATATAGGCCTGCGCCGTTTACAAACGGGTCAAATTGATTATTCGCGCGTCACATACACACGCGGATATGTTCAAAGATAGTCGGGCCACCGTTGTGAGTAATACAAGTAAATCAATATGTTACGTAATATAAAGCCATTTTAGCGTCAAATCATGTTTTGTGTTAGAAACTATGCCATAAATATATCATCAGTTCATTTCGCTATTTCATGTAATCATTTATGCGATATATTGTGTTTCCATTCCCTATGGCAGCAGCAGCTTCCAGTCAAATTAGTTTTAAAATGTTCAAAAGAATGTTTATTAAATCGTAAACTAATCAAACAGGTGTTCGCTATTGGTACGTTTTATGTTATCTCTGAGTACAGACTTATATTAGACTATAAGATTTTATTAGTCTACATGCGTATATTCCAGTACAGCTTTATAGTTTCCCATGCATTGTGTGAACTACTGCTTCCACAGATGAACAAACATAACCTGACTGATCGATATAGCCAAGCTGTTCCAAGAGGTGTTCATTCATTTCAAACTGCATTAACAAAAATTACAAAATCGACCGGTTTTTTTGCAAATATGAACGTCCAAATAATATCGTGGTAGAAACAGTAGTACATAGCTCCCGCGCCACCCCCACTCCTCTCAGGAAGGCCAAATATATTCTCCTGTACTCCACCTGTACATTAAAGTTCGAGTTTATTAGCTGTATTTATTCTTACACGAAGAATTTAAGAAAATTTAACACTTTCATAGATAAATTCCCCATATCTCAATTTCAAGACAATATTACAAAAAGGAGATTTAATATTTTGAAATTAATATGACTGGAAACTGTTTCTGCCATAGGCATCAACGACTTTCAGCTATATTATTTATTTAAACGAATTTTATTGTAACATATATGTACAATGGGATTGGGCACAAGTTCTATCAACTTAGAGACGCCCTCTCCCTACAAAATTGTTAATTGTGAGCAGAAAAAGAATTCATATAATATATAGGCCTACATGTAACACATACTGTGTGAGAAAAGTAGAAAAAGCAATGGAAGGAAGAGAGAGAGAGAGAGAGAGAGAGAGAGAGAGAGAGAGAGAGAGAGAGAGAGAGAGAGAGAGAGAGAGAGAGAGAGAGAGAGAGAGAGAGAGACAGACAGACAGAGGGAGGGAGGGAGGGGGAGGGAGGGAGGGGGAGAGAAATGCACAGTCAGATGGCTTGCCTTTTACAATACCTATGCTTTGCCATGTGATTGAGAGACATAGCGATAAAGAAAAACACCAAAAAACTATGACATGAATAAAATGAACAGTAATAATAATAACAACAAATTTTGACAGCAAAGAAATAGCTTTTCTATTAATAACATTTTATTTTAAAATACTAATTCCAAATATGGGAGGAGACTAGCAAAAACTTGTTGACAAGTGTGTTCCTCGTGCAAGACAGACTGAAAGATATAAAAAAATCTGCCCGTCTGTCGTATAAAACGGTGCACGCGCATCGCCGACTCTGCATTTATCTCTGCGGATTGATTTTTACTCCCATTCAAAATGGTATATAGCGCAATACGTGCTCAAATTCCTGGATATAGTCCACTAAATGGTGTCTTCTTCCCAATTTGGGCATTCCAAGAAAAAGTGACGGGATGTCTCTGGTATATGGCAATACGAATAATTTGGTTGGTCAACAAGATGGGAACTACATAAATCAGCATTTAATTGGCACAGAATAATATTTTATTTTATTTTGCCCACTGAATAGTATGTTGGGATCTTCTGTGAGGAAGATTTAAGTTTCCTCTTGAAAATAGCAACGAAGAGGCTGTTTTATTACGTCATCCAGGTTATTCCACAGTTGAATAGTACTGGGCATAAATGAATTCTTAAATGTTTCAAGACGGTGGCTAGGCACAATGAAATTTTCTGTATGTCTGAGATTATACTCTGCGACATCCCTCACCCTTTCGGGAACAATATCCATGATATAATCTGGGCAGTCATGATGGACGATTTTGTAAAAAGTTATTAGTATTTTTCTGCTTGCGACTATCGCTTAAAGATGCTAGGACAGTTTCTTTATAGAGCCTTGTCAAAGGCGTATATTTTGGCAGGCCTGTTATTATTCGTATTGCATTCTTTTGAATAATTTCAAGTTTTTCTGCATCCCGATCAGAACAACCATCCCAAACCTCGCTGCCATTTTTTAATACAGGACGTAAATATGCAGTCTAAATGTTGGATAATGTTTGTCTGCTTAAAGCGTATTTCATATCATAGTTGATAATATTTTGCCGGCCTTTTTATCATTGTATCTATGTGTTGTCCATGTTATGTCATTTGAAATGGTTATACCAAGATACTTTGTGTGTGGAATTGACAATAATAAATTATTATCAAGAAAGAGATTTGGTTGTCGAAGGTTATTTATATTTGAGATTGTGAGATTAACGTTTTTTGTATGATTGAAGAGTACTAGCAATTGTTTTGACCAGGTAGAAATAACATTTAAATCGTCATTTCTATTTCCACAGATGATGAATTTGAGCAACCTAACGCACTGTCATCGGCATACGATTTGAGAATGCTTTCAATATGCATTGAAATACCATTTATATAGATAAGGACTAAGAGAGGTCCAAGCCCCGAACCCTGGGGGACTCCATCATCAATTTGTCTCAGATGAGATTTGTCCTGGTTAATTATAACACACTGTTGCCTACAGGAGAGATCACTCCTAAGCCATATGAGGTCTCCGTCCAGGCCATGGTCTTGTAGCGTAAATAGTAATCATTTGTACCAGACTCTGTCAAAAGCTTTTGAGATGTCACAAAATACTACACTGGAAGATTTGCGTTCGTCAAGTGCTTTCGACAGAATGTGATATAACTCAATTAGTTAATATACAGTTGAAAAGCCTGGACGGAAGACTGATTGATACTTATACAGAAGATTTTCGCGGATAAGATGGTTATAGACATGTTAAAAAAGTATTCTTTCCATTACTTTGCCAACAGTGCTTAGCAAGGAGATAGGTTTGTAATTTTCAGGTAGTTCCTTATCCCCTTTTTTAAATAAAGCAAAGACTTTGGCTGTTTTCCAGATATTTGGAAACATGTTAGATTCACGTGATCTATTAAAAAGCAGATACCACGGAAAGGCAATAACCTCCACAGTTTCTTTTACCATTTTATGACTTATTTCATCATTTCCTGACGCTTTGTTCAGCTTTAATGTATT
Organism: Chaetoderma sp. LZ-2023a; assembly: GCA_034401795.1. Taxonomy (NCBI): domain Eukaryota; kingdom Metazoa; phylum Mollusca; class Caudofoveata; order Chaetodermatida; family Chaetodermatidae; genus Chaetoderma; species Chaetoderma sp. LZ-2023a. The sequence goes on along the minus strand of CM067369.1, from coordinate 83,211,019 downwards.
TATGACATCTATTATTTCAGATTCTTGGATTAAAATATTGGACAAAGTATAATTTGCCTTATTGTCTTCAAAATATGCAACAAAATATGCTATATATCGGAAAGAAAGTACATTTCAGGGATTTGTCGGTGACAGGTTTAAGGGGATACTAATTACATTTGAACGGAGAAATCCAGTTTTTAGCTATGCCCCGCCCATCTCTAGCTAAGCTCCGCCCACACTTCGCCCGTGCTGGGAGCGATCAACCGTGAACTCCCTGACTCAATTTCCAGAAAACTATACAGGTAAGCTGTTGAATATTTGGAAACCAATTTGACAGGGTGCTATTGCTGCCCATCGCCCAGACAAATTAGTTTCAAAATATTCAAGCGCATGTTTATTAAATAGCCCAGACATATAATTCGTACAACAACGCTTAGTCCGTCACCAATTAAACGTTCGTGACGAACTGTCATGTAGTTGATTACGACGCCATCCTACACGTCACGTAATTGATTATGACGTCATATGATTGACTGAGAAACTGAATCCCCCATTTTTGTATTGTGTTGATAGAATATGGTACATAGATTCCAGATCATTCACTTCCGCTAAAGTCATTTATCTGTATCACCATTATATATTATGCTTATTAGCGTCGCTCTAATGGTGAACTTTGGTTGCAGCTATGTTGTCTCCTCAAGCACGTAGGCTGTCATGCAGATGCCATGATATTCTTTGTTATGCAAGAAGTATTGTGTTGCATATTTTGAAACTGGTTTGACTGGAAGCAGCAACTTCCTGTCAAATAGTTTCGAAGTAATCAACAGCTTACCTGTATTGTTGCTTTGGCATCTAACTGCAAGACTGAGCACTTACAGCAAGTAAGGGAGACAACCTAGTTTTCTTCTGATTTGTTCAAAGGTATACATCTTGGCAACCGTTACTCTTTAACCAACAAATTTGTTCAAGAAACTTTCAATTTTCTCATAGAAACTGTCCATTTGCATACCAATAGAAGTCTGTTTTGAAAATTTGCTCGAGCCATGCATTCCAGTGGTAAATTTTCAAAAATAGTCCTATCTTGGTCTGCAAATGGACCTTTCCATTTTTAGCTATGCCCCACCCATCACTAGCTAAACTCCACCACCTCTCGCCGTGTTGGGATTGATCGATCCCCAAATGCTCTAGCTATAAATTTCCTGAAAACTATACAGGAAAGCTGTAGAATATTTTGTAACTAATTTGACAGCACCCAGTCAAATTAGTTTCAAAATATTCAACAGAATATTTATTAAATAGTAAAAGTAAACAATTTGTACAACAACGCATAGACCGTCTTACAATATGCGTTCGTGACGTACTTATCGACGTCATTCATGACGTCATTCATTATGATGTCATTGTACACATCACGCAGTTCATTATGACGTCATATGATGGGTGGGTACTCTGGAAAGGTGAATTGGCATGTCTCAAGACCACTACTGAGGCCGTTTTTGCTAATATGAATGTTTACGGGTTAATAGATCGGGGAAACATTAAGCTATTAAACCTTGAATATTTTTCTTTGACAAATGATAAATAAACTTAAAATGTCATACATAGTTTATGCGTGGTGCATCGCATCACCTGGGTGGAAAGTACAAGACGCTCAAGGTGAGTTTTTCTTTAAGATAATTTAAATGATTTAAATTGTTTTAAATAAAAACTCACCTTGAGCGTCTTAATGCATTTACTGGTATTGTGTGACTGATTACGTGTATGGTTAGTAATGTTTGCACAGGTGTTTTGTTGACACTAGTGATCAAAGAATCATCGGCCCATGATTGAAAACCAACATATGGTTTGATTGAGGAAAAAGTTTATGTTGTTGATGGTTTGGTTTTATTGGCCACTCAAACCTAGATGTATTCGAGCCATGACATTCTTTGAGGGGCTTCCCCAGAAGGGTTGCGTAAGTCAAAACTGAAATAAAAAAGTTAATAGGTTTCATGTCATACATACTCATTGATATATTCTGTAATCTTACTAAAGTAATACAATTAGTCGTGGTTGACCCATCACACATGCCAATTAAACAGCCAGCCCAGACACGTGTTAAGTTACATTGCACACTAGTACGTGTTCATCATATTTGAACACATTGCGCGTGCATTTCGACAATAGCGTAACTATAGGGTGTGAAAAGATCAAATCTGGGGAAATTTGAGTCGCTAGCTTTGCGTAGCGGCTACCAGGTGTGTTTGATTGCATATGCAAATTAGCATTCTTAATCTCGTGATCTTGTCCTATAGTTGATGTTGAGCTTCGACCGTTTGATCCCAAAATTAAAATTCCTTCGGGATCCCGAGGGTAACCCTCCGCACAAGTATGATCAAGATCATCTCAGTATAAATTGAGTTATCGCACCACAAAAGCTTTTATTCTCTTATTATCTTGGCCTTGATCTTGGACATTTGAGAGATAGAGAGAGAGAGAGAGAGAGAGAGAGAGAGAGAGAGAGAGAGAGAGAGAGGAGAGAGAGAGAGAGAGAAGGGGAGAGGGAGGGAGAGAGAGGATCGATGGAGAGAGGGAGAGGGAAGGGGTGGAGTGGTGGGAGGGGAAGGAGGGAGAGATAGAAAGATGAGGGGATGGAGGTAGCAATAGTCGCGGCTAGTAAAAACCTTTTATCAACAAAGGATATCGAATTAGTAATTATAAAGCGGGGAACACATGTGTTCGTATTGCGTAGTGCGTAATGCGTATGCTCATTGCGTTGTAGGGGAACACATGTGTGCGTATTGCGTAGTGTGTAATGCGTGTGCTCATTGCGTGGTGCGTGATGCGCAAATTTAAAAATAATTGAAAATAAATGGGAGTGATCACATGTGTCCGTAGTGCGTAATGCGTGTTGCGTACTGGCTATTGCGTTGCGTATTTATCGCTTCATGGAGCGAAAAACACGCATCACGCACCACGCAATGAGCATACGCATTACGCATTACGCACTACGCAATACGCACACATGTGTTCCCCGCTTCAGTCCTTTAAACCCCGAATTCTCAGAATGTCTTTTTCAAGGTAATTTCGCAGGTAATCTGTTGAATGTTTTTTAAACTACTTCAACATGGAGTGGTCTCAAATAGTTAAGTCATTGAAATAATACATACCTTAATTTAAATGAAGCGATAAATACGCTTAGATTTTGTCACCAAAACGATGCGTGTGCGGCCACACGGTGATAGGGATAAGGGACGAGTTATCTCTCTTTGCTCGCTACATTCAAGCGTATAAGAGTAAGCTCCCTTAACCCAAATAACTACAGTTAAAAAAAATTCGATTGCCAAATATTATGTTGATTATTTGAGTGGGGGATTTTGCAGCCAACAACGGATTCAGCTTTCAAATTATCATTTAAAGCTACCAGAATGCCCGTCTTGAAAATGAAACTCCCCATCAAAAGAGCAGATGGCCTGGCAAACGAGATCACTTCTACTTATGACAACCGTAAGGCCAATTTTATGTTTTGTTTTGCAAAAATTCCCACACAAAAAAAGTCGGAGATGGGAAAAAATTTAATTAATGCACAATTTCATGCTCAAAATTTAAGCTATTACAGTATTAATCCTTTCATCATGTTAATTGTTAAATTTGATCAAGAAACTCCGAAACGTTTTTTCAGCGAGTGTCCATTTTCTGGCAAAGCGAAGACTATATTTGAAAATTTACCACTGGAATGGCTGGCTCGTTAACGAGCCAGCCATTCCAGTGGTAAATTTTAAAAATAGTCTTCGCTTAGCCAGCAAATGGACTTTTCTCATGACCGTTGCAAAGCTATTTTGAGCGGTTTGGCAATCAAAGGGTTAACAAAGCTATAGAAAGCACAAGAAACAAAAAACATAGATTGACGCATCTCCGATAGACACTTCTTCGGGCACATACAATCAGCGAACGGTTCAATGATCAGGTCGAAGATTCAGAAGATGAGACATTAAACCCGTTTGGTGGTAAATCAAAACCACTGCAGATCCCAATTGCAAAGGCAAAGGTTAAGAAACCAATGATGATCGTAAAGAACGGTCGCGCGTGAGGACCAGATTGCATCAACAATGAGCACATCAAGTATGAGTGTGATACCGTCTCTGCACCATTCACATGCATCATCATCAACTCTGTCGGTCTCTGCCTCTCTATATAGATGTTGGAGAAGGCACTCTCATCGCACTGAACCGCATTAGAGAAATTCTTTCAAATGTGACCTTATGTTGTATGACAGATACAATTCACAGATTTACGGTTCACTGGACCTTTGTCCGTATTGGGATGGATCGAACATTGAACTCCCTGAATCTCAATTACCAGAAAACTATACAGGTAAGCTGGTTAATATTTTGAAACAAATTTTACTGGGCGCTGTTGTTATCTATGCCAAATTAGTTTTAAAATATTCTATAGAATGTTAAATAAACAGCAAAGAAATAAAATTCGAGCAACTTGACGGACTATTAAGCGTTTATAAGGGGCTTAATCGCGCCATTCATGACGTAATAAATTATGACGTTAGTCTACATGTGACGTTATTGACTATGACGTTATATGATTGATAGTAGTACTATCAAAGCACTGGAATTTCTACAAAATGGGAATCGACATGTTACATGCATTTGGTACCATCAAGGGACCACGAATCCCTTAATTCACCCTGCAAGCCGATAGTGATGATGACGAACTACGCCTGGTGAGACCGCTACTGGCATACACGAGAGCATGAAATTAACTGCCTGCGTCAAATCAAGGCTTTCTGCAAAAATTGGATACTACAATAAGATCATCCAAGGAAGATGGTTTGTGACTAGTTCTCTGCATACGTTACCTCGCTCATCGATGAAGAAAACAGTTCTCTTGGTGAACTGCTTTCAATAACTGAAAGCCACGCACCTCTTCAGGAACAAAGCCAAAACCGAGTTCACACATGTATTCATGTCCGACGCAAAGGAGACGAATGTTGGTAGTATCTTTGGCCGGGCGCGGAGAGTTGGAGGAAGAGCAGAATGTTGGGCTTACACATTTGCAGTTCAAGCGACATTGCATATCATTGTGTAACAGGAACCAGTTCCATATAGATCTGTTGGAAGCCGTGGAATCATGGCTCTAAAATTCCCATGAAAGTTAAGATGTACATATGCGATGCTACCGATATCTCAATAATGCATTGCAACTGCAACAGGTGGGCAGGTCAAAAGGGCCTTCTGAACAGATTTGATACGTATCATCGCAAATACTTGCGAGCATTACAAATCACCACTGACCACACTGCCTAATGTGGGACTTAACACTTTACCAACTGTTCAACGCAGTTCCACTCTCAGTGAGGGTAGCAAACCAACAATGGTCAATAGGCGGACATATTCTTCTAATGCCAGTGAATACTCCCGCTTAGAAAGCATTGAACTTTTCGTAGCAACACGTGCCAGGCACGCAGAGGATGCAACAATAGCAAAGTATTTTGAGATCAGATCTCAAACACGTAATCAGTAAGACCAGTAAAATTCGAAAAATCCTCTGGGAACTTAGGGTACTCGCAGCGGATAAAATACGCTGCAGAAGGTTTAAGAAATCTGATTGCATCTGAAAGTATTTTCCACTCCATTCAGCCGCAGGAAACAGTCAAACAGTCTCATCATAACCATATAACCACAAAGAAAAAACCCTGTATATATTAGGTTACTCTCATGATATAGGCATTGTATATGCATGCTTGTTAGTATGGCTGTTTGGATTTTATTAGTGGTGTGAATTCTCTGTTTTTCGTAAATATAGCTGTGCCCTTTATGTTCTAGGGTTAGGGTTTATTTTAAGAAAATTCCCACTTAGAACACACGATCGGAGATGGAAAAAATATATAAAAATAATGCACAATTTCAAGCTAAAAGGTTTTAAGCTATTACAGTATTATCCTTTTATCATGTTACTTGTCAAGATTGATCAAGAAAATCCCAAACATTCTCGCAGTGAGTGTCCATTTGCAGGGCAAGAGAAGACTATTTTTGAAAAGTTACCACTGGAAAGGCTGGCTCGTTAATGAGCCAGTCATTCCTGTGGTAACTTTTCAAAAATAATCTTCGCGTGTCCAGCAAATGGACTGTTCTCATGACCACTGCAAAGCCATTTTGATCGGCTTGACCATTACATGGTTAACAAAGCTACACGTAACAAAATGAGTTACCGAAAATTCTGAGGAATACCCAATGATAAGGAATTGGCTGCGAAAATTTCTAGATGGAAAGAATGTTGAAAATAATGTCTTAAATTTCCAGCATTAATTTTTTCCAGATATGGAATAATTAAAGCGATGCTAATCTTATCTCAAATCTTGTATTGCACCGATAGAATATGGTTTATAGATTCCATATCATTCATATCCTGTCACATTCCCTGATCTGTTTCGCAATTATCTGGTTTGTAATATCGAGTAAATGTTGAAAAGTGATCGACACCATTTTGTCCCGTCAAGCTATTGCGTGTGATGTCATGTAAGCTCCAATGCATCACATTCTTTATTATGTAATGCTCATCCCATTGACTATTTTGAAACTAATTTGACTGGAAGGTGTTCTTGCTGCCTATGACAGCAACAACTTCCAATCAAATTGGTTTCAAAATATTCAACAGCTTACCTGTAGGATTGCTTTTAAACCACTTTGCCAAACTATAGCTGGAGCCTCTATATACATAGGCGGACAGACTAGGGGTTTTCTGATTGGTTGAAAAGTAAATCATGACAGCCATCATAGGGTGTAGAAATGTACCAACATTTAACTACTAAATCCTGAATATCTTTCCTTAGCGGCGTGATAAAAGGCTTAAAATTACCTGTATAGTTTATGACCGGCGTGTTAGATCGCCTGAATAGCTATCAAGAGATGGGATTAGTTATCCTTTAAGTTAGTAGGGTTTGTAAAATAAAATTGACATGGCCTTATCTCATTATAACCAACATGTAGAACTATTCCTACAGAAAAACCCTGTGTAGATTTAGGTAACTCGCATCACATAGGCATAGTATTTGGACGCTCGTCACTGTGGATTTGGTTAGTATTTTGAATTCTCTGATTTTCACAAACATAGATGTGTTCTGTATTTTCTTCAATGTTGTTGATCCATTTTATCCACATGTATTGTGTTTCATTATGATTGTAACCCATTAACATTTGTACTCATATAATTTAAATTGCGGTTATCTTTTTACAAGATTCAAGCCAATATCTTAACATACAGCTATCTAGTAGTAACTGTAGTATAAGCCTATTTATTGCTATTTCGCAAGATTCACAATATATCACATATATTTGGATATACTACATTTAATTTTTTAAAGGTGCCTTAGAAAGTCTAGACCGTGTACTCTAGCAACCGCTGTTTACTATCTAACACATACGCCCGTACTATTAGTACCAATTGTGGACTGTAATCTTGTGGCGTACAGGGCCAGCCAATATCTCCTTTGATCTTACCGCAGAGTGAACACCCACGAACTTGTAACTAGGTGAATATACTCAATACTTCATGCAAAATTGTAATATAATATCGTCTCCAGTCATTCATCAAATGTCTCCCCTTATTAATCTTCTGGTTATTATTACTATTAGGCCTTCAGCACGGTAAAACTGTACATGAAATACTGGTTCTTGGAAAAGCGATGTGTTTTTATCCATAGTTCTTACGGCTTATATAAAACTTAATACCTACATCTCAAAGATTTAACTTTTAAGGAGTCAGAAATCAGAATAATATTGACTGATGTAGAGCTTAAGAATAATGCTAATGAAGGCTGTTGCGTTTGGCGTGCGTGCGTGCTTGTGCGCGCGCGTGCTTGTGTGCGTGCATGCGTGCGGTCGACGTGCGCGTACGTTAACCCGATAACTTACTCACACTATAACCCGATTATTTGCATAATTTGAAGTCATTAGTTGCATAACTTGCAAACCCATGCGAATCTCTGTGTTTTACAGTTATTTTGTCACTCTTTCTTTTACCTATATCTCAGGCCGACGCGCAGGTACACGCACCCGCACCCCACCCCACCACACCCACTTTCACAACGCAAGATTATTACGTATCCACCAAGTAATAGGCCGTCGATGATGGTATTTGTCCAGCAGTCAAGGAACGATTTCTCACAGGAGGTCAAATAAGGAACGGCAAACAGTGGACAGATTTGACTTAACATGGTGTTACAATATGCCCTCTAGAAGAGGGTGTGGTTTCAATTTAAGGTATCAATAAAAAAATTATATGTCAAATGGTCCGTCACTGCGAGCCAAAAAAAGATTAGCGAGCCTTAGCATAAACAGGGGCGTCGCGAGTGGTATGGCAGGTAGGGCACTTGCCATACCAATAATTGGCCCAAAGATGATTCGTCGAATCATGAAAATATAATTATTATTTACCTGATAGTCATTTAACCTATCAGTAATTCTTTACGATATAAAATCAATATGTCGAATACTTTGAAAGAGATTTCACTGGAAGCCGATGCTGCCCCCAGCTTTCTTTCAAAAAATATTCACCAGATTATTTGTATGTCAGTAGTACAGTAGATTCCGAGGTATGGCTGCATTGAAATTAAGAAACTGTATTTGCAGAGTTGCATTGTTAAACAATGTCGTTGTCGTTGTCGTTGTTGATGTAGAGGGCAGAGGTCAAGTAGGCCTGATTCTTATGATATAACAAATATTCTATTGATATTTTAACAGAAAGCTAACTAGAAATTTAGTCAACATCACTTTCAAATTCAAATCTGCTAAAAAACTGATCTTGACAGCAAAAAATCCAAAATCCAAGATAGCCGCCAAACTGTTTATTCGACATTTTAGTCTGGAGAAAAACTGAAATCGGCATACTCTAAAACCTAGATAAAAACAAACTTTAATGGCCATTAGTCCCTATTGACATCTCCCAAATATCGGCGCGATCTGTTCATCTGTATTTTCCTTTCTTTATGATGTCCTGAGAAGCAAAGTTAGCCTAATATATTGCTGCACCTCGAATTGAGATCCGTCCAATTGAAGACGCACATAATAGTTGATTTGATTTGCGGTTCTTACTTTTGATGAGATACTGGTTTGTGCGGTTGGAAGGAGTGAACACTTGCTCGATTACAATCAGTTTTCTTTCACCATCTCACCTGAACACTTGCTCGATTACAATCAGTTTTCTATGATCATCTCACCTGAACACTTGCTCGATTACAATCAGTTTTCTATCATCATCTCACCTGAACACTTGCTCGATTACAATCAGTTTTCTATCATCATCTCACCTGAACACTTGCTCGATTACAATCAGTTTTCTATCACCATCTCACCTGAACACTTGCTCGATTACAATCAGTTTTCTATCATCATCTCACCTGAACACGTGCTCGATTACAATCAGTTTTCTATCATCATCTCACCTGAACACTTGCTCGATTACAATCAGTTTTCTATCATCATCTCACCTGAACACTTGCTCGATTACAATCAGTTTTCTATCATCATCTCACCTGAATACTTGCTCGTTTACAATCAGTTTTCTATCACCATCTCACCGTGTGCTCTGTGAGCATACGAAGCTCCTCTAGGTTCTTCTTCGCGTTAGTTGTCTTAGATTACGTTTTTGATCTCTGATTTCAAAACACTTAACAATGGACCTTTCCAATTTTAGCCATGCCCTGCCCATCTCTAGCTAAGCTCCACACACATCACACTCGTGTTGGGATCAATCGATCTCTGTACTCTCTGACTATCAATTTCCACAAAGCCAAACTGGTATTTTGGAACTAATTTGACTGGGCGCTGATGCTGCCTATGAGACATACAATTCGTACAACGTGTCGGACTATTAGGAGTGAAAGAGGGGACAAATAGAATCATTAATGGCGTAATGATTATGACGTCATAATACACGCTACTTTGCTGATTATGACATCATGTGACGTCAGATGATAGATGGATACTCTGGAAAGGCGAATTTGGTGTTACTGGAAAGGTGAATTTGGTGTTATGGCAACCTGGCTGCGCATTAGGTTTGGTTGAACCCAGTACTGATTTACTCGAGATCTCTGAGCGGGTGTATTCCCTGCCCTTCGAAGAACGTGTCCAAACACTGAGCGTCGCTGCGGCGCTCCCCAAATATAGTGTAGCCGTATTGCACAACTTGAGAGTGCCGAGTATGAGATGAAGCTGTATAATCAACCAGCAGTGTGATTCGTGGTGGCTTACCAGTGTTTGCGATGAGAGCGTCGAGTACGTTCGTGAGATGATCCTTTGGAGCTGCCCAAATGTCACCGTTGCACCTCACTATTGAGACGCATGTGCATCGCGTATGTGCTGCATCTGAACTTTAATGGGAATTTTATAGCCGCGAATCCACATGATGGGGTAGGATTATAAACCAATGTTTCCTGTTGTACATGTACCCATAGTGTGCGTGCGTGCGTGCGTGCGTGCGTACGTGCGTGCGTGCGTGCGTACGTGCGTACGTGCGTGCGTGCGTGCGTGCGTGCGTGCGTGTGCATAAGCCAGGGAATGTTACAAACAGACAACAGAGGGATCCGATCTGTCACTCAAGTATATGACCGTCATTATGAATTACGTCAGGCATAGGCTGATGTCACAATACATAGTGGCGTATCTAGCTCCATCATGAACATTGTAGGGGGTGGGGGTGGGGCCTTTGTCTTTACTATTTAATAAACATTCTGTTGACTTTTTAAAAACTAATTTGACTAGGCGCTGTTGCTACCATAGTTTCAAAATATTCAATAGCTTACCTGTAGACGACCGCCGCGACGACGACGAAGAGGAAGAAAAGTGGGCGGATGTTAGCTAGGAGTGGATGGGGCATAGATACAATGAATGACTCTTACAAAAGATAGCAACTGACACTTCAATGCTGAAAATTGATTGATTCTAGACAAAGATATAGCCGTTTGTAAAAGTTTAATGAAACCGCAAGTTAAAACCACACAATACCTCTAGCTTTGCTAGAAGATACTTTGCGACGTGGTCAATGGATGTTATATAATTTTATTTTACTCTGGTCATTTCTGCTGGAGAATCAGGATTGGTTAGTTTTTAACAACAGAAACTCAATATGGACATCCATTGTCTCAAATCCAAGGCACATGAACCGGAAACCTGCTTAATATTTTGAAACTAATTTGCCTGGAAGCCGTTGCTGCGAGAGGCAGCAACAGCGTCCAGCCAAATTAGTTTCAAAATATTCAACATCTTATTCCTTACATCACGAAGAACATGTGGTTTCTGGTCGGAATTACGTTGGAATGAAGTTATTGTTCTGTATTAAGATGACCAGTTTCATTGCAGAGATAGAAACTACTAATAATTCACGATTTATTCGTCCGTTTTCTCGCAGCGGAAAGCTACGGCGCTACCAAAAGATGGTTCTGCCAATCTTTGGGACAACAGTTTCTTTGATATGGACTGCAGCTTGGCATTAGTACCAGTGATCTCAATATCGCCTTATCGCATATGTAAGCCTAATTAAGGGTATGTTCTACGTTAAGTCCAATATGCTGAAACAAGCCTGAGATAAATATCAGGCAGGAGTATGAGGGAGACACGGTTATTAGCAAGGTCACAGTGAAATTGACCTTTGACGTCGTACCAGTAATGTCACTGGGCTGCGCGCACTTGAAATAGGTAAGCATGCACCCAGGACGAAGTAATCCTGAGATATAAGACAATGATAATGTAGATTTAAACTAAAAATACCCCCGCTATGCTAACAAACATGCAGGAATCACTCGCTTTACTTGTGAACATTCTAATTGTAGCCATAACAATCCCATTATGAAGCAGACACAAATACCATAATTATTATGTTCAATGATATAGTTCACACCTATTGACTCCATATTATAATAATTAAGATTGCGTGACAAGCGAAGTAAATTCTAAAGAAACCAACCTGAATGGGCCGATATTAGCGAGGCCTACAGATAAACGGATACAAGCAATACGAGATGATGTCTAACCCTTCTAATTTCAATATTTCCCCGATGCTTGTGAAAGAAAAACATTTTGAAAAAATGTATTCTCTTAAGCTGGTTCTGTCTCATACAGCAACGTTTTTTAAGAATATCTTTTCGAAAATAACCTATATCAGACTGAAAACTAGAAGTTTATATTCTAAACCGATCGTTCAACAGTAGAAGGTCCGATTTAAAATCATTTTTTGTCAATATGAACACGCCATATCCTGCTGAATCCCCGAGACGAGTAAGTCAGGTAGTTAGCTATGAAACATGCTGAACGCTTTCAGAGCAGAGTATAGCTGACAGTTGTTGCTGTGATTCTTTTTCAAAATATTTCAGCATAGCATTAATATGTAAGCAATCATATACAAACATACAAAATGGAGACTTTAACGCTTAACATCCATTGTCTCAAATCCAAGTCACCTAAACAGGAAACCTACTTAATATTTTGAAACTAATTTGACTGGACGCTGTTGCTGCAACATCGTCCAGTCAAATTAGTTTCAAAATATTTAATGAAGTATTCCTTACAATAGGAAGATTATGTCGTTTCTGGGCTGTAAGTTTGAATAGGTTAAAGACTATTCGAAAGGTGTAACGCACCATAACGCGTGAATTTATTAACAAACGTGTTTACATCTCCCTGGGTGGTGGGTTATTGTAGTGATGGGGCTGTGGTGAGCGAGCTATGGCTCGTTTCATGTCTCACAATTACAACACTTAGTCGGGTCGTTTAGGGCGTGTTTTAACATTAGTTCTGTCAAACGGCGACATATATCAGAGATGTTTGCACGAAAGGAAATAGTTTCACAACATTATATATCTGATTATGATATAAGTGTCCGTAATGCCAGGTCAAAGGTCACCGATAATCTTGCGATTTATTGGAATACATAAAGCAAATCTTTTCAATCGAATGATTTGAAAATTTGTCTAGACTACGAATTAAATCAGGCGAGAATAATCACTATGATAATTAGTCGTATTTGTCAGATATATTCCTAGACTTATTACCGCACACACCCTGACCCACCATTACTCACCGCCAATTTCCTTGAAAGCCTAGACATTTGACGTACCCCCGGACAGACTATGATAGAAATTTTCAGAATTCACCGTTTCAACCTGCCACTCAAGCATATTCCAAATAACATCATCATCAAACGACGTCAACAGATTTGTAATGACTCGACTCAATGACTCGATCTTTTCAGTGACCCCACTCGACTCGAGTCACTGTGGCAAAATGACTCGACTCGACTCGAGTCGTGGCACTAAATGACTCGACTCGACAAGTATTTGTCTCAAGGACTCGACTCGAGTCAAAGCCTTTACATGAGTCCTCAAAATTGCTGTTATTATAAAATATTTCGTGGCATACATTCCATGGAACAATTGTGGCTGGAATTCAGGAAAATATTTATATTTGGATTATGTCTCCAGTGTATCCGAGAGTAAATAAAATATGGTAACAGAACTATTGGCAGTGATTCACGCGGATTGTGTCTCTGGCATCTTTCTGAAACATTTGCTAACTTAATGAACAGTAATAGATTATTCTCAAATCTTATGATATATTAAATGAAGAATATTATGCAACTTATCTTTAGAGACTGGTTAATTTATTAGAAATCTCTCTGAAATGGATTCTCAGAGTAGAATCTTAACAAGTTCCCTAATGATAACCCCGTCCCAAGGCATGCCTTGGTTACATAGGCGCTAAGCTCTTTCAATGACAAATCCCTCAATAAATTTAATTATTTACGATCTAAAATATTACGTTGGATATTTTGAAATTAATGTGTCTGGAAGACTTCCACTCATATGTATGGTTGCCATGAAAATGGAATATCGGGAATTCATCGCTGAAATGGTTAAACCACTTCTAGATCCTCCCAAAAGCTCAAAACTGTTTTCCATACAGTTATCTGCTCGTATTACGATCCACCTACATAAATATGAGATCAGAATTTGATCCAGTGCAACACGTAAGGTGACGTTTTGCCATTTATATTGTCTTCCTCTTCCGGTAAAGCATCAACTTCATCAAATTGAAAACTTTGGCTCTAGGAGCAGTGTGCATGCGGGTGGGCACATTTGGGTTTAATATATATATATATATATATAGTCGGGGAAACAATTTAGAAACAACAAAAGAAGCTTATTGCTTCAAGCTATTCAAGGCTTGGGCGCAGTTCCCTGGAGCTGTGTTCCAGTGGAGACTTAGTGCTGTGGTGGAGCTTCGGTGGCAGTTGGAGTAAACGTATGAACGTTTCAATAGTTTTCGCAGAGACAGTGCTTTACCTCAATATGTTCCAGTGTCCAGTTGTGCATGGAAAGAATGCGATGATAGTCACATGATGACATAAGAATTTGGAATTCCTGGGTGTTTTCTGTTCATGTAGGAGATGGATGAAGTTCTGATGTCCGTGGCCTGGCACTACGACAAAATGGCTGTGGATCTTTTAGAACATACATGACATAGACACTCTTGCAGTTCTAAGGCTCTGCCAGAGACTGCCAGTTTAGCTCTCCGAGCATTGTACTTACACTGGAGGTCTGTCGTTACCGAATTAGCATATAGCATATATCTTTGGAATGATTCTAGTTTCTTGATCAATTCGTTGGCATATGCGTCCCAGCCGAATTGACTAAGCTGGAGAGTTGGTCTAACAAGAGCTTTGTAGGCTCACGCTGTGATTTGTAGATTGTTTACATTGATGTTCCATCTGAGGAAGTTCAGAGAGTTATTTGTGTGTTTGACTAAATGGCCATGGATTGTATATGGGTAGTCTAACGACTTTCTTTTGTGAGTAATCCTGGCAATCTCACATTTCTCATGGTGGAACTCTGCCACCGAGGTGTTTTCAAATTTTCCCAACATATCCAGATCTTTTTGTGGTAGTTGTGCATCATTCAGACTCTTAACAGTCAGCTAGATCATGGTATCGTCAGCAAACAGCCGTGTTGACTTTGTTAGATAATTTGCTATGTTATTGATGTAAGACAAGAATAGGCATGGTCCCGGGACAGACCCTCGTGGGACACCGGCGACAGCTGAACACAATTGGAGGATGTGCCATCGACAACTACGGATAAAGTTTTCATAGCTAATAAGTTGTGGATCCATTGGTTTGCATTCCGATTGATGCCATCCAAATACAGTTTACCAACAAGTCTTGTGTGCAGGGCCGTATTAAAAGGGGGCAAAAGGGGCATTTGCCCCCCCCCCCCGTAGTAGGGGACCCCATATCAACGTGTGAGAAAAATTGAATATGGCAATGTACGCAAATACATGTATGTTAAACAAAACTGTACTTTGACTCATACATTAACCTATCAATGTTGGTAAAGAGAATGATGAGAATCTATTGAGATATATTACTTAGCATGTGAACCCAAGGCTGTTATAAATTTCATAGATTAATAAATCTATTTTGTGTATGATAAAACGAAGAGTATGTATTATTCTGACTTAGAAATCCTGAACGGCATGGTCAAATAACAGTAATAGCCTTACAACCTGTCATATACGGTAATCGTCGGAGGAATGACCTCATTGATTTTCAGACTTTCTAGCGCTGCCGATTTAATAAACGTGCTGACGGCTATCGTGGAGCGGTTTGCCACAGTAGATACTGTAAGTTTTAATATTTTAGATTTAAAGAATAAGAATATAATATAACGTATAAACATAATCAGAATCCAAATAGCCTATTATAAAGAGATTGAAATTATCATTATTATATAGAATCTAGTATTGGCGAGTGGTGACAATTGTATCCTTTCATTCGGTTCTGTTTGTGTCTAGTTAGGCTACCGAATTTCCCAGAATATAAGCTCGGTCTCAGTTATTATTAGCCATTTTCCGTTGTTTACATTATATATGCCAATGCGCATTCATGAGTCAACTTCAGGGTCGTTATCTGCGGTGGGGGGGGGGGGGCAGAAATTTCCCTATCCCTATTAGTGCCATAAATGCAATGTTGTATGCAGCTTGTTGGCTCGCTTGTCTCAATGTACACGCGTTACATTAACAACCTACAGCCATGGGCTGCATGATGGGCGTAACCACGTACAAATATTGGTGGGCGAACTCTCAGTCGGCCACCCCACCCACTCCACCCACTCCACCCACCCCACTTCAGTATGGGAGAAAACAATTGCATGAAATATTTTCTGGTACATGAAGACAAGTGAAGGCCCTACACTGGGCTTCACCTCCCATAAAATATTTCATGTTTGACGGTTTGAATATCCAGTCCCAATGGCTTTCAACTTTTTGTTGGCCTCTATCAGACGTTGAATGTTTAAAATTTTCAATACTTCAATCAGGTGCACACAAATGCCGCCTTACTAAGGAGAAGCGTGAAAAGCTTCAATCTGAATTAGCAAAGATGCCCCGACTAACAACATTCTTTGGAACTAACGCTCCATCTACAAGTACAGAGAGTTGTAACGAAAGAGATAATCATAGCTCAGAACCAGCCCTTCTTGAGCAGTTAAATGACTGTGGTTTAGGAACTGAGAAATGTTACACGGACCAATGTGTGGCAACTGCTGCTATTGATGTATCTGGTGACATAGCTGTGCCCGATGTACTCACAAATGATTCTAGCCATGCTCGAAATGATGCCTGTAATTCCACCGATCCTTCAGAGTGGTTTCCAATAACGCCTACTACAACTGACTTGTGGGTTGGGAAAAGGTCCAGAAGCTTGCCAAAATAAGTGTGACTGACGTATTCCGTTCTCTGAAAAATAGTATGTTCTATGGTCGCCGGCCCAATGGCGAGATTCATATGCGCAATTGGATGCTATATAGTCAATCAAATGGGTCTGTTTCCTGTTTTTTCTGCACTCTGCTAACTAGTCATAAGGACCAATTTTCATAGAATGCTGGTTTCAGTGACTGGAAAAAAGCAGAAGAGAAAATATCCTGCCATGAAGAAAGTGAGACTCATAAGGATTGCATTTTGAAAGCTCAGTAAAGACTCCTCTCATATTGACCACCATTTAGAATAACAATGTAGAGAGCGAAAACAGTACTGGTCTGAATTGTCACGTCGAGTGGTAGCTGTTGTTACTTTTCTCGTGGAAAGCGGTCTGGCATTCCATGGAGCTGAAGAGGTAATCGGATCAAAACACAATGGCAACTTCCTCGGGTGCATGGAATTAATTTCACAGCTTGATCCCTTTTTGGTTAAACATATTGTAGCCTGTGGTAATACCGGGCGTGGAAAGACATATCTATCCCCAACTGTGGTGGAAGAGTTTATGTCAAATCATGTTAGAGATCATATTCTTAGAGAAATCTCAGTAGCCAAGTACATTTCAGAATCTGTGGATTCAACACCTGATCTCACACGCGTGGATCAGCTTACAGTGATTGCTCGGTACGTTTTAAATGGGGCACCCGTGGAAAGATTCTTGACATTCCTTGAAATAGGAAGCCATAAGGCTGAAGACCTTGTAAACATATTACTAGACTATCTTAAGCAACAACATTGATTTCATGAATTGCCAGTAACATGTCTGGTCGATATACAGGAATGCAAGCACGTCTAAAACAAGTTAATCCAGTTGCTATCTTTGTACCTTGTGATGCTCATTCATTGAAGCTCGTTGGATCAAACGCAATTGTTTGTTGTCATGAAGCAGTAAACTTCTTTAGTTTTCTTTTACAACTCTGTGCCTGCTTCTCAGCATCCACACATCGGTGGTCAGTCTTGATGAAGCATTTCCAGAGAAAGGCAGAGCACTGACACTGAAATCGTTATCTGCAACACGCTGGTCTGCACATGCTGAGGCAACCAACGCACTCTCCGAGGGTTACATCAATATCAAAGTGGCTCTAGGCGAAATAGCTGAGGATAAACAACAAGATTGTGCTACAAAGCATGAAGCAAATGCTTTATTAAAATCAATGGATCTATTGGAAATGGCATTTCTGTGCGACTTTTAGAATACAATGCTCAGCACATTCAACGCCACAAGCAAATCCTTAGTCTGCGACCATTGACTTAGTCAGCTGGAGATTTACTAGATTCACTTGGTAACTTTGTTAATACATTGCGTGGCCGCTTTGAGGAATTTGAAAATGGGGTCAAAATATCATCTGGTACCTCAAATTACAGAACTTCGCATGGAAGAAAGAGGGAAAGAACCACGGTATGACGACACACACTCCGAGGATACTACTCTCACTGGTACTGAAAAGTTCTGGACAGAAACCTACTTAGCCATCATTGATCGTCTTATCAGTGCCCTGGCTGATAGGAGTTATGTTTACCAACAAGTTTATGACCTCCTCAAGGTCATTGTTGACCTTTGCAAATTATTAAGTGATGAACTACCTTTAGAAGCTGAAAAGTTAGCCCTCGTATATCCAACAGATTTGTCTGCAGACGTCTTCCCTTGGGAAATGACCCAATTTATCAGTTTTGCGAAGTCGCGATCTTGTCATTCACCACAATTTCAAATACTACTTCTGGTAGAGAACGAGCAAACACTTGGGGACACATTCCCCAACGTTGCTGTGGCTTTTCGCATATTTATGACAATAATGGTGACAAATTGTTCAGGCGAGCGTTCATTCAGCAAGCTCAGTCTGATAAAAAACAAACTGAGATCAACTATGAGACACGAGCGCCTAACTGCAGTCGGCCTTTTAAGCATTGAAAGTGACATTCTCAAACAAATTAGCTTTGACAAAATTATTGATGATTTTTCAGCTGCGACGTCTCGCAAGCCTGCTTAATTTCATAACGTTGTGAATAAGTGTCTAGGACTAGTCAAGGTTATGCTAATTATAGCCATTAGGCATGTTGGTAGGCTTTTGAATTTGATTAAAGAATACCAGACGATTAGAAATCTAAATATTTTCCTCAAGATATTTGGGTAAAAATAAAGTATATTCATTACTAACTAAGCCTCTATATTTATCTCCAGAAATGCACCAGCTGCTCTTTGAGAGCATCCAAATTTCAAAATTTTCTCGGGAGGGGTGTGAAGACCCCCGGAACCGCTGGGAAGGAAGTAGGGGCCCCTGTACACTATGTGCCCCGGGGCCCCTTTACCATTAAGACGCCACCTTGTGTGGCCAACTTTGTCGAATGCTTTGGAGAGGTCAAGGACACACACGTCTGTCTGGAGGCCTTGTTGCATGTTGCTTTTGGCATCATGTATGAAACCAAGGAGTTGCGTCTCGCATGACCTCACAAAAGCTGTGTTGGTCATACAATATAATTATAATGGTGACTGGCATGTTTTATTAAGCTACTGCCTGCTACAGATATTTTCCATGACTTTTGATGACATACCGGTCAGGCTGTGAGGGTGATAGTTGGCTGGTACATATTTCTGTCGCTTTTTAATACTGGTGACAGACATTTCCAGTCCTGGGGACATGACATTAATTCAGAGATTTCGTGAATATCCTAGGCAGGGGTTCTTCAATTAGCTCCTCCATTACTCTGGTATGCATGTTGTCAGGGTCTGCAGCTTTGCCTGGAGTAGGCTTTCTAATAGCTTCAGGTCACATGTGGTAGGTATGGTGATTTGTGGCATGAATGGAGTTATATGGCTGGGTGGTGTTATCTCAAAGCTTGATTCATGAGTGAACAGTGAGTGAAGTTGCTCATTTAATGCCTCATCTTTTTGTTTAGCCTTCAATTTTATTATAAGTTGATGCCATGAGTATTTATTTTTGGTGGCCCTCTGTGTATGTTTGACTACCTTAAAATTTCTGACTGCATGCCACTCGACTTGATAAATGAACTGACTAGGCTCGACTCGAGCAGATGTAATGACTCCAGTTGACTCGACATCAAAAAGTAAATTACTCGACTCGTCACGGCAGCAAAATAACTTGACTCGAGTCCTTGCTTAAATGACTCGACTTAACTCGAATGACAAAATGTTGTGGCACGTTACAACACCGCTTCACAATCAAAAGATGTAGAAGGTGCAATGCCAAATAAAGAATTTATTAATTTCAACACGGACACTTTCAACTGAATGTCTTTTTGCTCTATGTGAGATTGACAATCAGTCGCCTTTGTATTTTAATCACTACTCGCAAACAGTAACAGCCTGAAAAATATTCGATACCTAGAAGTCCACTATGAAGTTGTAATTGTCTGTACACACACGCGCTAATTGATGGGTGAACTATATAGGTATTCTTCTCAATGAAGGCATAACTTCGGTGTTGGAATTCTAATAAAATATAAGTCGTCAGTAATTATTAATGCAGAGTACAACTATTAAGTGAACACATCGCTTAATGATTCCAAATTTGTTAACAGTTAAGGATCTTAACTTTCGGTGTTATTGAAATTCCTTCAACTACGTTACTGGTTCGAAAGAAGCATTTCCCATGTTAATTCTTGTGTTAAAACCATTTAAAATTCAATAAAGACTAGACTTTGATGTCCTTGTCCGTTTTGAGATTTAATTCTCTTAACATTTAGTAGACTTTTTGCAAAATGTAGGCAAAAAGAAAATTAGTTGAAGTTTTTGGAAACGGAGTTAAACTACCAGTCGAGTCCGATTTAGATGATACGCTAACCTGGTGGGGTCCAACATAGAAATTGGATTAACAGACTAATGCTAAAAAAATTTCATTTTATATTTTTAATATTCAGGTAAAATGGTAATGGAATTGAGATTTTTAGTAATGGAGTTGAAGTTTTTGTAAAAAGATTAAAAATCCCAAGGGAGACCCTCACTATTGCACCCTCTTTAAAGGTTGCTAAACCTATTTAGGTATCGGACACAGTATTGGGAGTAACAAAGTTAATGCATGGGAAGACATCTTAAATTCAAATTAAAAGCTGTCAACTCATCGGAATACCTTTTATCAACTATTACAGTTGTATTGTCAAGTCCATACTATCACATATATGCACTTATAATGTACGAACGGTATAAATAATTACCATGGAATCATCGTGCCATAAAATGGTGAAAACAAGAGCAATCAGAGGGTTTGATCTCGGGATAAAGTGAAATACAAATTTCACATATGTTTACCGAATCACTCAACTCCATAAACAAGTAATGGTTCCGGACTGGAGGTAATGGACTGGAAATTTTTACACAAAAATTAAATTTAGCCATTCAGCATTAAGATAAAATTTGAAGTTTCTGTCATTATGGGAGGCCCTACATAAGTGTCAGGAAAAACATTAAAAAAATTTCAGCAATTACTCTAGATAGTAAAGTGCTGCTAATCTCATCTCAAATGTTGTATTGCACCAATAGATTATGGTTTATAGATTCCATATCATTCATATCCTGTCAAATGTCCTTATCTGTATCATAATTATCTGCTTTGTAACTCTGTAAATGTTGAACTGTGACCGCCATTATTTTGTTTCCGCTACCGATAGTGTTTGATGTCATTCAAGTGTCAATGCATTAAATTCTTTAATGTGCAATACATATCTTGTTAAATATTTTGAAACTAACGAAGATCTCGCGAGACATTCACGTTCTCACGAGATTTAAGTTAACAAGAGGGAGATAGCCAGCAGGGCCACAATCCCCAGCGCATAATGGCCGCGCCTATACGCAATTCCACTCCCCAATACATTAAAGCGTGGCTGCTGAGCGGCCACGCAATAACGTTTTCATTGGACGTTATGATCATTTGAGGCCTTCTTGTGTGAATGAGGCCCTTCATTTTCGTTTGACGCCCTCGCATAAATGAAAATGTTGCGTTTCAATCTCACAAGTCGGGCGGCACACGACCATAACACCCAACAAAGCAACGTTGTTATATTAATAAATTTCCGTTTTTCGTTACTATTACTCCGGGCTTTAATTGATTAAACAAGACCTGCGCAGCTGTTCCGACCAAGAATGCTGTGTTCACATGCCATATTTGGTTCTAGTATCAGACGCCATATTCTGTGAATCTACTGTTTATATAGATTGAATTCTCAAACAAATGCGTATAATGGAGGATTCCAGTTTATCCATCACACATATGACGTCATAATCCACTTCATGACGTGTAGGACGACTTCCTAATCAATTACGCTATAAATGACCTGGTTAAGTTCGTCACTGACCCTTAATGACGGACTAAGCGTTGTTGTAGGAATTGTGTGTACTATTTAATACATATTCTGTTGACTAATTTGAATGCGGGTCGTCGATATAATTTTCTGGAAATTGAAAATTAGGGAGTTCAGGGATCGATCCTAAAACGGGAGAAGTCTGGGTGGAGCCTAACCAGATGGGCAGGGCATAACTAAAACTGAATTCGTACGTTAGCGTTCACGGAGCTGAGGATTATTTTAGACTATTTAAACTGAATGTGGAGGCAATAATTTTCATTGAAATCGCATGTAATATGTAGTAAAAGGCACTTCCACTGCATACTATTTTGACAATAGTATGACTGAATGGCGCTGTCACTTTCACACACTCACAATATACAACAGGAAATTCATGAAATTAATGCATGTGCGCGGACCATTATTGAAATTTGCGCTGCCAATAGTTTCAAAACAGAAATTTGACAAAACCTACCACTTATTGCAACATAGATGAACCCACCTAGTATATGATCAGTAGGGTCTCCTAAGCGAAATATAATAAGAGCTCCGCAAACGGCGTATAATACCTCGCCATTTTGACAAACCAATGAATGGCAACTATCAGAAAATGGCGATTTCCTCCTCAGACCTGGACCAGTCATCCTATGACGTTTCAAAGCGATCCGCTAAACGGTCATGGAGTTATCAACCGGAAACCAATTTTCAAGATAACCACTGCCATATTGGATTTCGGATCATCCACAATTTCAATAAGTTTCTTCCTTAACAATTATTTGACCTTAACGCAAATTGGACGACGACCCAACCACCGCCGCCGGACGAAGTGCATGGTATTGCAATAGCTCGTTTTACTTCGTAAAGTCGAGCTAAAAGCAATGGCTTTACCATGTCAATAACCTTGACTTTTGACCCCCAATGTCACCTTGTCTTTCACCCCAAAGGTCATCTTCTGATGCCCTATCATTATACGGATGCATGTATCCAAGTATGGGTCCAGTACGATTAAGCAAATCCGAGATATAAACAGAAAGGTTGAGCTAAAAGGAAAATGTTAACGTTGAAAAAGAGTTTTAACAAGGTCACAATGACCTTGACCTTTAACCCCAACGTCATCATGAGATGCCTTGTCATTTTAAAAAAGCGTGTGCCAAAGTTTGGGTTCGGTATGACTAACTAAAACAGAGCTAAACAGAAAAGCTTAGCTAAACGCATATTGGACGCCGCCGCCACCGCTCGACGACGTGCAGGGTATCGAATAGTTTTACTTCGCAAAGTCGAGCGAAAGTGTATCTCAACTCAATGTTAGCTATAACTTTGTTTTCAATAACTTGACATATCTTCGTTGGATTGATTCACACGTATAAAACATGTTTGGCATTGGTGCCGTTTCTAATGAAGGCTATCATATCCGTTCCATTTACATTGCATGCAAATGTGCTGCATATTGAACAGATTATATATACAGGCGGGATGTTTAGGCCTAGTTTAGTGCCAGATAATGGTAATTATGTGGTCGATGACCAGTGCTAATATGAGTTAGCCAAATGATTGCGCCAATATTAGTTTCCGCTACAATCGCGTGTAAAATCGAGTCCAATACACGTAAAAAGTAGGCGGGGGCCTAGCCAGAAATGGTGGCATTTTAATTATATATTGTCGCTACCATAAGGCCAGTTAGTTAGCGAGAAAGATGTGACATGTTTTCCTGACCCAGTTGCTCCTACAAATAACGATATATAATCGAGTAATAGCGTTTTAGCTATTCCGCATCTATAAGCTCCTCACACGCTTTGCCGCGTTAGGATCAATCTATCCCTGCACTCTGAATCTCAATATCCAGAGAATTACAGTTAAGCCGTTGAATATCTCGCAACTAATTTGACTGTGATGTTGCTGCCTATGGCAGCAACAGTGTCCAGTCAAGATAATTTCAAAATATGTTTCTTAAATACTAAAGACATAATATTCGGTCAACTTTATGGACTAAATAGCGTCATTCAATTATGACTTCAGACTGCATGTGACGTAGTTGACTCCATCGACATGAATGATCAATAAGCTGGATTCATCAATTCGGTGTGACTGATTTTAGTAGTTTAACTAAGACTGCCTACGGTTACCCTTTAATGGTGAAAATAAGTATTCATTTTTCATAGTAAATTTCCATGTGTAGATAAAGAGTAGACTATTTTTGAAAGTTTTACACTGGAATGTCTGGTCCAATAATCGAGGCAGTCATTCCAGTGGTTAAATTTCAAAAATAGTCTTCTGCAAAAGGTTTTCCTAAAGATACTCTCTACCAGCGGATACACAGATGACGATTTCAGTACCAGGTGTGATCTAATATTCAACCACAGTTGCATTTGCACTTGCAGTTGAATAAGTTGCAAACATTTGCATTTAAATGCAATACCCCGCACTTAGTCCCCAAGCCTGACTGAGATCGCCTAAACTTCCGATGTAAATATCAAATGTATTATTTTAACATTCTTTTAATTCTTGAACAGAGAATTAAAGTTCAAACCATGTAAACATGGAGGAAATTTGAGTTATTTTGACTGCGACTAGCCACTTAAATATGCATATTCACACCAAAATATTTCAAAATATAATTGTTAAAAGTATATACTTTTAGAGGCTTAAATTGAGTACCGAGATATAATGAAACGAAATAGATCGATTCCATTACATAACTTCTAAATCTTTAAGTTGTAATATTGAATTAGGGGGACTAGTCCCCTAATTCAAATTCTCAACTTAGGTTTATATATACGTAATAAAATCACCGTATGTTTTTAAGATTTATTTCGGTTCATTACATCTAGTCGCACAATTTAAGCATCTAAATGTACACTATTTTTAATTTTATTTGTCCGTCATTCTGTTATGGATATGCACGTTTAAGGTTTAAAACACATCTAATTTTATTGAGACCGGATATTCCTTCGAATTAAATTTCCAATGAAAGACTAATATTTACTTAATCATTGGTGCACGCTGGGCGCTACCTGGATCGTTATGTAGAGCTATCATAGGCTTCGTGTAGGGTTTGGAAAAGACTGAAAACGTAGTGGTCATTGACTATTTAATCACTATTATATACATCTTCATATGCTAACAACATTTTAAATTACAAGGTAAATACCAACAATTTATCATGAATGTATGTACAAAATCTATCGGCAGCTGCCTATATATCCTCCAGATTTAAGCACATTGCTTCAGCTCTGACGTTGCAGAGTATTTTACAATCAAAGATGTTTGACTCATGACTGACAGTAGAAACCGATTTACAATTAATCGGCAGGACACCAGCACTAACACGAGGTTCATTTTCTTTAGTCCATTACATCCCGGAAAAATCAAGCTACTTATTTCTTTGTCTTTTTCGTTGAACTGACTTTCTTTGCTGCAGGCTGTAAGCATTTTTAAAGATCAGATATGGTCAACATAGTCAATGGCATAAAGACGTACTTAGAGCAATTCACCTTTCCAGAGTATCCATCTATCATCTGACGTCATAATCAGCTAAGCGGGGTGTAGGACGACATCATAATCATTACGTCATAAATGATTCGATTTGGCCCGTCTAGCTTACTAGTCAGACACATTGTACGAATTGTATGGCTACTATTTAATAAACACGCTGTTGAATATTTTGAAACTAACTTGATTGGATGGTGTTGCTGCCTAGCGCCAAGTCAGATTTGTTCCAAAATATTCAATAGCTTAATTACCTGCATAGTTTCCTGGAAATTGATGGTTAGGTAGTTAGTAGAGATCAATCGATCCCAACACGAGCCAGGTGTGGGTGGGTGTTGGCTAGAGATGGGATGGGCATAGCTTAAAACGTTAAGGTCCAAATGCATTTAAACATTTCACTCTTGAAATTGTAGTCTCAATTTCACGACAGCTATACAAGAAATCCGTCCAAGAGTTTGAAACTAATTCAGTCAAATTAGTTTCAAATTATCCAACATAATATACCTTGCAGAATTTGTGATTTCTGGTATGCGAGGTCGAAGGTTTTTAGCAAGACACATTAGGTGAGGAGTCATATATTGCGATCACCATTCTACCGTCAATGTATTGATGAATCCACTTTCTCAGTCAATCATGACAGCATAATCAATAACATCGCATATAGACTGGCGTCATAATGAATTACGTCATGAATGACGCGATTTAGTCAGTCAAACGCTTGATAGTGTATCAGGTTGTAATAATTTGATGTCTTTACTATTTAATAAACATTCTGTTTAATAAACACTTGAATATTTTGAAACTAATGTGTCTGTGCGCCTTTGCTGCCATAGACAGCAACAGCACTAGATAAAATTAGTTTTAAAATATTCAACAGTTTTCCTGTATAGTTTTCTGGAAATTGTGATTCAGAGTATGCAGCAACCGATCTATCCCAAAGCGTGAGTGGAGCTTAACTAGAGATGAGTGGGTAATAACTAAAACTGGACTCATCCACTGCGTCCATGGGTTCAGGTAACCGTCAAGCTAACTGAAAATCGTTGTTGCCTATAGTAGGTACATTTATCCATAATATATTCTAAAAATATTATGTAGACAATACAATCTGCAAATACTAACGAGCAAACTAAGTAGAGGCTCAAGGGTCTGTGATGCTCACCTGGAAACGCGTTTAATATGTTAAAAGCCTACCACCATAGGATGGTTTAACCAGTTTCGTTGAAATGTGATTAAGTGATTAAGGGATGGCATTTTAAACGGTTTCAGAAATTGTTCTGAAATTCCAGTATAGCTGTCCACAATCGACAAAATAAAAATTAGAAGTTCTAGATCATACCACTGTGATCTTTCCAGCCAAATTTGGTTAAATATTCACGAAGAGTTATGTAGGTGCGTTTTGACAATTTCCTGTAAATCTTTCAAAAATATTTTCACCCAAAAAATTGGCAAATCAAAATTCTGAATGTAAGATCAAGATGATCTTTCATGACTTGAATCCATCCCCAAGTGTTTTCGTAGATATTAAATACGTTTCTAGAAATTGGCCAAAATCGGCGATTGGCGTCATTTGAACAAATTTGGATCTGTGCTACGGATGTTTCATGCTAAATTTAATTGAAATTAGCCCAGTGATTCTTGAGACGCCATTTAAAAGAAAAGTTTATGGATGACGGACCGATGGACAAATGTAAAGACAGATGGTTGGCAGGGGATAAGCTCATTTCGCCTTTTAGAGCAGGTGAGCTAAAATAGTGTTATACCAAGGCCACAATGACCTTGAAGTTTGACCTCATGACTTCATTATCATAGTGCTCAATCCGCTTGATATAAGGAAGCATGTGCCCAAGCTTAGTCCCAATAGGGTGAAGCCATGTTGAGATATAAGCAGGTATGGTTAACTAAACAACAAACTTAAGCAAGATGGAACCAATTGAAACAATCATTATCGGCAAACATTATATTTTACGCCAACTACACATATACATGATATACATACATATCAGAAAGTGATTGTCCTAGCTCCTGAGGAATCCTAACATTATACATATTTCCGAAAATGTTGGTCCCGATCCCAGGATGATTCATAAAGAAATGTTAGTAACCTCACCAGAGAGGTACCTAGTCTTTTATATATATATCTACATAGTTCAGTGAACGTTAGTGGTCTGAATATGCGTGGCAGGCTTGAGCCTTAAAAGTGCAGTCTACTGACATTCAGTGACGTACATGTTTTCCCACAAAGCAATTCCCTTTTCACTGCATTTGAAGGGGTTTGCAGATTCTTCTTGTGCACAAGCATAGTTGACTGTTTAAAATTCAGGCCTTAAGTTAGGAAGAACAGTTTTAAAGTATTACAGTAAAAATACCCAACAATGTCAGACAAAATTCACCATATGGTAATCTACCCAAATTTGGTCGAGATCCTTAAAGCTGTATATAGTAGTGTGATTTGATGTATGGACGGATGGACTACAGTTGAGATCACTATGGCCTAAGCTCACTATCACCATCGGACCCTTCCAGTCAAATTTTGGTGAAATCAGCCAAGTGTTTATTGTTTAGAAATAGTAGGGAAGGTGGCAATTTCTAGTAAATATTTAATATCTAAGGGTTCACCCAAACAATTATCCAATCAAAATTCTGCATGCAAATCCTAGAGCGTATCGCATATGATCCTTATAGCCAAATTTGAACTTTCAATTAGAAGGGATTTGACAATTTCTGGTAAATTTTCCATAAAATCAGTTTCTCATCAAAAATTTGGCGAATCAAAATTCTGAATAGAAGATCTAGAGCCTATTAGGATAAGATCCTTTCAGCAAAATTTGCTTTAATTCGGTCAAGTTGGTAGGGAGATTTGACAATTTAACCTTTTCACCAAAATATTAAAAATCTATTTGAATCGAATTTCTAAAGCGTATCATAATAGAATACTTTCAAACCGATTTTGTTGAAATCGATCAAAATGATAATAACCAATGACAATTTCGTGGAAATTTTGTTAAAATCTGGCTATTGGTTGAGGAGGACTAGCATTTTAAAGCAAGGGTTGACGGATGACAGACGGATGACGGCCAGACTACCAAGTCACCTCCACATATGTTTACATGGCCCGAAATCCAGGTAAGTTAATAAATGTAATTGTATAGATTCAGATTTATATCCCATGTTCAATATGTTCTGTTTTTGTATGCTATACTTCACAATTGTAGTACGTTAGTTGTTTCAGAGTATGTTAGATGATAAAAAATTCTGGCAGTATATTGGAATCTATAGCATCACATACCTTTACCTTCTTAACTGCAGGTGCCTTTTTAACTCCCTTGGATGCCTTGCTATCTTTAGCCTGAAACAAATGTATTGAAGGAAATTGCTTACTTACACCGATATCACTGGTTAGGCATTATACCCGAAAGCAACATTGTATATATTTGCTTGAAAGACCGCGCATATCGTGTGCTAATTATCAAATATGAAAGGACCAAAATTTTGTCTACTCCTTGGGAAAAATGCTAGAACAGTGTATTTACCAGCCTGGTTTGATAATGACACCTTTATAAATTTTTCCGGCCCCTTTTATAATCCATTGGATACATGAGTTCAGATCCATTTCAATAAAACTGTTGTATATTTTAAAACTAATTTGGCAGAACCCCGTTTCTGTCATAACCAAAGCTCCTTGTCAACTGCTTCAAAATATTCAATTTTTTTAAATTAAATTCTAAATGAATTCTCAAGTTGAGATTTTCTTGTTCAGAGAGTGTACCACCTTTAAGAAATTGAATAGACATACATAATTTAGTAGTATAACGGCTAACAAATTTAATGTTTTGTTTTACGAAAATTCCCACCCAAAACTCACGATCGGACATAAAGAAATTAAAATGCATAATTTCAAGCTCTTAGGGTTTAAGCTATTACAGCATTAATCCTGTCATGTTTTAAAATTGCCACGATTGATCAAGAATCTCCAAAACGTTTTATTAGTGAGCAGGCCTATAGACTGAAAACGTACCACTGGAATGGCTTGCTCGTTAACAAACTAACCATTGCAGTGGTAAATTGTCAAAAGTAGTCCTCTTGGCCAGCAAATGGACTTCATGACCACTGCAAAGCCATTTTGAGTAGCTTGACCATTAAGGGGTTAACAAACCTAAATAGAACAAAATGAGCTACAGAAAACTCTGAGGAATTCCGAGTGCTAAGTATTTGGCTGCGAAAAATTGTTAGATAGAAATAATGCAACTAATACCTTAGACTTCCAGGATTATTTTTTCTTAGATATGGAAAAATTGACCTTTCCGGTTTTCGCTATGCCCTGCCCATCCCTAGTTAAGCTCCACCCACACCTCGCTTGTGTTGGGATCGATCGATCTATGAACACCCTATTAATTTCGAAAAAACTACACAGTTAAGCTGTTGAATATTTATAAACTAATTTGACTGGGTGCTGTTGCTGCCTAAGGCAGCAAGAGCGCCCAGTCAAATTAGTGTCGAAATCTTCAACAGTATGTTCATTAAATAGCAAAGAATTACAAAGACATACAATTCATGCAAAGTGTCAGACCATTTGAGATTTGGTGACGGTCTACATGGAACCCTTTGTGACGTAATGATTATGACGTCATCATACACACGCTGAGCTGATTATGACGTCATACGCGGTCTGATGATGGATGGATACTCTGGAAAGGTGAATTAAGTTAGAAGGGTTTGTAAATACAGCAGTACATGTTACAGATTAGCTTAAAAGGATGCTAATCACATCTCGAATGTTATACTGCACCGATAGAGTATTGTTTATAAATTCTGTATCATTCATATTCATTCACATTCCCGTTACTGTATCTTAATTATCTGTTTTGTAATATCACGTAAATGTTGAACAGTGACTGCCGCCATTTTGCCTCCTCAAGCGCTAATGTGTGATGTCATTTAAGTGCCAATGCATTACATTCTTCATCATGTGATACCCATCTCGGTGAATATTTTGAAACTAATTTGACTGGAAGTTGTTACTGCCTATGGCAGTAACAACATCCAGTCAAATTAGTTTCAAAATATTCAACAGCTTACATGTATGATTGTTTTTATAGCCCATTGCCAAACTAAAGCTGGCGCCTCTATGACTGAGCATATATATCGAGGCAGACACGCTCGGCTTTTTCTGATTGGTTGAAAAGTAAATAATGACGGCCAGCTTAGGCTGTAGCAATGTAGCAGCATGTATCCAATAGTCTGAATATTTTTCTTTAGGGCCATGATAAAACGCTTAAAACTACCTGCATATTTTATGAGTGGCATATTAGATCACTTGAATAGCTATCAAGAGATGGCTAGTTACCCTTTAACACTGATGAATTCAGACTAATGAACTAACGAACAAAACCTCATTTACTGTACTGCTTAGAGTTCAGGGCCCCAACTAAAAATAGTCAAGTAATATCCTATGAAAGTCACCACGATGTAGTTTTCAATTAAGTGATGTAGTTTTCAAAGTAGAGGACAAATTGCAATGGCAACATAATTTCAACAGACCTTAAGATATTTTGACAAGCATTCTTTAATACAATGTTATCCATCATAGTTTAATTATATGTCCTGGGGAATATCGATAGGCAGATGATATCTTCTCTGCCTGACAGCCATTTGGTCGAAAATTAATCACATCCGTCTAGCTTCCAGCAGCATCCGTTAACAATATCATCACAGTTCCTCAATTTGTCAAATGAATGTATGTCTCTAATGACAATATGTATTGAGGAGTAAAACATCATAGAAAAATAGTTATCTCTATACTTTAGCGATGCATTGAAGCCAGAGTTAGCACAGCCCCTCATTACCCTCTCAATGGTTTAATTTCGGAGTAGACTTTTCCCACCTGGTATCTAGTTTCCAAAATAATTAGTTTCTGTAATTCTATTATGTAGTCTTTGATTAATCGATCCATGCACTCTAAATCTCAATTTCCGTAAAACTATACTAGGCAATGCAGTTTTATTTCTGATAAAATAATTTTCTGTTCAATTTCTTTCAATTATTAAAAGAGAATCGTCCCTTTCCGAGGCTAGATCGGATACCGGAACGTGTGCACTGGCGTTTTGCTTAGCTTGTAACTCCATCGAATTTTATGAAATATTTAAGTATTGGATTCTGGAAATAATTCTATGGCCCATGATCTTGTTTATTGTATTACGTCTAAGCTTTGTATGATTATTGATTTTAGCATAATGTAGGCCTATCATGTTGCCAAAAATGTATAAAATTGTTGATATTAGAGTTTCAGGTGGGGATTGAACTATGGTATTAAAGATAGAAATGCATGAACCTATAGCACATTTCCTGCATATATAAAAGATGTATTTTTAACTTGCTTTAACGCACAAGAGCTTGGTGTCGCCCGAGATAGACGTGCAAAGAAGCAATGGCAATGGATGAACACACTTTTAGCTATGGCCCATACATAGCTAGCTAAGCTCCACCCACGCTTTGTCCGTGTTGGTATAAATTGATCAATACACTTTGAATGTCAATTTAAAAAAAAATTATATAGGTAAGCTGTTGACTATTTTGAAACTAATTTGACTAGGTACTGTTGCTGCCTATGGCAACAAAATGTTTATTAAATAGTAAAGCCATACAATTTGTACAACTTGACGGGCTATTAAGAGTTTATGACTGACTAAATCGAGTTAATCATGATGTAATTATGACGTCAAACTACATGTGACGTAGTTGATTATGAAGTCATTATTTATAGATAAACTTGATTCCTTTATTCAGCTATAAACAGCAGCAATGTGTTCGCTCGTTCAGTGTAGGGATATATTTGGTACAAATTCTCAATTCTTGATATATATATATATATATATATATATATATATATATATATATATATATATATACAGTGCATGAGACTTCAGTGCTATAACACTGTCAGTGTAGTAAATTTTATTTTAATCGGAAGTTAATAAAGGTCCCTATTGACTAACGTACCTTTCCTTTCGATTTCCCCTTGCTTCTGAAAAATAATATATACATTTTCAACGTACGTGGTAAACAGTCGACCACTACTGACTAAATGTCTCTGTCAGCAAATTGGAGAGCACATTCACATGTACAGATTGTAAAATTAGGCTGCCAAAACATGTTTGATAGCAATAACTTAATCAATTATAGTATTAGCTATGTAATAAGAATGCATCTCCTACTTTAAAACTCGGTTAAAACCGTGGCCATGATAGAGTTCATGCCATGGGGTTAAGGTCAGCGTAGCGTAGTCCTTTCCTCCCGCGCAAAGGCTCGGTAAGGGTTAATAATTGGATGGCATGTCCGTATTGCATGGTATTGTATTGCATTCGCACAAAGTAGACATGAATAGTTAAAGCTTAGACAGCGTGCAAATCCGCTTACCTGTATAGGTGACAGATTATTTGCAAGACACTATTTTAAACCAGAAATGTGGTTGCAATGCAACCATGAAGCTCGACTTTATAGTTTTGAAATGAAAAATTAAGCTTAACTTTAAACATAACATAAATATAGAAGGCTTATCAATACCCTTATAAGCAAGAGGCCCAAGGGCCTGTAATGCTCACCTGGACCATGCGCATTGAACCATTTGCATTTAATTACCAGTAGACATGGATAATTTTCGAAAAATCAAAGATGGCCACCAAAGAAATTGACCAATCAAAATTCTCGTTCGAGATGTTTAAGCCTACCATGATAGGAACTTTCCACCCAATTTTCGTTGAAATACGACCACTAATTAAAGCGATGATAATCTCATCTCAAATGTTGTATTGTACCGATAGTTTATGGTTTACAGATTCCATATCAATCATATCCTGTCACATTCCATTATCTGAATCACAATTATCTGCTATGTAATATTGTGCATAGCAGCAACAACGTTCAGTCAAATTTGTTTCAAAATATTCACCAGCTTACCTGTATTGTTACTTTTATATCACATTGTCAAACTAGTTGAGGCACAGCTATGACTCGGCATAAACCGGAGCAGATATGCCAGTTTTTCTGATTTGTTGAAAAGTACAACATGCAGGGTTGTTTTGATTTAATCAAATCGATTAAATCATGATTAAATCAACTACTAAATAAAGTTGAAAAAAATCCTATTTTTTTATTTTTTTATTTTTCCCCCTAAACTCATCTCATTTACACTATAAAAGATTTTCTTTGATTTGCTAAGTTATTGTATCTATTGTTTCAGATGGTTAATAGGCCTGGTTATACAGTATTATTCTAATATAAGAACTAAGCTTTATTTCTATAGTACAGTTAGTGGAAACGTCCCTTAGTTGTTATTTGGTGTGTAAACACAGCACAGACCAACACTATTTAACACAGTTCTTTGGATATTATTAACTGACTGACTGACTACTGCCAGCCACTAGACAATAATTTCACGAGACAATAACTCTAGACCAGCTGAATATTTTCAAACAAATTTGACCTACTGTTATTACAGACTACATTCAGTTAAATTGTATTCAAAATGTGTTATATCATGTCCAGAGTTATACAGCCTTGTACAAATTTTATCCACAAAATATTAAGACGGATAAAATGTAGCCCATCAAGTGTAGACAAAACATGGTTACGGTAGTGTAGGCATGTTTATTAGAAATTTGGTCAATGGTCATGACGCGTTCAGTAGAACTGCAGTTATTTCAAAATGTGACAAATTAAACGAGCCATCAGAAGACGGCATATCCCCCACCCCACACCCCCACCCCCGGATCCAAACATTTCAGATAAACATACATCATAGCTAAACTGTAGTTGTGTTGACATCTTGAAATGATTGCCAGAGATGGACGGACCGACACACTGACACACATACATTCCATTCAGACGCATGAATGTACATGCATACGGATAGCACATGCACATCTTCAAGTGGTAATGAGAATCCTTACTAAGTTTCAATAGAATCACAGCTAAATTGTAGGAGTTGTGTTGACAAGAAATGATTTGTACTGCAGTTTATGTATCGACCTAAAGGTATTTAAAGGGAGATAATGCTGTAATGAATAATTTTCTGGCGGCTATAAAAGCACATGCACATCTTCAGATGGTAATGACTAGATTTACCATGTTTCAAAAGAATTGTAACTAAACTGTAGGAGTTGCAATGACAAGGATGGACCAACAGACGAACATACATTTTGGACAAATGGATGGATGTACACGTATATGGATAGCAAATGTGCATCTTCATGTCGTAATGATAACACTTACCAAGTTTCAAAAGAATCGCAGCTAAACTGTAGGATTTGCATTGACAAATGATTGGCAATGCAGTTTATGTATCGGCTTTAAAATATTTAAAGGGTGATAACACTGTAATGAATAATTTTTTGGCCTTGAAAAAAAGCACATGCACATCTGCACATGATACTGTTAATGTGGACACAATTTAAAGTTAATCCATTGAGACCTCTAGGAGTAGTTGCGTTGACAAGAAATGATTGTCAGAGATGGACGGCCTGACAGATGGACATACATACATTTTGGACAGATGGATGGCCGTACAGGTGCACGGATAACGCATGGACACCTACACGTGGTAATAATAACACGTACCAGTTTTCAAAAGAATCAGAGCTAAACTGTAGGAGTTACGTTGACAAGAAATGATTGGCAACGAAGTTTATGTATCGACTTTAAGATATTTAAAGGGGGATGACTCTGTAATGAACAATTTTTCAGTCGCGAAAAAAGCACATGCACATCTGCACATGATACTGATAATGTTGACAAAATTTCAATCCATTGAGACCTCTAGGAGTTGCGTTGGCAAGACAGGGACAGACGGACGGACGGACGACGGAGAGACAGACAGACAGACAGACGGACAAACAAACATGCTGATCGCTATATCGCCACCCCACCCCCATAACCCCCCCCCCCCCCATCTTCCAGACCAGGGGGATAAAAATGTCTTAACAAGAACAAATTCTCGGATGCTTATTGTTATAATACATTTTAATACCATAAATAAGGTCAACATTATATTCTATTTAGCTCCGAACATGAGTACATGTAAAAAATTTCTATTTTTCCAACCCTAACACCATGACAGCCATCATAGGTTGTAGAAATGTATTAATTTATTTACTCAAGCCTGAATATCTTTCTTTGGCGGCATGATAACAAGCTTAATATTCAATGTATAGTGTACGAGTCAGTGGCGTGTTAGATCACTTGATTAACTTATGATATGAAGTTAATTCTTCTTTAAAGTGTAGCGGAAAATTTAAAACAATCCAAATGGCTACCAAAAAAATCTGTTCCGAAGCCTACCCCATAGGGTCCTTCCTGTCAAAGTTTAAATCTGTCAAGCAGTTAATGACGATTATCCTTTTGACAATTTCCGGTTGATTTGTCATAAAATCTAGGATTTTCAGCAAAAAGAATTTACCAATCTAAATTCTATATATAAATTCTGAAACCAGATGGACAGACGGAAAAATCTGCTATAGGTTCCTTCCTGCCAAATTAGGTTGAAATATGTCAAGTGGTTAATGAGTAGCGTTTTTAAACAAAGATTGACGAGGGACGACGAATGACATAGTCGTTATGCGTATCAGTGACCATGATCTTTGAACTTTTGATCAAAACATCAGTGTGTTATATCGTGTTATTATAAGGAGGCATGTGTCCAAGTTTGGGGCCAGTAAGATTAACCAAACATCATATATAAACAGAAAATGTGAGCCAAACGCAAATTGGACGCCACCACTGCCGCTGGACGACGTGCAGGGCATTGCAATAGCTAGTTTTGCTTCGTAAAGTCGAACTAAAATGGTGCATGACTGCTATGCTAATAAAACCCTGGTTGGATCATGGTGTGTCTAGTACCTTGCTAAAGGAAATAGTGTGTTTATGCCATTACATAGGCAAAGGTAGTATACATGTAAGACAAAATACATTTCAACAAGTTTTGCCAAGTTGGTCATGAAAGGAGTCGTTGGTTGTGCACAGTAGTTAGGTGAGCTGTTTACTTTGACGTGCTTCCTGGCTGTGTCTCAGTAGCGGCGCCACGAGGTGGATGCTTCCCTCCAGGAATTCCTTGACATTTACTCCCACAACCCCCCCCACTTCCCACCACTTGCGGTGGAGTGGTAAAGATAATTTTATACACCCACGCACCCATCAACCTTTTTAGTGTCTAAACCTGAAATTCCGTCACATTTGACCCCACCTTAAAAGATAATGCAGACGCCATCTCCGAAAATCTACATCTCAACTATTTTCATGGGAGATCCCCCTGGGCCCCTAATTTGGCCTGGCATTTTTGGACATCATACGCCTCCGATAACTACAGATGCGATTTCTCCTATTCATCACTTGCAAATAGTGACGATATCGACAATGGCTAGGCCCTTTATAATCCATCCATAAATAGCAATACTCACTCAACATATTTCAAACAGTGACAGTTCTAATTCTAATCTACAGGTATTCTGTTCACACGCACTAGGTTTTTCCACTACTCTACCCACTCAGAGCAGCAATTTCAGAAAGGCCATAAGCTAGTACTCATAGATCAGACACCACCTGGGGTTTAGACAACGTAATCAGACCAAGAATCTTGGACAATGTCATTGGTTTTGGATACGTCAGTCATAGTATTGCATTCATTGACCCGACTATACCAACAAGAAGACGCTCTACCACCAGGAGTTGCATAGTTAGTACATATGGCCCAACTACTGAAAACGCCAAAGAGACTACATAAATTTTAGATTCCTTTGCAGAACTGAGCTCTGCCATTACAATCCCAGCCAGATGGCATCTGTTCGTCTGTGGAGATTTCAATTCCAAACTGGGTAAACTCGGAAATAGACAAATTCAGGACTTGGATTATGCGTGGGTCATATGGAGGGCACCACACAACAGCAATGGAGATGAACTGGTGCCATTCCTTAGTTCAAATCATTTATTTTCCACAAATACAGCTTTCATGCACCAATACGCCATACCGGGCAAGAGGGTAGAGTAAGCTACAACCTACCCAGGGTCATCAGTGACACCGACACATACAAATGTCAAACAAAATGGGCCTCGTCAGCTCCGATCCAAACAAAGCACTAACTAAAATATTGAAATGTATGGAATCTGCTGGCAGCACCTGGCCACCACAGGAATTCTCAATAACAGCAGAACTGTGTACTAGTAGTAAAACTATTTAGGTATACCGGTACTGATGACCCTGTAGTAAAACTATCAGCAGAGCAGAAAGCATTACGGTTGCGCATCTATCAGTGGCCAAACTGAAGACCGCAACAAACTATGTGGGGAACATGACAATCGATGCCACATCAGTGAATGCTTAAAATATCTTGCCATTCAACAAACAGACTCCATGGCAGATGAAATCATTACCATGCATGTCCATCACAAAATGTTTCAGGCAGCCCGAACGCTAAGAATTACTGACTACACACCACCACTCACTGTACACAACTTAAGCAACACCAAAATGACACAGCGAGAAACAAATGTTTACAGGTGCAAAACAGTGTACAAGCCGCATGCTAGTCCAACCCCTCTTAAACCCAAGAAAACTGTGCCAGGCAGGTCACAGCTCGCCTAGCAGGTACAATGACATGCGAGTTTTACCAAGAGGATGATCACAGGGAAAGAGTTCATCCGGCACTGTCAACTATCTGCAGGCCTGAATGCTACCTAGGGTTAGTTCTGCATTATGCGGTACAAACCATACAGCAACACCATATGAAAATCAAGTAGTAGCTATTGTATGCGCGCACGTTATCCGGCTCGCAGTGGGTGGCCAGAGCAATGTGGGAGTGTTTTGGCGACCCTGCTATGTGAGCTCGGAGGCTTACCAGTGTAGACAAGTTGAGGTGACGGCTCAAGTGGGAAGAGCGATGATGCACCATCAAGGCAGCTATTCAACACCTCAAGTTTAACCTGCCCACTTACAATTAAGGCGAAAAGTCTACTTTATGAGATAGCTGCATGGGTAGTAAATGCATATTCGATCAGTTCCTTGCAAACTATATTCCTTAGGCATTTGAAAAAACTATCAACATAAAAAGAAGCGTGGTCATTTCCTAAAGAACAAGCATTCTGTAAGTATTGCTTTGCAATACATGTCCCCTACCTGGTGATATAAATCTTTAGAGATTGACAGTCAAAAATTTCCTTAAAAATTGTCAAAAGCAGCTGAAACTCGAACTTGATCTGTAACTTCTCATAACATAGAAATAAACCAAGTCTCAGTTATATATGGTGAAGGAGAAGGAAAGTCTTGAAAGCTGATATGTTTGTATTTCATAAGTCGAAAGGGGACATAACTCCATCAAAAATTGACGAAAATGTCTGAAAATCGAACTTGCTCTAACTCCTTACACTAAAACGATGCACCGATTTTCACTTAAATATCTTGAACGAGTGCGAAAAAAGTGCTGAAAGCTAATATTTTTCGTATTTCTTAACTCGAAAGGGGGCATAACTCCATCAAAAATTGACGTGTACGCCTGAAACTCGAACTTGGTCTGTAACTTCTTATAACAAAGCAATACACCAATTCTCAGTTGAATACCTTGAAGGACTAGGAAAAAATGTGCGGAAACCAACTGCGACAGACGGAAGGATGGACAGACAGATGGACAGATGTAGTGCAAACCTATAGTCACCCAGTTTTACCTGTAGGGGACTAACAAGCCCTTGATGGGTGGTGAAGTGTAGCTTCATATGTCGCAGAATAAATCATAGATGTGATTGCACTGCAACCATGAAGATATCACAGGCAATTTATCCTCTCCAGCAGGTAATCAGTTAGGACATTGACCACATCAGAGTGAGAAGATACAATGTTCAGAGTGGCAGAGCCTAGACAAGCTAGTACGTTGAGCATCCTGAAGAATCTTCCCAGATGCATTTCCAATCTACTTGCGTAAGTGTTAGTCAATGCGAGTGCAAAGCCTAGCATCCCCACAAGAGCCATGAGCTGAGATTGTCGATGGGTCCAGGTCAATGGAGTTATGAATCCATACATACCTGGTTTGAAAGCTGTAATCACTTAGCCAACTGTAGTGTGGCAAGCGAGTGGAGGATGAGAATTCGAAAAGTGGGCTAAAGGTTGGGGAAGGTAAATCAGTTATTACAAATTGGTACCAATCACATAATGCAGTGCTTAGTATTATAAGTTGCTATAGCAGTGTTTCTCATGGCATCTAAATTTGGAGGGCCCAGGGTCCCCACACCATGATATCTGGGTGTCCCCAGCTGAAATCAATCAATATTACCTCATTCCTGCTAAAATTAGAGGGCACCATGGACTCACAACTATGAATTATGTATTTTCCATGCTGGATTTGGTAGGGATTTTTATGCAAAAGCCAACAAACTTTTAAAAATAAAAATTTTCAGGGATCCCATGAGACCCACTGCCATTACTTTTGGGGGGTTCCAGGCTGAATTTTGCGGGTATATAACCTCAAAATGGCCCTTATGAGAATCACTGGGATATAGCAGTGCCATATATAAAGGGTATGCTAAAGCTTTTGGTAATACACGCTGTAACAGTGCGATTTATAGCCCGGGTACGGTTACGCTATTAATGATGTGATAAGTCTAACAACCCCGCACTAAGCAGGTTGTAAACAAGAGCCATCAGAAGACGACATATCCCCGCCATCCCCAGATCCAAACATTTCAGATAAACATACATCAAGAGTGGAAATACATGTAACGTTAATTGTAAAGAACTATATGTTAGAAAAACTAATCAATGAAAAATGAAATACTGATACTGCATCTCGCCTTAAAGAAAGATAGATTTGTAAATGCAGGTTCAATTCCATTCAACTATTATGCCCGGACAAAAGAATTTTGGTGAATTTTAAGTTTTTCAATGGAGGAAAATGCAGATGAATTTCTTCAAAATGGAATCATAGCACTGCTTCTTCAAATATATTCAGTGACAAAGGAATTAAGAGCATAGGTTCGAAATTCTTCAAGAATTGGCATGAAGACAATTTTGATGAATTTAGTATTTCATGGGAGACAACGACCACAGTACACCCCACCCCCACCCTCCGGTTGGTCTGTCGTTTTATTAATCACATACACACTTATTGTTCAATCACTACTTGCTAAAAAAAATCTACTTATATTTAGTAATATTTAAGATTTCTAATCTTGCATTTAATGCCTTCTAATGCATGAACGACAACTCTCTACTCAACTCTCTGGATGGAGTAGACTCCCTTAAGGTCAATCAAACAGAGCTCTGGAATCGTAGCTAAACTGTAGGAGTTGTGTTGACATCTTGAAATGATTGTCAGATCGACATACCAACAGACTGATATACATACAATCTATACAGACGCATGGATGTACGTACAGGCATACGGATAGCACATGCACATCTTCCAGTGCTAATGAGAATCTTTACTAAGTTTCAAAAGAGTCACAGCTAAATTGTAGGAGTTGTGTTGACATGAAATGATTGGTACTGCAGTTCATGTATCGGCTTAAAGGGGGATAACTCATGAATGAATAATTTTCTGGCCACGAAAAAAGCACATGCACATCTGCACATGATATTGATAATGTGGACGAAATTTTAAGTTAATCTATTGAGGTCTCTAGGAGTTACATTGGCAAGAAATGATTGTCAGACAAGAAATGATTGTCAGAGATGGATGGATGGATAGATGGACGGACGGACGGGCGGGCGGATTTACTGATCACTATCTCCCCACCACCACTACCACCCCCCCGAACCCCAGCCCACCACCCCCACCCCGCCTTCCAGACCGGGGGTGAGTGGTTGGGGTGGGTAAAAAATGCAGGAATTCAAAAAGGTTAATGTTTTGTACGAAACTAATGCCAGCAGATATAAAGATATCAAAACATAGTGCGATTACCGAGCATCTAAGGTGTGTAGTAAATAGTGAAAAAGCTCTAGTTATGTATCTAAAAACCGAGCACAGGCATTACAATTCAAAATCCTAATTGTGCAAGAGCTCCGGAAACGGTGCATAATACCCCCACTACTATGTCAAACCAACGAATGAGTGCTATCAGAATTGATTTCTTCCCAGCCATAGCCCAGTCATCATATCAAGTGTCAAAGCAATCCACTAAACAGTCATAGAGTTAACATCCGGAAACCAATTTTCAAGATCGCCACTGGTGGCTGACGGCCATATTGGATTCCGGATCATCTACTTTGATATGTTTTTCCTCAGACCTAGTCCAGTCATCCTATTAAGTTTCAAAGCACTGCGATAAATGGTAATGGAGTTATTGTCTAGAAACCAATATTCTGTGGTGCTTAAGAAGTCAGATGGCAACCAATTAGTTTCTGATTAGTGAATGTGTATGATTTGACACAGCCAATCGCATAAACATATATAAATTAATTATCACCATCAGAATACATCAAATAAAAGAAATCCAATATGGCCACCAAATCCAAATACTATATATTTGTTGCAGATGTCCTGTTTGTACATATCAACTTCCTTTGAACATATTTTAATGGTCCTTAGTCCTTCGTTTCGGCCCAATCCATTCAGCGGTTCCGAAGATTTGCACTTATCCAAGATGGTTTCCAGACAGATTGACCAAAGTTGTTTGAGATTTGGTAGATGAAGTTTCTTGAGTTTCAAATCAATCCATTGTGATGTTTATGGTGTTTCTAAAGAGAGTACAAAATCCATGATGGTCCCTGCCCAAATCAAGCCATCTGCTTTCGATTTTTCTGAGGCAAGGTTGCTGCCTGAGATTTAGTTGAAAACGACCCATTGATTTTTGAGAATCTATTTGAAGTTTACTTACTCTTACGAATAGTTTTGGCAGGAAAATGTTTATCTGATGAAGATGAAGTAAATCTGGCATCGACATACCCATAAATAAAAATCGATTTTTGCCATAAATATCTAATTAAAATTATCGAATATGGCTGTCAAGTGCGCCATATTGATTGCGGATATGTTTTATGTACCAATATTCCTTGAACAAACTATGACCCTTAATCATAATTCCCAAATATCTGCAAGATCCGAAAAATCCAAGATGGTCACCAACCAAATTGGCCATTCAGCTCCGCGTGAGCAATCTTGCATCTCGATTAGCAAAGGATGGGCAATGCACAATCTATAATTTGTAATAGACCTTCTCGTTCAGAAGAAGAACTCTTGTAATGCATTCACAAAGTTGATGATGGCTAACATACGACACAACAATCAAGAAATGCATAGCACAGCATTAGCTCCCGGTTTTCAGATCAGCTGAGCTAGAAAAATCAAGTGTGCTGATGACTTAATCAACTGGTAAATTAAGTGATGGAATGGACCACTGAAAATATGCATATAAAGTCAGCAAATTGGAACAGCAACCAGTGCTGAAATTCAATTTACCGAGTTCCCATGGCATTTGATACCATAGCCATACAGTTCTGTAGACTCACTTGGTTGTCTAATATGATTACAATATGGCGACCTGTCGTGTCTTCAATCCAAGGTTAAAGATCCATTCAGTGGAACTTGATTTATCTAGAAACCCAGAACAATGTTGTTACATGTAATTGTGTAATCAGCTTAACAGTTTATCCCTGGAATCAATGAGCTTCGTTTTTCACCTTACGGAACGTCACAGTAGTGCTGAAGAGGACACTAGCGGAAATGCAGACAACAGCCTTGACACACACATTAGAAATAAATGCTATATATTATAATCAATACATAATGCATATTATGAAAGCCTATATCGAAATGAGTGAGTATCCTGGAATTATATGCACAAATACTACACGAATGCATTGTAGTGTCGATTTGTATACAGTATTAAATCTATATAATTTGGTGGCTAAGTGCCCGAGTTTGGCTGGAGGAAAGCTAAATGCAGACCTTGGCCAAAAATTACTGCCCCTAACAGGCAATGCACCATGCACGGTATCTCATTAGGTTTGTTATTCTGACCACACTAATCACGATGTACCATTCATTAAACAGATAATCTTTAAAATCAAATGTAATCTTACGCTTTCTCTGGACTACTTTCACTTTCATCCTCTTCTTCCTCGTCTTCATCCTCATCAACATCGTCTTCATCCTCATCCTCGTCATCATCCTAGTCACAAAGGCATACAAGTAGCATATATATCTTAACAGATTCCATCTGGTACCTACTATCTCATTCTCAAAAGACATGTCACAGAATAAATCAGAGATGTGATTGCACTGCGACCATGAAGCTAGACTGGCATTGCAATGAACTATGAAACTTGACTTCAAAACTAATTCTACATGTATCTACACTGATGAAGATGAAATACAAAGAGCCCATCTATACAAGTGTCATTGACCATGGCCGTAGACCTTTCGACAAGGAAATCTGTAAGTTTTCGTCCGGTATGATTAACCAAACATAAATTATACACTGCTAAGGTTAGCT
This sequence comes from Chaetoderma sp. LZ-2023a, assembly GCA_034401795.1. Classification (NCBI taxonomy): domain Eukaryota; kingdom Metazoa; phylum Mollusca; class Caudofoveata; order Chaetodermatida; family Chaetodermatidae; genus Chaetoderma; species Chaetoderma sp. LZ-2023a. Next base: position 83,166,995 of record CM067369.1, on the reverse strand, counting down.
CAGTGTATATATGAACTCGACTATAGCAGTTCCGGACACATTTGGCAGGGATCTCAATGAGGTACGTGCAAATAGCAAAGGCCTAACAAACTACTGTAGTAAGGCTGTGCAGTATGGCATAATGTCAAACCGATGACGATGTCAATTTTCATAACGGTTTGAACCGTATATCGGTTATGGGGTGGGTGGGGCTATGGATAAATTGGAACAATTATTGTACATATTTTTTCGATAAGCATGTAGTAAATATACATGTGTTGTTTGGAATTTGACCTCAGCTACATGCCTCAGCTATAACTTATTTTCTTTATAAGCATCAGGAATAACTTATATAACATTAATTTCTGATTACGCCATTAATTGGTAAAGTCCAGTTTCTTACCGACTAAATAATTGGTGCTCCATTTACAATTTGTTAATTCTAATGAGCGCGATTTATTGTTTGTTTAATCATCACGCTTCGGACACCAGATACACCATAATTTTTGTTGATCAGTTAAATGTGCTATTCTTTTTAGACTGCTTGTTGAAAATTGTTGTGGTATATAACGCAAACTGACACCGCTGGTGAATATGGTTGTTAACTCGTGATCCTAGCTTGACTTATCACAACAAAGCCAAACATGCGTCAATCATACGTACACAAATTAAAGAGGAAAAATCATTGTATACCCATTAAGATTATGTTAACGCTGAATAGGAAAGACCAATAGAAAGTCAATCATTAACAGTTATATAAATATTATCGCGGATGTTAAATATTTCGAACATAATTTAACTGAGATTTGGTGCTACAAACAGCAGCATCTTGCAGTCACATTAGTTTCAAAATATTGGAAAGTATACAGGCAATGTGCAATTCATCTTAAGCAATTTAGTTGAAATAGAAAATAACGAGAATGTTCAAATGGGTCTGTTTTACCCCTTAGTTGACAGATTTGGTCAATATAATTATAATTCTCATTGAATTTGCAGAGAAAAGGAAAATTATTTTTTAAACTTTACATCTAGAGTGTCTGGTTTCGTTATCGAACCAGTACTTTAAGCGGTAAATTGTGAACATAGTCTTCTTATCTGTCTGCATATATACGGTTCTTAAGACCACCACAGAGGCTGACAGTTTTACGGTGTGAGATCGGTATATCGTGCAGCTCTACACTGTAGCCACATAATTGGAAGATTATTACGATCATGTCTGTCTCCATGCCTGGGGCTGTAAGAAACGTTCCCGATTTGGCTCATATTTTAACGAATGAACTTGTGCAAGAGAATTTCCAGACGATGGCCAGGTCCAGATCGATCAAATCTTTGCTATGTGGATATCTGGTAATCTCCTGCTCTGATTTTGCTTTTTTTTAAATACAAGTGTGGGCATAAACTAAGATTTCACAATTTGCAAAATCCAAAAATAATCTTGGATAACCTGAACACATTTTACAGTATGATAAAAGAAGTGTGAGGTACTTCAAACGGATTGTTCTTGTTTTACATACATTTGTTATCTAATAATTATGAATTAATGCTTATTCCGATAGTAATTTGACATGTTTGTTGCTACATTGTCAGCAATGGCTGCTCCCCATCAAATTGCATGAAAAAGGATAAGCAGGTGTTTCTACAGACTAGTTTGGTATCATTTTACAATTTGACGAAAAGGTGTTGCTGTATAGGCAGTAATAATTGTAAAAATAAATAGCCTAGCAAATATTGATTCGATCATATAGATTATATGGCTAGAATAGTACATAAGCGGAATCTTGACGTCACAACTCAATATAATATTGCAGAATGGCTGCTAGGACGAAATGAGATTTTTCTTATTTTGTTGCTTATATCGGCTTGCATGCGGATAACTATGACAGCACAATGTTGCTTCAATGTACGTAGTAATATTGGTCCAACATTGACTAGGTTGGGCCGACATTCTTTTCATTGGTCTATCGTCGAGCAAACATGTTGGGGCCAACTTGGAACCAACATCCATCCAATATTGGCACAATGTTTATCATATAACCATGGCCCAACATTGATAGTATAGGTTGGCACAACATCGTTTGCTCAGGTGAGCGAATGTTGATTAAGGATGGCGGCGAGGGTAGTGATGTGCCAGCACGAGTTGCATAGCAGGTAGCCCTGGTGAAGTAGTACGGTAATGCGGGTTCATTAATCGTTCTATGATTTTCATGTGACCTAACCACTTACATTTTCGGCATCCATACTGTCATCATCAGACACATTGTCTGTACTGGTGTCAAGCTTGCCTTTCTGTTAAAAGAACATAGCGATACTTAAACATTTTTTGCTTTGTAATTAGCACGTTGATACGTTGACATACTAAACATTGCTTAACATCTTTCTAAATCATATTATACAGATATACGTGATGGTAATGGTAATTGCGGCCCCCCACCCTCATTCCAGCTTCAAGCAATAATACTCATAGAACCGTGACCGATTGGGTTTGCTTAAGTATGCATCTGCTAAGCAACTCATTAGCTGTATTCGACTAGGACTTTTCCGTAGAGTAAATTTACTCACGAAGTTGCCAAAATGTGCTCTAAGCAAACAGACCAGTTGAATACAAAAACGCTAACAGTGTGGAAGATTCAGAAATCGACTAAATCGCCAAAATTGTACTATCTTTAAAATAAAATCCCTCTTTCAGCCCCGTGTTCAAATATAGTGAATGATGAATAATAGAATTCAGCTCCTAAATCCCGCATTTTCAAATGTTGCACCACGTGATATACTTCATGAAACATACCACGTTTTGGCGCTGCCTTGTTTCGTGCCATTTTTTCTGGGAAATACCAGTGCAATAAAAAATATTCTCTATGGAGCCAATACAATCTAATTTTCTCAGCCGGTCTATGAATACAGCCACTGATTCTTCATCAAGCCAGTGATCGGCTAAATCACGTAGTTTCATTTCCTATGATTTGAAATCTAATAATCCGGTCAGAGGAGCTAATTCTTCAAACATTGCAGGACACGTGCATGGTTGTCTCCCTTGTCCACTAGATCCATTCAGTTTACTATATAATCAGCTTATATTATAGACGATCGTAAGTACTTTAACAAAGCTTAATGACCATTAGTTCCTAATCATATCTCAACAATCTCGGCCTAATCCGTTAGTGATTCTGGTGAAGTAGTTTTCATGAAAACCAGGTCATCTAAGATGGCCGCTAAAGCCTTGGACCAATCAACTTCCCTTCAACAAACTAAACCAAAAGACATTTAATGAGTTTTGAATCGATCCCTCAAGCGGATTCGGAAAAAAAGATATTCAAAGGCCTTTTAAACAAGAGGGACCAATATCTCGCATTTTAAGTTATCGCAGGATCCGGCTGCCGCAGGACCCAGTCTGCCCAGGACTAAATATTCTGCGAAAAAATATTGTCAGTCATGTCGACATATAGAATTAGATTGCCCATTTGACCCCTGGGCACTGCCCTCAGATTGACTCAAGAACAAAATAATTTGATGTACTGTAGTCTACTAACTACAAGCTTCAAAATCATGTGACATGAGCACATTTGATAAAATTTATTTTCTGCACACCCCTGCACCTGGGGGAGACATAAAAAATTCAAATGTGTCAAGCACATCCCTGGCCAGATGTGTAATCATATGGAAGGTTTCTATGTGAAATGGTCTAGGAGTTGCGTTACAATCGATTGGTGCCCACTTTTGACCACACCCCTTAACCTCAGTCTGACCCAAGATCAAAATAATTCCTTGTACTGTACACTACTTATCATTGGCTTGAGAATGACATGCAACGTGACAACCTTTCTAAAAATGTAATTTTTGACCCCATATTTCCCACCCCAAGGGCCCTTCCCATGGGGCCATGCCAAAATTCAAAACGTGTCATGCACATTCCTGTCCATATGTGCAATCATCCCAAGTTACCATATTCTATCTGAAATGGTCTGGTCTAGGAGTAGCATTACTATCGATAATTACTGGGCAATTTTGATCTTTTGCCCACTATGTCTTGTCCTCAGCCGAAATCCTTAAATTCCTCGGGTCCATTCTGGACTTGAGTGTACGAGTCCTGCTTATCTGTACTGTATATTAATTGTACATCACAGTTTATGATGGACCACCTGATATGGTCTCATTTTGAAATTTGACAATCAACATGCCGATTCAAAATACCCATGGCATTACCCATCGGGCAAGCATAGCTATGCTTGGAGACTGAACAATAAAGCCTTTCTGCTAAGGAGTAACCTGAAGTCATTGCTCATTGTAATGACAACTGGCACCCTGGGGCTAACGAAAAGGCAAATGGTCCAGACATAAGCAAAGTTCATAGTACGAAAAAGAAAAACATTTTCAAAAACAATCAGCATAATACATATTTGGATATGAAATGGTCTAGGACTTACATTACAATGGATTGGTGCTCACTTTTGAGCCCGCCCCTACCCTCAGTTTGACCGAAGATCAAAATAATTCCTTGTACTGCAGTCTACTCATCATTGGTTTGAAAATGATGTGACATGACCACCTTTTGATAAATTAAATTCCTCCCCCCCCCCCCCAGTCCCCAACCCCAAAATTCCTAGTCTATCTGAAATGCTCTAAGACGAGTTGCATTACAATCGATTGGTGCCCACCTTTGACGTTTTGACCCCGTCCCCTACCCTCAGTTTGAGGAAAGGTCCAAATAATTTCTTATACTGTAGTGTACTCATTATTGGCTTGAATATAATATGCGACATGAAAACATTAGGAAAATTCCAAAGTGCTATGCACATCTCTGCTCATGTGTAATCATACCGAAAGTTTCAAATTTCTACCTGAAATGGTCTAGGAGTCGCCGCATTACAATCGATAATTACTGGCCAATTGTGATCTTTTGACCACTTGGCCCAGCCCCGCAGAGTCAGGACAAAATTCCAAAAGTGGCATGCACATCCTTGCCGATATGTATAATCATCCCCAAGGTTTCACGTTTCAAAAGCAAGTCTTTGCCGATTAAATTGTCAATTGAAAAATTCTTAACCACAGCATAATACATATAACCTGGATACAAATCATCCATAAAATTATCAAAGTTCAAATGCTGAAAACATATGGAAAGATATTGAAAATCAATATATTTTATCTGGACAAGTCGGATGAACCCTTGTGGATGCAAATGTCATTTTACAAAAGCTAAACCAAGAAATTATGAATATAAATTGGATACAAAACGGGCCTAAAATAATTAAAGTTCAAGGATAAAAACAAAAATGTTTAATTTGAAAATGAGTTTCTTTTTCATATGGACAGGTCCTAAGCATGGCATAGAAACACATCTGTGAAGGGTTTTTTTTACAAATCTGATGACCCTTGTGGGTGCAATGCAGCAAATGTCATTAAAACAACCGTAACCATAAATTATTCAGTTAAAATTTGAAAAAAAATAAAGAAAAATTTCAAAAATCGATATTGTTTTGATGTAAACTAGTCCTAAGCATTGTATAGAACAGATCTGTGAAGTTTTGTTTAAAATCGGATGAACCTTACGGGTGCAAATGCCATTTTGAAAATCCTTAACCAGAGTGGACGCCAATGCCAACATTTTTCCACCCCTCTTAAAATCTTTTTTCAACTTAGTGGAAATGCGAGGTAAAAATGAAGAAAAATTTCAGAAATCGCTATACTTTTGATGTAAACTAGTCCTAAGCATCGTATAGAACACATCGAAGATTTTTAAAAAATCGGATGAACCATTAGGGGCGCAAATGTCATTTTAAAAACCTAAACCAGAGCCAACGGTGATGTGGACAGTTTTCCCCTCCCAAAATCTTTCTTCAACTTCGTTGAAAATGCGAGATAAAAACTGTCAAAATGACTCATGCTGTTGATAACTAGTAATGGCCCAAAGGCTACCCCTGCAAAGCTAGCAGTCAATAACTAATGAATGCCGAAAGCTGCCAGTCACACCGAAGTACACTTGTCATAGGGGCGATAGCTTTATTATTACTAGAATCTAGAGTTCAGTGGCTTCAAACAGCAACATGTATATAACTCAATGCTTCATACTTTAGATTTAGCAGCTTGTCCTCCTGGGGCTTTTCTTTTTTTGTCTTTGCCAGCTGCCTTCTTTGGCGAAATATCTTCATTCTCCTCTTCTAATGCTGCTTGTTCTTCTGATAGCTCTTCCGGAATTTCCAATCCATCCTCGTCTTGACTCATATCACCATCAGGTGGGAAATCTGCAAAAAAGTATTTGGAGAATAACGTATATACGCGGTTTCCAATAAAGGTGCATGCATGCGTGTGCGCATCAATCAAGTTATCTAAAAGGAAGGGTTGACATTTTTTGCATAATATAATTAGGTCTTGAGCCTGTAACACTATGGCTAAATTCAGTCTAGAAAATCAAAATATTTGCTCATCAAATTTCCATTAATATTTGTAGGCCGTGAGAAGAGTAATTTTGAAGATTTACCACTGGAATGCCTGGCTCTCTTGACCTGAAAATGGATATCCCACAAAACCACTACCGAGGCCAGTTTTGGAAAGAGTTAATACTAAAACCAGAGATGAAAGTGTGAAAGCATTAAAAACCTGAACAACTTTTATACATGCCATAGTAGCAAAATCCTACTTTACACACTTATGACCATGTATGATTAGCCAGAAATGTTTTCTAAAACATAATTCAGGCAAAACCCTTCAAACTTTCATCTTTGTAAAACTGACCAAAATGGTTTCAGTGATCTTGAAAAATAAATATTTGCATAACAAAAGACTAACCAGAAAATTCCCTATAGTGTTTCCTTCCTTTGTGCATAGAACCGTCCAATAGTGCTAATTATCCAGGAAACAGAACAGTATCTTTAAAGACTAACGTACCTAGTACTTCTTGTCCAGAGAGATAGACCGGGCCAGATCCTTCTAACAGTTTAAAAGTCACAGGTGTCATGGGACCAAAGCTCACGTCCAGAAAACACTGAGAACACAAATAATTAAAGATGACGGTAAAACGCTAAGTCAATCAAAATAGTATTAGTATTATATTAGGCCACTACTTAAGTCAAAGACCGACAACAGGTTGCTGAAATCTATGCCGATCCCCTCCACCACCACCACCAACACAGCCGACCCACCACCATGTGTCAAAGTAGCATGAAGATTGTCTAGTAGTGTATATTGTGCTCATGCATATTCATTTATGTGGGTATTTTTGCATATATCCGCCATATATCTAATATGATGACAATAATAAGAGTAGCTATAAATAAATATGTATGCCATTCAAGAACACTATATTCCTCACGTTGGCATGTAAAGTGGGAAATGTGGCACGGCATCAAAGTTACAGATATTCATATATGCATATGTAAAAATGATAAATGTTATAACAGGGTTAGGTTTCACAAAGGTGTGTAATTCATGACGCCATAATGTATACAACGGGCCAACAGAATGACTCATTTGATACGTACATCATATTTAAATGTGCATATTCACAGCAGTGTTTTAAAATAAAATTGTCAAAGTTTTATACTTTTAGAGGCTTAAATTATTGGCATAGATGTAATGAAACGAAATAAATCAACATATGATTTCACTACGTACATAAATGTAAATTTTTAAGCTGTGAAATTGAATTAGACAGGAGTCCCTTGATCACTTCACCATTAAAGAAATTATAATTTGTATAGAACGAAATCACCATATGCTAAGATTTATTTCGCTTCAGTACATTGAGGTACACAAATTAAGCCACTAAAAGTACACAAGTTAATTTTATTTTCACGCATTTTGCTGTGAATATGGACCTTTAGGTACCCTAGTGTAGTCTTAAGTATCCTTTGAAATCAACCCCGACTGTTCAGGATCTTTGGATAATGCACTTCAGGCTTAATTGATTTAATCAGACGTTGGTGATTACGGTTATAGTACTGAACTGAAACCCTCGCAAAGAATCGGCAATAGATAAATCCACTTTTAACAATGCCCACATATCGCTAGCTAAGCTCCATTCATGCTTTGCCCGTGTTAGGATCGATCGATTCCTGTACACCTGAATCACACCGTAAAGTTATTTTCAAAATATACAACACATTACAGAATGTTCCTTAAATAGTAAAGACCTACAATTCATACAACTTGTCGTACTATTAAGCACTTGAGACGTATTATATTCCGTATGTCTATATGTGACCAGTTGATTATGACGTCATATGATTGGCTTAGAAACTGAATTCCTCAATTACCGGCGATCGACCAGAACCGTGCATAGATAGTTCCCAATCAATACAGAATATCTAGGCCACAGACATGATTAATCAATATCATCCGCTATGCGTTGGAAGTCAACAATTTGGAAAATCAGGAATCAATTCTTGACAAACTACCCTGACAATTCAGCCTACTAGGCCGATACTGTAAGTATTTGCATGGTATTAGACCAGCATTGGACCAGTACTGTAAGGTACGTTATCTGATGCAGGCATTATCGAATTAAAGTTCTTTAACTCTCAAACCATTATCGCCTCGACTTACTGTATCATTTCTGCCGAGTGTTAGCGAGAAGACAGGCTGCTTAATACTGGCGCCATCACTTGCTGAAACTTCAACTCCAATAATATTTCTCTCATCCTTGACTGCCGACGCTCCCAATACCGCCTAAATGACAAGAATTCCGTGGAAGTAAATGCCTCGCCTGTCTCCCGTTTGTCACAATTGCATTTACCTTTGACCTTGTGCCCTGTTATCATGCTGCTGCCTAACATTTTAGGTAACCATGTATTCAATCTTAGTTCCAATTAACAATAGCATTAACCAATCCTGAAATAATGATTTGCTGAATGGAAAAACTTACGGTTGAAAAACAGGTCAAAAAGCAATATAGGAATGGCCTTTACATTTGACCTGGTGACTTCCATGCCAGCATCATGTATACTCTTGATATAAGCAACCATGTACCCAAATTGTGTTCCATTAGCGTTAAGCAACCTCGAAATAGAACAAGATTTGCTAAGCCTAAAATTCTAACATTGAAAAATAAGTTATTATTTTTATTATTATTATTATTATTATTATTATTAATAATATTATTATTATTATTATTATTATTATTATTATTATCGATAATACTGAACACAGTACAGGCCGTACAGGCCTCTATATTCAGGTGCATGAGTGACGCTAGGTTTTGAAATGGTTACTTCATGGTGAAGGTGCCTCGAAGTTAAATTTAATTTGTGCATTTTCCCAGTATTTATCCAGTCGGTTTTCAAAGCTTTGAATGGTCAGGCATTAACGATATGGTCAGTTAGGCTATTCCATACTTTTGCTATTCTGTAATAAAATGAAAACTTGGATATATTGTATTTAGCTCACTGGATCAATAATTTTGTTGTAGAGGTAAGAATGACCTTGACCTTCGACGTTGTGACCTCAGTATCATCCTGCTGCTTCCTAACAGTATAGGCAAACACATAGCCAAGTTAGATGTAATAGGATTAGCTGATCTTGAAATGTAAGCCGAGAGGTTTTGCTAAGCACAGACTTAACATTGTTGACGCTGTCGTCGACTTCGGAAAAGTGACAATTTGTTCTCGCTTTCTGCTTCGCTGGCGGCCATATTAGATTTCAGATCATCGATGTATGGTTAGATATGATAAATACCCCCATCACGCCAAACCCCCATTGAATGTCAGAGTTGTGAACGATCCTTATGAGAAGATTGCTCTCCCTTTTGCTTAACGTTTTGCCAATAACGTGTCATCGAGACTGATGCTTAATTTATGAAAATATGAAGTCTCATCAAACCATGGTGTTTTATGGAGATTAATGAGCTACGATTGTCATTAAAGCTTCAGCCAAGTACAAATACTCTGTCCGAATGACACTTCCGTGTGATACTCGGCAGTCAGCCAATTATAAATTTAATCGCGATGTTCATAATGGTCACAGCTCCAATTTCCATATGCTTGTTCCTCAGACCCAGTCTAGACATTAAGTTTAAAAGTGATCCAATAAACGGTAGCGTAGTAACTACTTTGCCACCCATTCACCGCTCAACTACCCACCAGGATGGCGCAATCGCAATACCCCCGCCACTGGCATAATTGAAAAACATGAGCTTCATTTGAACAACCTTCAATGTGTATGACCCAGGAATGCATCCTCGCGAATTTGGATGGAATCGCATGTGGCTCCTTAATTCTAAGGGAAAAGTCGACGACTGACTATGGGCAGACAACAGACAGATGAACTAACAGCCAGACAGATGGACGAAGAGACAGACAGATGGACGAAGAGACAGACAGATGGACGAAGAGACAGACAGATGGACGAAGAGACAGACAGGTGGACGAACAACAGACAGGTGGACGAACAACAGACAGGTGGACGAACAACAGACAGGTGGACGAACAACAGACAGGTGGACGAACAACAGACAGACGGACGAACGAACAACAGAGGGACGAACACCAGACAGAGGGACGAACAACATAGACAGATGATCAACAGACAGACTGACGAACAGACAGACGGACGAACAATACAGACGGATAAACAACAGACAAATGGGCGAACATACAGGTGGGTGGACAACATACAGATGGACGGACAACAGACGAATGGACGACAGATGATTGAGGGATGGTTGCCAGACCATAAGCTCACTCAGCCTTTCACACCAGGTGAGCTAATGATTATTATACGAGATTGCTCGGTCGCCGACGCATCACCACAAATCCCCATGTTCAACACTGACATCTTGACGCCTCATCCCATGCCTGGACGGAGCCAAATTTAAATATCATCGTGCACTACAATCATATGGGTAACTCAACAGTAAATTTGGTTGAATTCCGTCCATCGGTTTCGTATGAGTTGCATTACAATCAATACCTTAACAATTTGATCCCTTCCTGCCCGTTGGGGGTAGAGCCAAACATAAGTACATGTAGTCACAAAATCGCACCCCCAATTATATTGGTAACCTACATACCAAATGTATTTGAATTCCACACAAGGGTTTGAAAGGAGATAGCGTGACAGAGTTTTAGGATGTTTGACCGTTACACCTCGCACCCTGACCACCCCACCCCATAGGGTGAAGAACCAAAGGTAAATGTTGTCACGACATCCGCAATTTTATGGCTATTAGATACAAAAGTTGGTTGAATTCTACATGACTTTAGGAGATAGCATAACGGACGGACTGACAGACAGGTGGACAGCCGGATGAAGACGGATGGAGGAGTATATCTCCAATGCTCTTTCAAAACGTATGGATAACTATATTCCACAGCATCAAGCAATCACCTTTAAAGTCTCGATCATTTAAATCATTTTTATATATTTCATAAAGCTTCCAAAGATATTTGCTATATAAGTCTACGAATTTTCCAGTGAATTTACTAAAACTAGCGATTTTAAAGGACGTTGAAACCCGTCTCTGGAGCAATTCAAAATACAAAGGAATTCCAAATGAAACCTACGCTTTGTTAGATGCCGTGTAATCATTTCTTCAAAATTCTGCCGCTATTGTTGTGGTTGCTGTCGACATGATATTGTTTTTACTACTAATCATCCAGCTCTCATCCAATCTCACTGAAATTTCAACCTATTCTAGGGATAAGTACCGACGGTCCACATATTCACCATACCTGTATCATTTAGATGTTATATGTAATAGCCATGGGGACCAAAGACTTGTTTGTGTAGCGATGGAAAAATAATGTATAAAACCGCGATTTCTTAGTTATTGACGATCAGATATTCATGAAACTTGAGGGTGTATTCTAGCGATAACTATTTACCTTTCGAAAGGTCCTTTTTACCTGCCCGAAATATAACAATCTAAGACAGAAATACATACCCGCCGCATACTTTGTGCAAAATAACAATACCGAGAAAACCAGGGGATTGTGCGCAATATGCAATAAGCCACTCCTTAACACTCAAAATTTCTAACGCAATCAAAGAAAATCCATGACTAGATGTACAAGTTTGTTAAGATGTAATAATGATTGTAGTGATAATGGTAGTAATATTAACTAGAGAACATTTACTGAAGTAACTAAATCTGCGATGTCTGGCATGAGGAAATAGTATAAGGTCTCTTCTAAGGCGATTGAACAAGTCTGATCATGATCTAATACAAACTGTGTATAGTCATACATCAAAGCTCAATATTGAGAATCCTCGTACATTTCCTATGGGACATTTTTGCCCACTCAAAGGTGGGTAGCTCAAACTTTTGGGTGGGTCCAAAATAAAAGTAAGAGCCATCGATTGTGGCGCAGGCCCTTGAAGTTGACCAAGTTTGGCGTTGGTCCGATCAAAGCTCTAGGCGATGTGGTCAAAACTTTTGAAGAAAGAATACCCGAGTAAAAATAATAATCTGCGATGTAATTAATAAGAGTATTTCCAGACACCACTCAAAAATATTCATTAATAACTCCGAAATTAGCTGGTCGATTTTGACGGGACATGGATCATTTTGTTGGAAATGAAAAAGTAGTACGATTCTGCCACATTTTCAGAACGATATCCCGACGGGAAAGGGAGTAAAATTGAGGTTAAAATTAGCCGATAATTCTAGCTTAATTCTAGTGATTTTGGGTGCCTAAATGAGCATAGCTCTTGAACCCCTCGGAACGTAAACGGCGTTTTGTAGAGAATGATGGTCCAAAACGGACGCAAGAAACCAGGTCGAAATAAAGTGAAAATTGCGTAACTTATGCGTAAATCATGGGAAAATAGGAGAAAATGTCAGTTTCGCGGAAAATAACAGGCGTTTTCAAATTTTGAGTAATAGCCAGAATCGACCCAATGCCTGCTATATGTGTGCCAAGTTTCAAGTCGGTAGGATCAAAACCCAGCGAGAAGACACATTTGCATTACCAAGCCGGTTAACTTTGTGAGATCACAAAGTTAACACTATAGAAAATTTATGGAAGTAACTGTAAACCTGCGATATCTGGCCGTGAACAAATAGTATAAGGTCTCTTCTAATAAAGAGATGACATAAGATGTGTCTTCGAATATGATCTTTGAAGTAGCATGATGAAAGGCAGGTAACTTGTACCAAACATGAAAACTGTAAACCTTTGCCCGTGAATGACCTTGACCCCAAGGGAAACATTAAAACTTTCATTTGGAATTTTTTTAGATCTGTGTTCTAGAATCTAGCCACGTTACAAGAGAATCAAAGAAAACTATAGGAAATAACACTGTTCCCATATTGCTCCCATAGGTTTATTATGGGGATATGTGGCAGCCAAAAGCTAATTTTCTGGAAAACTGTTGGTCGGATCAACTTTAAATTTGATACCAAATCAAGTCAATATGAGAGCTAGAAGTTCCCAAAACTCAAGTCGATCAGAGCAAAATTCATTTTGGTGGGCATTTTGAAAAAGAAATTGTTTAAAGTTTTTTCTACCACGAATTCATTTCTACAACAACAAAATTGGAGGCATTTGACCCCAAAAGGTGCAGCTGGTCGTCAGTTTTTAAAAACAAAATATCCGAAAAAACCTTTCAATTTTTCATCCTGATTTCATTTTTGCACAAAACAAAACTGGTATTTTTGGCCAAATTTAAAAAAAATTATCATCAGTGGAAACATTCTACCAAGGTATGGGAGAGATTCGATCAAAATTCTGGGTGTGGTAGCACGTCAAACATTCAATTGAAATCCCTATACATTTCTTATGGGACTTTTTTCATGCATTCTGCGAACAAAGATCTGGCGGCCATTTTGAAGAAAAATAATTTTACAGAAACGAATGGCCGGTGGTAACATTCTCAGCAAATATGGTAGGGATTCGTTCAAAACTCTAGCTGTAGTAGCACTTCAAAGATCAATTTTGAAAATCCCCATACATTTCCAATGGGACTTTTGCCCACTCAAAGGTGGGTAGCTCGAAAAAATTGGGCAGATCCAAATTCCTTCTGATAGCCATCTATTCCCATATGGGCACTAGAAGTTGACCAAGTTTGAATTAGCTCGGATGAAAATTGTAGGATATAGCTCCTAAACCTTTGGGAGAAGAATAATAAGAACAAGCATTCTCTAAGTATTGCTTTGCAATACATGTCGCCTACCTGGTGATTTAAATCGTTAGAGATTGAATCAAAAATTTCGTTAACAATTGTCAGAAGCAGCTGAAACTCGAACTTCATCTGTAACTTCTCATAACATAGCAATAAACCAAGTTTCAGTTATATACCGTATGGTGAAGGAGAGCTAAAGTCTTGAAAGCTGATATATTTGCATTTCATAAGCTGAAAGGGGACATACCTCCAACAAAAACTGATGCAAATGCCTGAACCTCTAACTTGGCCTGTAATTTCTCATAACAAAACAACGTACCAATTCTCAGTTGAATATCTTGAGACTTGAGAAAAAGTGGAAAACTTATATTTTTCGTATTTCATAAGACGAAATGGTGCATAACTCCATGAAAAACTGACGAAAATGTCTGAAACTCGAACTTGCTCTGTAACTCCTTACACTAAAACGATGTACCGATTTTCCCTTAAATATAGCGAAGGAGTGCGAAAGAAAGTGCGGAAGGCTGATAATTTTCGTCGAAAGGGGGCATAACTCCATCAAAATCTGACACATATGCCTGAAACGCGAACTTGGTCTGTAACTTCTCATAACAAAGCAATGTAGCAATTCTCAGTAGAATATCTTGAAAGACTGCGAAAAAAGTGCCGAAAACTAATATTTTTGAAATTTCATAAGTCGAAAGGGGCATAACTCCATCGAAAATTGACGAAAATGTGTGAAACTCGAACTTGCTCTGTAACTCTATACGAAAGCAATGTACCAATTTTTCCGTAAATATCTTGAAGGAGTGCGAAAGAAAGGGCGGAAAGCTGATATTTCGTATTTCTTAAGTCGAAAATGGGCATGCCTCCATAAAAAATTGACGCAGACGCCTGAAACTCGAACTTGGTCTGTAACTTCTCATAACAAAGCAATGTACCAATTCTCAGTTGAAGACCTTGAAGGACTGCGAAAAAGGTGCGGAAAACCAACTGCGACAGATGGACAGGCAGATGGACGGACAGACAGACGGAGTGCAAACCTATAGTCCCCCACCCCCACACCGTTTTACCAGTAGGGGATTAATAACTAGAGTACATTTTCTGAAGTAACTGTAAATCTGCGATGACAGAGCATTAAGGATTATTGTAAGGTCTCTTCTTATATGACCGGCATTTTGAAAAATAAAATTTAAGATTTAATTGACTCAATCAACTTCAACAGGTAAAGGGAGGTAACTCTTGCCAAAAACAGAAATTTGTAAATTTGACCCCAGATTGACCTTCACCTTCATCGGGTCACATGGATCCGGCATGTGTGATATACATGTGGTAGTTTTCATGAAAATCAAGGAAAGAGCCCCTAAGTGTCAAATAACCGAGAAATTAATGAATTTAGTATGGACCAGGTAGTCAGAGAATTTAAATTCATCATGTAATTAATGTACAAATATTCAACAGCTAAGCTTGTTGTGAGTGTTTGACGATCACGTTTGTGCAATTTCTTTAAAGTGCTAAGCCATCAGGTTGACCATACAACTTTCTTTCAATATTGACTCTCGTCAAACTGAATAATTTGAACTGGTGGTATATTTTACAATGCATTTCAAATGAATATGGCATTAACTTTATAATACAAACATGTTTAAGAAAGAGTGTGTGCTGCATATAGTCAGAGTCATCTTCCTCTTCCTCAGGCTTTCCAGACCATTTCAACGATGGACTGTCTTTGCTAAGTTCACAACCTGAAAATAGAATTATAACTAGATGTAATCTCCCGTGTGCGCTAAGAAGCACACCGGCTATACAGACACCTTCAACTCTGAGCGACACTTTGACCGCACATTTGACAAAACAGTGAATATCTTGCAAAAATAGAACTTTGATAGCAGTTATCATACTCATTTTTGTTGAGGTGAATAGAACATATGCTGTTTGCCTACCTTATTCTAATCCTATACCGACTGGTGCGTTTACCTTTCGACTCAATTTTAAGTGAACAATGCATTTTTTCTTTTTTATAAATGCTTATGTGTCATTGAACAGCACTTTTTTTTAAGAATAGCACGCATGAATGCCTGCATGAAGAATAGCGTGTTGACTTATGAATTGTTCATGCAGGTGGTCGCTGGTATCTGTTGAATATTTTGAAACTAGTGTGAATTGTAGCTTCCTATGTAAATTAGTATTAAAAAATATTCATTCCTTAGTTGTATATCTGTTGAATATTTTGAAACTAGAACGAATTGAAACTGTCAAATTAGTATCAAAAAATATTAGCTTAAACTACCATTGCACTACAATTTAGGTTTGAAAAAATAAAAAAAATGTTAAAATATAGTTAATGTGTAATTTTTCATGCAGGTGTGATTAGAGTGCTAATGAATCCATCAATAGCGTTCATCACACACTGTTGAACATTGTATCCTTCACTTTTTTAAGATTAGTGTTTATCTGCATGAACGATGGCACCTGCATGAACAATAGCATGCAGCTGTCACTTATTAACAAGAGCGCAGCACCCACTTATGAACAATAGTGCACAGCCGGCACTAGTTCTGATTTGCGCCAGTTGTGATTAACAATAGCGGTCACCTGCATGAACAATAGCGTCCATCATCCACCTGCCTGAAAATTCTCGCATTTTATAATTATATTAACTTTATATTTAATAAGGCATCATCAACTTCCAGCCAACTAGTTTCAAAATATTCAATAACTTATATGAATGTATGTAAATTTATTTACTAATTTATTTTAAGTTACAATGTATCAATATCTTTCAGTCAAATTAGTTTCAATAACTTATATGAGCATATTTAATTTATATTTATTAATTTATATTTAATTAAATTAAATGTATAAGGCATCATCAACTTCCAGTCAAATTAGTTTCAATAAATATTTTAGTTAATAATAAAATAATATATTATTTAAAACCAAATAAAAATGATAAAAATGTATCAGCTGTTCCAGGTGCAATTTTCAAATATTCCTCAATGAAATTTTATGACTGAATGTTATATAGTCAAATAGCGAAACTCGACTAAACACTGAAATACATGCTAAATAATAGAAAACTCGATAACATACAATATATATCAGTATATAATTAATATATACATAGGACGTATATTTAAGGAGATATGGGCTTTTAAAGGTAAACGTTATAAATTCTATCAGTAATCTAGCACAACTGAGTTAAACTCAGACTCTACTCTAATGAATGAATCTTAATTAATGTAGAACCGATAAAGCTTCATGACAAAGTAATTTATTTGCCTCTATTTAAGTGGAATATTATTTCAAATACATACCATAATAATTCATGTTTATTTGAGTGCCTTTTTTAATTGTCTCTTAAGGGAGTTAGCATTCAGATTGGCAGATGTGACAAATCTGGTGCGGAATGTAATTGATTAAATGCTAGTGCTCACTCTACAGTGGTGTATTATTTGCCACACGCACATTACACACGCACAATTATTTATTCATTCGCAGTCAATTCGTCAACATTGACTTCACCAGATTACACGTCAGTTGCAAAGAATGTACTTTTGCTTAAGTATACCATTTATATCAAAGAGTTACTACTATTCATTGCGCATGTGTGAAAACACAAGGCGTTATGCAAATTACTGACTTTTTTCTAAGTTGATTAATATATCAGATGCAATTTTCTTCAATATTTGTTTATTGTGTACCAGATGAGTTTGCATAATTCTGTACAAATAAATTAGCTAACGATTTTACTATAAATACTGGTAACCTGTCATTATTGACATTAAAGCTAAAGATTATCATTGAGGAATGAAATGCTGCTGACAGATTTATCCTTCAAAAGCTCTCATAGCTGTTTTCGCATTGATGCCATCTTATTCTTGGCATGATCACTTAGCAAAAAAGCGGCCCCACAAAATAGTCAATCCAGATTTAGCTACAAAACGTAGAGCTGAATTAGTTGATATTTAGGTTGGGTCGAGTTGTATATCCTCATGTGTGTAGTACTCTTGTATATAACACTCTTTATCGCTTTCACTAGAGACCCAGTCTGGATACCTGCTACTTTCCTGCTTAATTTTGAGGAAGCGGTTAATGTATTCAGAAAATAGTTCCTTATCGCCATGTTTTCATATTCCGATGACTCAGGATAATGCCAGACTTCGTACATCTTTTTAATGATATAACCATGGTGGATAGCTAACTGTAGCTCAGGAGTGGTCCACGTCCCGCATAAGGAACATTGTTCTTCTGCATGTTTGCATATTGTAGATTGACAGATTCTTGCGCATTCGGCGCATAGTACAAAAATGAGCCGCTTACTTATTCTAGTAGGTAATACTGGAAAGTATAAATCATGAGGGAGGACTTTGCATTTAATATGACAGAAGAAGTCATGCACCGTCTTATCATTCAAATTGTCACTGCTTAATACCTTGTATGCACCTTCTGGAAAACGACATTGTTTCATCACTGATGGGTACATGGAAATGCAGTCTAAATATTCTAGCTTAGTATGTTCATCTACTTCCAGAAATAATCTAATTGCGGATGTACACCCACCAAATAGCATGTCACGTGGAGCTATGGGGTGTGCTAAGTCCAATTCGTGATAAAATCATTTAGTCCATCTGTATTAGCGATTAGTTTCTTACTCGCATTCCCAAATAATTCTCACCACATATCCATGCGATTCAAATAAGGAAATGCGATATTGAAGAGCAGAATATGGTTCTTCGTATGTCTGATCACCATACGGTGTATGTCCGCTCACGTTTATTGCCACAGCAATCAGACTCGTGCCCATGAAATTCACACCTGCAAAACTCGAAAATAATATTTTCGCGTGGAGCGAAGCCATCTACATAATGCCCACAAACCTTTTACTCACCCTGGTTTAGCGTGTGTAAGGTTTGGTAACCCTCGCTTAGCCTAACCCATTCCATCCATTCAACAGCGACCATGCTATCTGCATGCTTTGCTCTTAACGAGTAGTAGGGTAAAGTCTTAATGCTATAAGGGCATAGACATAAAGTGTGTTATGCTACATTACACGCACCTGCTAGTGTTATCCCAGATATGAATGGATTTTGTCCATCCGTTGATTCAGAAAATAAGGACCTAAATTTAGACACGGCTAAACGTAAGACGGTTACATCATCATTACAATATTCGAGATTTTTATCAACATTGTGGTGTGCATCTAGATATCTGCTCATTGTACCATTGATCAAATTCGAGCAGTTCATTTGCTTTCATATTTTGTATGCCGAATACCTCCCTCTCAGGAAAGGGTATTACCTTACCCCAATACTGAGGCGAGTTCAGCTGATGGGGAAATATTCCCTTGCACACAGGAAGATTAAAAGCATTGCCGACCTTGCGCAATGAAAGAGGAAAGTTAATAGAATCGATGAAACGAATTGGGCCTATTTCAAATGAGAACTTAACAGCCACACATGTTTGTGGGTTTTAGGTGAAGGTTAATGCGCTTGCATATGCATTGAAGGATTAAAAGCGAATCATATGCACACGCACTATGCGCAATAACGAGGTGGTCAGAGAAAACATTTTCGCTCCATATGTTTATTACCATGCTTAGATTTTATGTATGTTAATCATTTAACAAACTGATCCATAGCATCCAACCCATGAAAGTGACCATATCCATTATTTATGCCTCAGTTACATGTAGCGCACTCAGCTATGAGTGGCTGCTCAATGCACATGTCACAGCAAATGTTCGCTACCACGACATAACTTTATGCTCACCGACAATATTAGTGTCGGTATTGTTAACAGGTTCTAAATATGTTTCAGTATCATAAATGTATTTTTGATAAGATTTGTGTGTTAGATCCTCATAACCAATTATCATGGCACGGGCATGCGATAATGACATCACAGTTTCTTCAATTACCTTATGAAAACAATTATGTTCTTCATTAACAATACACTCTTTACATGCGTGACATTTAGTCATTTCACATATGTGTTCGTCACCCCCTTTAGGTACATGTACGAAGCAGAGGGGACAGGCTTTTACGATTTTGCATGTCCCATTTGCGATGTTTTGTCATACATCGCTTGTTATAAAACTTATGATAATAATCATTACACATTATCATATGTGATGCAACTAGATTTACATGCGTCGATACCTGATTTAGCAGAGAAACATCGGCGACAGTGCTATGCAATCGTGAGTATTACTATATGATACGCCACAATGGGGACAGTAATTGCACACCATAAGAAATGCTGCGATAGACGTTATTAATTAAATGTGATTATCGCATTCCGAATGTAAAGATATAGTGGTGGTAGAGTAGTAGAGGCGCTACTGAATAGACATTCGTGCATTGCCTCGAGTAGCCATAATGTTGTTGAAATTTCAACCAGTTAGTACTATTAATCCCATATTCAGGAATACAACATGATGCATGATACTCGCGCACCATATGCACCTGATGTTTTTTTTTATTTTTTTATTTCATCTCAAATTGCGCCATTCGTAGTCAGTGATCTGATTTTGTTTTCTCGATAAATTTTATGCCTAAATATATACCGGCTGCTAAACTGAATGGATATTCTACACAGACATGTATAATACATTTTTTGACACGCTTGTACTCGTCTTTATCATCGCAATGTATATTTAGAAGACTTAAATGATCACGTTTGATTGCACCATGGTGAATATCATATTGACCACCTGAGTTGTAGTTCTCAACGTGTAAAACGTGAAACTCAACGCCATCTGATAGCTTGCAGTTAGTATTTGACTGAATTACTTTTTCAATTGAATCCAAAATTTGGTCCATTGTAATTTTATTCCATGTCATAAAACCCATCATGATAGGCATATCCAATGACAATTGAATGATCTCAATTCTTACATGATTTGAGTGAACATTGCCACAGGCACTAAGTATTGAGCAGAGTTTGAACTGCGGCTGATATAAACTGAATGAGTTATTGGTGAATCAGCAATAGGATATTTCTTAAATGATACGCTATATTCAGTACCGTCAATATGATATTTTTCACTACGGAACTTATGTATAATCTTCGTCATTATACAGTCCGAATAATCGGTCAGACCACCACCTACCTGAGGCTGGATAGGAGCATATGTAACATCATTATATAAGAGGAATTGATCATTATTGATCGATAGATCATGGTCATCACGTAACAAATATTGATTATGATCAGTATTAGTGACTGGAATGCGTACAGATATTTGATGCATACTGTGCATCATGCTGGTGTTGGTCACATTTTGCATGATTCGCTGTTCAGTTCGATCGAAAATAGGCACTTGTCATGTAGGTACATTTACATCTAATACATCAACGAACTGAGGTTGAGAAGAAGGTACAACTTTGTGTGGTAGTGTCAGATATTAGCTGCATAATATTCGCATCCACCGCAATGGCATTAGGAACCGGTACAATGCCACTATCTAAATAAACAGTTAGAAATTGATCATTATTGCTCAATAGCTCAGTGTCTACATGCTGCAAATATTGATTAAGATCGTCATTAGTAAGTGGAATGCGTGCAGATATTTGCTGCATAATATTCTCCGTCGTCGCTAGTTTCATTTTGAGCGAGTCGCTGGTCTGTTTGATCGAAGATAGGCACTTGTCGTGTAGGTTCATTTATATAATTACCATATTCCAATACACCATCGCACTGAGGCTGGCTAGAAGGTACATCAGCGGGTGGTAAAGAGTCAGATATTTGCTGCATAATATTCTCATCAATCGCTGGCAGTAGGAGCTGGTACGCTGTCATTATCAAACAGATCTAATAGAAATTCTTCATTATTGCTCAATAGCTCAGGGTCAACATGCTACAAATATTGATTAAGATCATCCGTCATTAGTAAGTGGAATACATGATGATATTTGCTACATAAAGTACGCCACGTAATCACTAGTGTCATTTTGTGTGACACGTTCTGTTTGCTTGAAGATAGGCCCTTGATGAGCATGGTCAAGTATGCTTTCACATGGTGTCCGATAAACACGTTGTGTAGTGTCAATGTTTAATGCCATGTGATCCTCGTCGGCCATCTGCTGTAAGATCACATTAATAGCATTCTCTTGTTCCTTTAGTTTATCATCCATAATTGTGTAAATAAATCGATATCCTAATGCTAAATGGTCAAATATAGTTCACTACTTGCATTAAGAAACAAGATTACTATCGAGAGAATAAGTTCGCTATATATTTACAACTTCTTTACACATTAACCGCTATTTATTTTAACACAATTCTATTAATGCGTTTATGTTAAATCATATTGCTTTTATACTAGCTAGAACCAATTCTGTTCATGCAGGTGGTCTAAGCATGCTATTGTTCATGCAGGTTTCAACCATTGTTCATAAGTGTCAGCTGGATGCTATTGTTCTAAATGCCTGCTGTGCACTATTGTGCATGCAGGTGGCTGCTGGACGCTATTGTTCTAAATCCCAATTGGTCGAGATAGGGTCAAATGTCACAATTTAATACCACATAACTTACAAGTCATAAAATGTTATTTTCTGATTTTTCAAAATCTAAATCGTGGCGCAATGGTAGTTTAAGCAAATATTTTTTGATACTAATTTGACATAGGAAGCTACAATTCGTGCTAATTTCAAAATATTCAACAGATACCAACCAGCTGTGCGCTATTGTTCTAAACCCTGATTGGTCGAGATATGGTCAAATGTCACAATAAATCCCATTAATCATTTTGAGGAGGAGACCATTAGTGCACATCTGGTCACCTGCAATTCATGTGACCGCTATCGTTCATGCAGTATGCCATTATTCAAGTCATGTTCAATGCGACATAGGAAGCCACTTAGCTTCAAAATATCTTTTTAACCACAAATTAATTAATACGTTAAACATGATCAGTTGGTACACATTCATCGTTCAGCCAGCACATGCTCATCATTACGCAGAGTTACACATGTTAAAACATATTTAAAAACACATTAATCTAATTATGCATCAACACACATGTGTCATTCAAATAGCGAACAGACGTGCACAATAGCATGTAGCCGGACATTTAGAGCATTAGCGTGCAGCCGGTCATTTAAAGCAATAGTGTGCAGATGCACATTTAGAACAATAGTGTCTACCCGCTCATTTAGAATAGCGTCTACCAGCTCATTTAGAATAATAGCGTCTACACTCATTTAGAACAACCAATCAGAACGCAGTATTTAAATAGGTCAAGAGCATAACAATAGCGTCCAGCGAGCCCCTTTAATACTCGACAGTACATTTTATTGTTTTGTAAACATGTTACGCTATTTCTGTGTTGACTGTACTCTAAATTTATTCCTTTTGCGGGATACAAAGCAAGCGTTATTGATTTTTCTAGTTTTAAGTTTGGCCACGTGGCTTGTGTCTCGAGGCTACACCGATCCAATTCAAGTTTATTTGGATAACCTCATTGAAGTATACGAAAATATATAAATTAATGTATAAATGATAAACCTACTTAGTTACAGATACACATAGTATTATAATTGAATTGAATTGTAGCAGCTGTAGACTGTTCAGAGGTGTGGGACCATTGTGGGTCGGGTCATGCGCAACACAAGAGACAAAATACCGGTGCTTAGACACTAGTTTGACCGTATGACGTATAAACTGTACATAGGAATTTTTTTAGAAATATTGATGCTCTGTTGCATCTTAATTTTATAATGCTAACAATATGAAATATGTAATTTATATCTACCGGCAGTACATTAATTGTAAAATATTTTCCTTCATATGTTTTATGTAAAGCCTGCGTGAATAAGACGAACTTGAACTTGACGCACCCAGTTATTTTGAAATTGGGATTCTGAGAATGCAGGTTCAAAGTATAGAACCCCAGCCGCTGCAAAGTGGGGACTTAACTCAGCTAGAAATGGATGGGGCATAGCTGGAAATTAGCCGGGGTATAGCTAGAAGTAGGCAGGGCATAGCTAAATGGATCCCTCTACTCCATGTAATGATCCAGATGTTATAACGGTATATTACTCAATTCTATTCTACTTTATACACCAAGTATTGTCGGGTTTTTTCGAAAACATTGTTGCGGCAAACTTTGACAGCAACAGTTTCCAGCAACATTGTTTCCATACTGTAATCCTGGCTTTCGTGTTACTTTATCCCTTTAATGGCTAAATTTGATCGAGAAAATTAAAATTTGTTTATGGAATGTTAAATTTACAGACCGAGATAAGAATATTTTGAAAATGTACTGCTGGAATGACTCGGTTATCGAACCAGTCATTCCGACGGTAAATTTGCAAGAATCATCATGTCCCGTCCTACAATTCCTCAAGCCCAGTGTATAGGCCGGGTTTGTCAGTCTTCATCATGAACGGTTAACAATGAGCTCTTTGACGACATTGCAATGCGATCAAAGAAGATACTGGGACTTACAAATATGACGGGTCTAAAAGTCAATGGGTATCAAGTATTCATATGGATATAAAAATGTGTAGAATTATAATTTATCGCAAAATCCGCCCATTCAACAGTGTTCAGTGCTCCCTGCCAGTACAGGAGAACCATGTGCAGTCAAGCGTGATTGTTCATGGCTCTACACAAGAACAATAGCCGCATTCACAATACACAATTACCAGTGACCAGCTTGTTGGAAATATGTTTTGAACATTTTTTTTAATTCACTAACTTTTCTTAATATTGTCCATATACAGCGCAGTTCAGAAGTAAGGTAAAATGTCTCAAAAAGCGGAAACAGAGACATGTTAGTAAGAAATGTTCTATTCGGTATTTTGGACACAATTCGATTGACAGACAATTACTGGCTTAGCAGCAAGGTCATCCGATCCTATTAGGGTCAAAATATTTGACAGCATGTTTTATTGTTTTGTAAACAGACCCACAGGTTATTTCTGTGCTGTACTGTACTAGAAATTGATTTTTAAGCTGGCTAAACCCTTTTCATTCTGAAGTGGAACAGATTCCATGGGATTGTGACGAAGCTTGGCGAGTATTTTGAAAATTATTTGACTGAAAGGTTTTTGTTGCCTATGGCATAACAACTTTCATTCCGGTTGTTTTCAAAATAATCATCGTGTTTTCATTGTATTTCAGTAACCATGTTATCACCATGTATAGAGAATGAAATCGGTAATAATCTGTATTTAATTTTAATGCATAAATGTATGTAGCAGGTAATTGCACGTTTTTAGAATTGTTCTTTAGAAATTGTTTTTGACACGCTTTGAACATTTAAAACTTGTTTTATATTTGTTTGCCTAAATACTGCTAGTTATAAAATGAGCATGAATGTGGAGAATGCCAGATGGAACAGAGAGAACGAGGGAGACAGAACGTGTGACAGATACCAGAGAGACAGAGCTAGAGATAGAGATAGTTAAAGATCGATTTCTACAGTCTGAGAATAAAGAACAGTTTAATATAGCACCAGTACATATTTTGAAGTAAAATTTCGAATCATTAAAAGTTTAAATATCAGTAACATTTGAAGAATCATCATGCTTATTGTTTGTTAAAGCGGCTTCACCCGTCGCCTCATCCTGAAGTGTAGCTGGCTGCTGAGCTATTTCCACCGAGCTAATCCCCCGTATTCTGAAATAGGTGGAAAATAGCCCCGTTACACAAATCCTATCATTGTGCATGGTAACATGCCCAGTCAAAAGCGGTTCAATTGAAAAAATACAAAATACACCAAATACAATTGTATATTTTTCTTTAATTTTCAAAATAACTATACATCGGTATGCACACGCTTACTTTTGAAAGTAAATTGACTAGGCTTTGTTGCGTGCGTGCGTTAGTAGGCCGTGGCGTCGTTGCGGGCATTGTTGCGGGCGTGCTTGCGGGCGGGCGGGCGTGCTTGCGGGCGGGCGGGCGTGCTTGCGGGCGGGCGGGCGTGCGGGCGGGCGGGCGGGCGGGCGGGCGTTAGTAGGCCATCGCATCGTTGCGGGCGGGCGGGCGGGCGGGCGGGCGGGCGGGCGGGCGGGCGGGCATGCTTTAAGACGTTTGTGCGGGCGGGCGTGTGTGCGTGTTAGTAGGCCGTGGTGTTGTTACGATCACCGTCAATACTTATGTTATCGGATTCAGCACGCTACATGGGATAAACATAGTTTCTGTTACTAGCAAATAGTCAATGTTCTGGAGATCCACGAGTCTACTTTCAGTATCATATCCATCATCATCAACGTCGGCATCTAGAGTGTTGCTTACATACTCTGTGATCAGAAACGCCCTTTTGCGAAACGCTGCGAAAACTGCTTCATCGTATAAATTATTTTAATGAGCGTAGTGCTGTAATCCTCTCCACTGCCCACTGGCGCAATATGTCAGCACATTTTTGTAACTAACCCATCAGTATGCGAGGGCTATGCTCGCTTCACCACCCTCATCTTCGAAACCTGATTGTTCAACGTCGATGGACAATGGGGTGGGGGGGGGGCGTCCTGCGTAGCTGCCGGTTGAGTGTAAGTTTTGACAGCGTCGGGCGAGTCGGGCGATGTAAAACACTAGTCTTCTTAGTAATCCTGTAAATCATTAGATCTGGTATGGGTTAGAATCCCGATGGCATTTCTTCCTCTATATTCGTAGACACCTGTTGAATAGCGTAATCTAACTCTCCAACAGTATCTGGGGGATACGTGCTCGATAAGTGTCTGAATGGTCCTGTCTATTTCAGAATCAGATTCGGTTACATCGACAATGTTACCCGATTGCTTCGACGTTAATCACAGTAATCGAGTCATGCAGACTCGAGAATATGTAATCCTTAGTCTTTACGGTGACACCCTCTAAAGCTGTAGTTAGTTTAAGTTCTTCAGCCGTAGTAGTAATGTAAAATATGTCTGATATTAACTTTGAGTTAACGTGTACACCGCTGCTCAGGGTTCTGACTATTTCAAACCAAACTTCTTCATCAACCATTACCTTTAAGCTGTCTCTAGAGACGGAGAGTGAAGGCACGTTACTGTATAGTCCGATTTGTCTCTGCCCATTATCCGAGCGACACGAATCAGCCATTAATATAATGCTTAATAACTGATCTCCGTAACTAAGCAGTTTCTTCGAATGCAGGTATCGTAGCAGCAAACCTTCGAAACGTATTACCGTGCATAAACACGCCTCGCATGGTGGGTTAAACACTACCAACACTAAACTCGCGTATGTCTACTATAAATTCGTCATTACGTTTCATGACTCGTACATGCACATTGTTACCGAGCGCGACGCCACAACCCATAAAATATCCATATACGAGGGAGCGGGACATCATGCGCAAACGAGTTTCCAGAGTCAGGAAAAGACGAGTCCAGACATGTAGCCCATCAATCATCCTTAATTATCCCATCATTAACCCTTGACAATCATTACGCTAATTACCATTAAGCTCACCTCATTAGATGACAGGAGGCACGTGATTTAATGAGGGGGAGGGGCTTATGGTCACCATCTACATCTAACATCCAATCATAACCGGAGGAGAGCTGGGAGTTTTTTTCACACCTTTTCAAAAGGTGGTGAGATCAATGGAAAAAAAGGGTGATAATGATGCAAATAAAGTTGGTTGCACTGACACAGCAACTACTTTTAAGGTGTGAAAAAACTCCCAAATCGCCTCTGCTCTACTCATGGTGACGGAGACTGGAGATGTGTATGTGCTTTTGATTTAGTTTTCCATTAATTATTTCCTTAGCTCTGCCCCTTATACGGTGGACTGCGGGATATGCCATTGTCTGGTGGCTCTTGTCATTGTTTAAAATCCATTCAAACGATCCATCGCGGTATTGGGGGACGTGATCTATCAGTAGTCAAGTATCAATTCCAAAATATTCAATATATGCACCCACTGTTGCGATCGAAGTATCAAATTATCGTATTCTAAAAATGTACAGGTTACATAAAACTTAATGTCTTTCATAATGTATATCTATTCTTTTAGTGGAAATCGTGGCAGAAACATGCGAAGCACTTTACTGCATGCATGCTTAAGGGCACCTTCCTTAATAATTTTGATATGCCTGAGTGATGTGATGGGATGGTGTGCTTACATGTTGTTTTGATATGTCCGAGTGTTGGTTTGGTGTGCTTGCATGTTGTTTTGATATGCCTGAGTGTTGGTTTGGTCATCGATTCATCGCTGGTCTTGTAGCAAGAAAATATTATTAAGCAACCTATTTGTTTCATGTCTTGATATTTTTTTCTGTCCTCCCGGCGTGTAGCTTGTCCTCGCGGCGTGCAGCTTGTCCTCGCGGCGTGCAGCTTGTCCTCGCGGCGTGCAGCTTGTCCTCGCGGCGTGCAGCTTGTCCTCGCGGCGTGCAGCTTGTCCTCGCGGCGTGCAGCTTGTCCTCGCGGCGTGCAGCTTGTCCTCGCGGCGTGCAGCTTGTCCTCGCGGCGTGCAGCTTGTCCTCGCGGCGTGCAGCTTGTCCTCGCGGCGTGCAGCTTGTCCTCGCGGCGTGCAGCTTGTCCTCGCGGCGTGCAGCTTGTCCTCGCGGCGTGCAGCTTGTCCTCGCGGCGTGCAGCTTGTCCTCGCGGCGTGCAGCTTGTCCTCGCGGCGTGCAGCTTGTCCTCGCGGCGTGCAGCTTGTCCTCGCGGCGTGCAGCTTGTCCTCGCGGCGTGCAGCTTGTCCTCGCGGCGTGCAGCTTGTCCTCGCGGCGTGCAGCTTGTCCTCGCGGCGTGCAGCTTGTCCTCGCGGCGTGCAGCTTGTCCTCGCGGCGTGCAGCTTGTCCTCGCGGCGTGCAGCTTGTCCTCGCGGCGTGCAGCTTGTCCTCGCGGCGTGCAGCTTGTCCTCGCGGCGTGCAGCTTGTCCTCGCGGCGTGCAGCTTGTCCTCGCGGCGTGCAGCTTGTCCTCGCGGCGTGCAGCTTGTCCTCGCGGCGTGCAGCTTGTCCTCGCGGCGTGCAGCTTGTCCTCGCGGCGTGCAGCTTGTCCTCGCGGCGTGCAGCTTATCCTCGCGGCGTGCAGCTGGTCCTCGCGGCGTGCAGCTGGTCGTCGCGGCGTTGAGCTGGTCCTCGCGGCGTTGAGCTTGTCCTCGCGGCGTGCAGCCTGTCCTCGCGGCGTGTAGCTTCTCCCCCCCCCCCGGCGTGTAGCTTCTCCCCCCCCCCCCGGCGTGTAGCTTCTCCCCCCCCCCCCGGCGTGTAGCTTCTCCCCCCCCCCCCCGGCGTGTAGCTTCTCCCCCCCCCCGGCGTGTAGCTTCTCCCCCCCCCCCCCCCGGCGTGTAGCTTCTCCCCCCCCCTCCCGGCGTGTAGCTTCTCCCCCCCTCCCGGCGTGTAGCTTCTCCCCCCCCCCGGCGTGTAGCTTGTCCTCCCAGCGTGTAGCTTGTCCTCCCGGCGTGTAGCTCTGATGCTTCCTATATACGCTATACACTAGTATGTTGTCTGTCACCGACGAACTATTCAGCTATTTTAAGATTTTCTTTCCGATTGGATGAAAAGGTAAATATAATGCTTCCCTAAATTGAAAACCTCATCAGCTTACACTACTTTCCAGAAAAAACCCAAAAATAAACAATTAACAAATGTGCCAACCCCACCCCACCCTTTGATCCCCACCCCACATCACCCCTGGATAAAACCCCGAAATGAGAATTTCAAAAAAATTGCCAATCAAAAATTCGAAGAAATTCTGGAGTCTAGTACCCGTGAATACTTCCAGCCAAATTTCGTTAAATCAACAAACCTGTTAAGGTTGTGCCTTTTGACTATTTCCGGTAGATTTTATATAAAATATAAGTTTCCCCCAAAAAATTATCAAGCAGTATAAGTTCTGTTGAATCGATAATGCCATGCTAGGGTCCTACCCAAATTTGTATGACATTTGTCAAGCAGCTAAGGAGAAGCGTTTTGACAATTACTAAAAAGGTTTTCATAAAATCTAAGATCTTTGACCAAAAAATAAGCCCATCAAAATTCATTCTAGAAATTCTTGAGCCTACAAACATTATGACCCTTCCAGCTAAATTTAGCTGAAAATGGTCGCAATATTAAGGATGAGACGCGATTTAATCGACGGAAGGTCGTCATGGCATAAGCTCACTTGGTCCGTTGAACCAGTTGAGCTAATAATCATGCAGACATTGCACGTGTAATGTTTTTGATAAGGACATCGATAAAAAAAAAAGATTTGGTTTCCTGCAAACCAGGTGGGGGAAAAAGACTTCAGTAGGGAGGAATTTTTTTTTCACTTATTAATTTATTTTAAAGCTGTCAAATATTTGCTTCTCCGATATTTGACTACATGTTCATTAAATATATACACCTGTGCAAAAGTTAAGCACCAGCAAAAACAATAGAACGTAGAAACATGATGGTACAACTAGGCTGCCATACTTTTTGTCCCCGCGTTAGCTGACATAATTCCAAGTACGAAATGCACATGCATGCATGACTTCACGCCGCTTGATGTCCGTGCGTGGCGGGAAACAGCACACGTGTTCAGTTATGTAAAAGTCCAGTTTGAGGTGTAGAACATTACATACAGATTTAGGCGACAAGATTAGGAATTTTGTGTTCATGACCGTGGTTTATTTGTACAGAGAGAATTAGCTCTTGATTGTGAACCGCTATGGCAAGACGAAGGTTAAGTGATCGTGTGAAATGGCAAATCATAGGCATGCATACCACTGGTATGTCATGCAGAGAGATTGGCAGACAGCTGAACATTAACCATACTGTAATCAGTCGTTTGATTGCAAAACATGAGCAAACTAACGAGGTGAAGGACAGGCCTAGATCTGGAAGACCGAAGAAGACTACTGCCCGTGATGATCGAGCCCTAGTACGCCTTGTTAGGAGATCTCCATTCACCAACAGCAGAGTGCTCAGCCAGCAATGGGAAACGCGCAATAGAGTGTCAATGTCTACCGTCAAAAGGAGACTGTATGCTGCTGGCATGAAAGCTAGGAGACCTGTCAGACGTCCTCTCCTCACTGCACACCACAAAGAGGAGCGTCTGAGGTGGTGCAACGAAAGAAGACACTGGAACATGAGATCCTGGAGACGGGTACACTGGTCAGATGAAAGTCGGTTCCTGCTTCATGCCACAGATGGTCGAACTCGTGTATGGAGGTCCAGACGCATGGCGTACGACCAACGTAACATCATGGAAGAAGTTCCATTTGGTGGAGGTTCCGTTATGATATGGGGGTGCATCTCATTTGATTGTAAGCTGGATCTGTTGACTGTACCTGGAACACTAAATGGACAAAGATATCAAGATTCCATACTGGATAGAGTTGTGGTCCCTCATTTTGTAAATCATGCACCTGGAACCCACCCTATTTTCATGGATGACAACGCCCGACCACATCGTGCTAGAGCTGTGCATGAATACCTCCGCCAGAATGCCATCGAAACCCTACCATGGCCAGCAAGGAGCCCTGACATGAACCCTATTGAGCATATCTGGGACATTCTGGGAAACATGGTGAGAAGGAGGGATCTCCTGTGCAGAACCTACAAGAATTAACAGACGCACTCCATCTTGAATGGCAACGAATACCACAATGGCGTATCAATCGGTTGGTGACCAGCATGAGACGTCGTGTCCAGGCCGTCATCCAGGCACAAGGTGGATATACCCGGTATTAATAATGACAGTCTCAAACTCGTGCACAGATGTTAAACTTCGTTTTCAGACACCATTAATGACAATCTAGCCACGTGTGTCAACTGTAGGGCAATAGTTGTCAGTTGTGTCAACGTAACCATATTCAGGCCTCGTTTTCAAGTTCAAACAAAAACATAGTGTTTCCCCACCATCATAATCAGCATTCCTCTAGTTGCATTATTACCTCTTGCACTAAGATGGATGGGTACATAAATGTTTATGCTATTGCTTTCTTCATAGCACATGAATATACCCTCGCATGTGCGTAAAAATAGGGTGGTGCTTACCTTTTGCACAGGTGTATAGTTGTAATTGCCAAATTTGTCATGTTTTTCATGACACAATTAGTAAAAGGGATTCATTCACAGTGCAAACAAATGACATTAAAACATTGAAATTTGTATAGTTTTACAAATGTATTCATGTTTTACCATTTATGCTGAGTAGAAAAAAATTGTATTCCCGGCCGGGTGAAAAAAAGGATTTCACCCAGGAGGTTTACAGGAAACTATTTTTTATTTTGACCTAAGGATGTGACAGAAAATCGTCGCGGCAACAAATCCGTAATCGTTTATATGTCGTGTTTTATGGAAATTGAGGTTCAGGGAGTTTAGTGTTCGGTCAACACGAGTTCGGGAAATATCAAGATTCAGAAACGCTTCCGAATTTAGAAACTGATGGTTTCCGAATTCAGATTTAGGGAAATTTCAATTTCTCCGGGATCAAGCAATACTTACCATTACATTACTTATTGATAACAGCACCCTCACTGGCCGTGTCCTAAGAATCTTCCGATTTAGACAGCTCTAACCGGCTCCTGGAACTGTAACCGCCCCCCCCCCAACAAATAAAAAACCGTTTATTTCATATCTGCCGATCGCCTGGGTGAAGGAAGGCGACCAATCTGGCATATTTCGTTGTAGTACACGTCCCAGGTTCCTATAGCAGCAACAGCTTTCCACCAAATTGTTGTCAATATAATCAGCTGGTAAGTGATAATACAATTGTCACTAGATAAAGATTTGACAATTTTGCTGAGAATCGTTGACTAAACAATTTTTAATCAAATTGTTCTCAAAATAATCAGCAGGGCAGTCGATGATGCAAGTCTTGCTGAAGACATTCCGAGCACCTTTATTGACAGTCATTTCTAACTAAGGCAGCAACGGCGTTCTCAATATTTTCACAAAATAATCAGTGGGCTTTCTGTTTTGTTAGCTAACTAGTACATAGACAGTTAGCTAGACCTATATGATATGTGTATTTCAGTGCGAAATATTTTCACAAAGATCAAGCAGTCCACCAGCACGTGCATGATCGCCTCTGACATAGGCCCGCAGTGAATAGAATAATACGCTTATCCCCTGATTGACAATGAAATGAACAGAATTTTCGAGCATGTCTGAGACAGGGTCTCGATTCAGTATATCAATTAGGCCTAACTAATTTGACACGCACTTGTTAACTAACAAAAACGAAAGCCCGCTGATTATTCTGAAAAATTTCAAAACGCTTTTGATACCTTAGTAAAAAATTACTGTCAATAAAGTTGCTCGGCAACTGCCTTGCTGATTGTTTAGAGAGAAATTTGATTTAAGGTTGTTGCACACACGATTTTCAGCAGAATTATTACCAAATGTTTATCTAATGACAATTGTATTATCAGCTGATTATACTGACACAGATTTGACGGAAAGCTGTTGCTGCTATAGGCAGCAACAATTTTCAGTAAACTTGTTATAAGTATATTCGTTGTCAAACTACTATTGAACTACGCTATGCACGTCTCTGCGCTCACCGCGGAAACCAGCAGAAGAATGACTAGTATTAGCGTTAC
Source organism: Chaetoderma sp. LZ-2023a (assembly GCA_034401795.1). Classification (NCBI taxonomy): domain Eukaryota; kingdom Metazoa; phylum Mollusca; class Caudofoveata; order Chaetodermatida; family Chaetodermatidae; genus Chaetoderma; species Chaetoderma sp. LZ-2023a. The sequence continues at coordinate 83,133,492 of CM067369.1, read as the reverse complement.
GAGAATGGTGGTTTTATACAAAAAATTGCGGTCTGAAATAATGGCGCCCGCGAATATCTATATAAAATCGTGGTTACAGTCGTAGTTAGTTAGTGTCCATAAAGTAACAAATAGTACTAAATTTAGCTAAGATATGTATCTATTATGAAGAGATGAGAACTTTAATAAGAGCGCGTCAAATCTAAATCCGTCCCGTTCACTTGTTGATGCCTTGTGTGTAACGCATCTAAAGAGAACCCCAATTTTAATGTTTCTTCAAATAAAATACAGAGAAATCACGAACTGAGGACGTAAGAGCTCCGCAAACGACGCATAATACCCCACCATGACGACAAACTAATAAATGACAGCTATCAGAAAATATTTATTTCTTCCTCAGACCAGTAATCCTCATTAAGTGTCAAAGCGATCCGCTAAACGGTCAAAGAGGTATAGTCCGGAAACCAATTTTCAAGATGGCCTCCGCTGACTGGTGGGCATATTGGATTTCGGATTATCGTAAATTTCGATAGGTTTCTCCAGACATATTCCAACGACCCTAGGAAGTGGTCCGATAAATGGTCACAGAGATATCATCCAGAAACCAACTTTCAAGATGGCAGCCTGTGGCTGGAGGCCATCTTGGATTTCGGATCAATGTCAATCTAGACAGATTTCTTCACCAGAGGTAGTCGAACCACCCGATGAAATTTAAAAGTGATCTGATAAACGATAACCAAGTTATCATCTGGAAACCAATTTTCTAGATGGCTACCAGTAGCTGGCGGCCATCTTGTATTTCGGATCTTTGTCAATTTCGATGTTTCTTCCCCAGACCTACTCTAACCACTAAGTTTCAAAGCGATCCGATAAATGGTAACGAAGTTATCATCCGGAAACCAATTTTCAAGATGGACGCCGGTGGCTGGTGGCCATCTTGGATTTTGGATCATTGTCAATTTCGATAGGTTTCTTCCCCAGACCTAGTCTAACCACTCCATGAAGTTTCAAAGCGATCCACTAAACGATAATGGAGTTATCATCCGGAAACCAATTTTCAAGATGGACGCCGGTGGCTGGCGGCCATCTTGGATTTCAGAACAGCGTTGATTTCGAGAGGTTTCTTCCCCAGACCTAATCCAACCACCCTATTTATAGTCCAGGAGTTAAAGCTAGGTCAGAATCGTGACGTAGCACACCCAGTATTCGGAAGGTCTGACACTTGCTGTGGCTTGGGGGACATGTCCCACACATTTTAAGCCCTGTTGTACAAACAAATTGTGGTAGCACTAATTAGTTATCCTGATTTCTTTGCATAGGGGGTCTAGGCTTTGGCTGTATCCACAGTGCACAACGATATAAGCATGATCGTGTCATAACTCAAAGTAATATCGTATTAGATTCAGCATATATGATATTTAGACGGATATCGACCTAACATATATCCAACAAGAAAATTTCCAACAAGAAAATTTCAAAGAGGTGTGTATGTACGTGAATAAATTGCAACAGCTGTTCAAATCCTTTAAAGTTGAGTCAAGCTCGAAATCACACCTGTTCGCATTTTGGAACTCATATATTCATATGGTAGAGCTGCTGCTTGGATTCATAAGAGCTGAGAGAACTGGAGATTGGCAGGCACACCTATCTGCTACTGCTGCTATGGCGCCATATTTCTACAGCATGGACAGAACCAATTATGCAAGATGGCTGCCACTATATTTTGCGGACATGAAGATGCTTCCAAGTACACATCCCCATGTACATGAACAATTCTTGAATGGAAATCATTCCGTAAGTCGCTCACACCATCCATTCAATCAAGTGTGGACAGATATGGCCTTAGAGCAATCGATTAATTTGGATTCCAAAAAGCGAGGTGGTATTATTGGAATAACACAAAAGCCAGGAGCTCTGGAGAGGTGGTTTTAACTAGCCACGAGAGGGCAGCCATAACAACGGTCACAAAGCAAATGTGTGGGTTACAAGATAGTCACATGTTTGGAGTACATAAGGAGATGGGGACTAATCGAATGAACAGGGATGAAACCGATGTGCAGAAGATACTTTCGATGTTCTCATCAGATATAATGACCAATCCCTTTAATATTGCGGAAAACGACGACAGCGAGTGTCTTCCGCATGTAAACATTGCAACTGGCGTGGTATTGCCTAGTGAAATCGCCAAGAGACTTGTTTCCGCCTGTGACATTGGTAAGGAGATTATGGACAATTTTGTTCAGGAGCGGCTGGACACTAACACGAGAAGCTTTTGGGACACGTTGCCACACTTAAAACTTAAAACATTTGCCAGCCTAGCACAGAAGAAAAAACTCAAAACAAATGATGAAAAAATTCACAAGGTGAGATCTGACCGCGAACTATTTGGTCGATTAATTATTGCCGCAAGGTCCAGAGATGTTGATTTAAAACTAGTGATGACGTATGAACTGTCTGCTGTTCCACTATCATTGTCACATACGGATGGGACTCTAAGAAAGAATGTGAAAAGTGTTTTGTTAAGTGAACTAGAAAAGGAAGTAAATGTTGATGGACGGCTTCCACCTGTTGACAAGACAGGCGCAACAGCTTATGTAGTAGATGGCATGGCAATTGTGCAAATGGTTAAAACTGGAGGTACGTCTACATTTGGAAAATTGGCTGATAAATACTGGCACATCTTTACAGTTCCACTGAATCAAGAAGACTGCAAACGAGTAGATATAGTTTTTGACAGATATGATAGACTGCAGGAAATGTCAATTTCCCTTTCTCCGAGATCTAACAATACTCACCATTCTGTTACTTCTGATATACAGCTGGCCCTGACAGCGGCTCTAGGATTATAGACTTAGAAAGCTTTACCGACTCCTGGGAACCGGGTACTCGGCTCCCAACTGCCGAGTACCCGTTTACCATAGAGCTCATATTGTTTGCATAGCCACCAAACAAGAGAAAACTATGGCTTGCCTCCGTGGGGCTGGGAGGCTGGGTCCGTAACAGAATGGTGAGTATTGTTAGATCTCGGAGAAAGGGAAATTGACATTTCCTGCATTCTCCTTCGATCAATACTCACCATTCTGTTACTTCTGATATACACCAGATTTGATCAGTAACCTGGTGGGAAGGGGCAAGCCATAAATGCTAATTTTGCCCCTTGGAGAAAGATTTTAGACTTCAAACTTGACTAACGGAGACCTAAAAGGACCGTCAAGTTCACGGAACCGAATCACATTCGCGTCACGCCCCCCCCCCCCCTTTTTCCTCCTAAGAAAAGGGAGAGTTCTAACGAACATGTATCTCGCCTGAAAACACCAATATGCCAAGAGGGTTAACTACTCCCTGCATATTCCATGTATAAGCCTGGGAATGAGCATGCATATATAAGATGAATGAACATGATACATATACATTATACAAAAAACTCTCACTCTTGAATTACCTTATGATAATTGGACTTCAGACGTACCGCCTCCAACCATTCACCGGTTCGGCCATCAGTGACACAATCTGGTTGACATCCTCTCGCCTGACCATGCCTGCTTTAGGTTCTTTTCTTACCGAAGTGAAAAAAGGGTGAAGAGCAGTGTGGTCACTAACTATCGTTTCAAAACAGCTAAAGCGAGTGGATTGGCTGAGTCTGACACATCCCTCATATAGTAATCCGTGAATGAGGACTCACAGTGCCATTGTGCAACGGCCATGATGTCCTCTAACGGAACACCATTGTAAAGGGCGGTCGAGGCGGCTATTCCTCTGACATCGTGTGCCCTTACACCTTGCACCTGGTGCCCAGTCGCCATCTCGTGAGTAGTCTGAATGCATTCGACCACCCAACGAGAGATAGTATCCATGGATGCGGCGCCATAAGGCTTTTTATGGCAGATCCACAGATGTCTATCGTTCGACCGTAACGAGTCAGTCCATTTCTTGTACTTTGTCAAAGCACGGACCGGGCACCAGACACTGGCATCACGATCAAACCTAGTTAACTTCGGTATAATGATCGGTTTGCCGGGATATCTCAAAGATTGGTTCTTTGACATAAATTCTGCTCTTGGCAGAAGACGCAGACCGTCTCCAGAAACAATAAATCGGTTCCTCTCTGCCGAAAGCGCATGGATCTCACTGCGCCTTCTAGCTGAGGAAGCTGCCAATAGAAAGACCGCCTTTAGAGTCAAATGCTTTAGACTAGCCGAACGCAACGGTTCGAAAGGGTGCTTGGCCAGTACATTAAGCACTAAAGATAGACTCCAGGCTGGAATGACTACCGGTTGTCTCGGGCGGAGATTGCTCATTCCCTTCAACATCACATTTAACTGGGCCACCTCTGGACTATCCCTGTTGGCTAGACAAGGGATAACTGATGCCAAAGCTGACTTGTATCCAGCAACTGTGACGGGAGCTAGTCCTGAAAAGAACAGCTCACAGAGAAAGTCTGCTATTTGCTGAATAGTGGATTGAAAGGTATCAATACCTTTTTCTTCACACCAGTCTGCAAATCTGTTAAACTTGTTGTTATATGACTTGAAGGTTGACCACCTCCTTGCAGCCGCGATGAAATCAGCAGCCTGTCGAGAAAAGCCTTCCGACGTGGAACGTTGTTTGATAACATCCACGCAGTCAATTTGAACATTTCGGGACGCTCGTGTAGGAAGCGTCCCTTGGCCTGGGAGATTATGTTCGGAATCTCGGGAAACTGCACAGGATTTTCCACCAGCAGATCTAGAAGATCCGTGAACCACGCCCTGCTCGGCCAATACGGCGCTATTAGCAGGACCAGACACGGTTCCTCCCTGACCTTCACCAATACCTTCGGTAGAAGAATGGTGGGTGGGTACGCGTAAGCGTGCATCCCTCTCCAGCTTATCGCCAGAGCGTCTGTATCGACGGCATTTGGATCTGGAATCGGCGAGACATATGTCATGATTTGAGCATTTTCCTTTGTGGCGAACAAGTCCACGTTGGGTTTGCCCCAATGCTCGAAGATCTGTCGCAGAACCGGAGGGGTGAGGGACCATTCTGTTGGCAGGATTCTCTGTCTGCGAGACAAAGCATCCGCCAGAATGTTCAATCGGCCAGGAATATGAGCTGCTTTCAAAACAACCGAGTAATTCCTGCACCATTGAATCAAGTGCCACACCCTGATACACAGAGTGGGCGACCTGGTCCCGCCTTGGCGATTTATATATGATACTACTGTCGAATTGTCCGACCGTATCAATATCACCTTGCCCCTGATCATCGGAAGGAACTCTTCCAACGCCAGTTCCACTGCCATCATTTCCAACAGATTGATATGCAGCTGACTCTCCGGGAGAGTCCATGTGCCCGAGACCTGGTGTTCTCCCAGGCAGGCACCCCACCCCTCCAGCGATGCATCCGTGTAGACGGACAGCTGGGGGTGGGGTAGGTGCAGCGAAACCCCTAATAGGAGATTCTGACGCTGTTTCCACCATAGAAGATGCGATATTATCGGCTCCAAAACTGGCACCAGTTTTGACAGGGGTTCTGTTCTCTGTTTCCACAGAGACATCAGATACAACTGGATAGGCCTTCGCATTAGAGCAGCGTACGGGATAACCTGCTCCATGGAGACCATCATGCCCAGCATCTGAAGGAACCGCCTCGCCTGAATGTGGTTTCCCAATCGAAAACTCTTGAGGATGGCTAACAGAGACACCACTCTGGGCTCTGACGGGTAAACCCTGCCCTCCTCGAGGTCGAATCGCATCCCCAAATAAACGAAATGTTGAGTGGGCGTCAACTCGGATTTCTCCTCGTTGACTATCCAGCCTAGATCTGAAAATAACTACAGAGTCAGAGCAGTATCCACGTTCAACCTGGCTGCCGAGTCTGCCTTGAGCAGCCAGTCGTCTATGTAGGTGTGTAGCGCCACGTTCTCTTTTCTGAGAAACGCTGTCACCGCAAGGACCACTCTTGTGAAAACCCTCGGAGCTGTCGACAGGCCAAACGGGAGAACTGTAAACTCCCATACTTGATTCTGAAACGCAAATCTCAGAAACCTGTGCCAACTCCGATTCATAGGAATGTGGAAATATGCATCTTTCAGATCGATCGATACACACCACATTCCTTTCCTCAATCCCGCCATTACCGACCTCGGCGTTTCCATCTGGAACCGAGGCGTATGGATAAACCAATTTAATGGCCTGAGATTGAGTATGGGTCTCCATCCCCCTGTTCTCTTGGGGACAAGGAACATGTTTGAATAGAAGCCTGGAGTGTTCCAGTTTGCTGGTTTTATTGCTCCCTTCAGAAGCAAACCCGACACTTCCTTTTGAACGGCTTCTAACTTGTCTGGCTCCCTTGGTACGGGTGTCCAGACAGGTGCCAAAGACAGATTTTGTGGTGGAAAGTCCCACCACTCCGGCATGTAACCCTGGGATAACCATCCCAGGACCAGACTGTCTGACGTCACACCTCGCCAGGCCTCGACGAAACGCATGAGCCTTCCACCCACCATAGACGCCTCGACGTCTAACGGGGTTGTCCGGCTCGCAGTCCGCCCCCCCCCCGCCCTCTTTCTTAACGAGAGAGAGTGAGAACCATTTCGTTCTAGGCATGACGGGTATAACTGGCACCGCTGTTCCTGTTGCACAGGCGCGGTCCAAGCGGATATGAAGGGAGCTTTCGTACCCTCAGGTACGCTTCGGCCCCTTCTGTCCGCCCTTTGAGGCCTTACCCTTACCCTCCCCCTTGCACTTCCCGCCTCTAGGGCGGTCAGGAGCAACATTGGGGAGGGTAGGCACCTCTACAACCTTCCTGGGCTTCTTCGCCGGCGGCGGCGGCTCTGAAAATCCAGCTGAAGCAGAAGTCGCAACAGGACTGGCTTTCGCCTTGCCCTTATGCTTCTTCTGCTTCTTTGAAGGCTCTCCCGTTAGCGGTTTCCCCACAGCCCCTAGTGCGTGCGCTTGCCGCACTAGCTCTAGCTGTAGGTTTACCGCTAACCGATTCTGCGCGATACTGGCAGTATCCTCTAAGATGGCCCGCGCTTGGCCACCGAAGATGCTAGGCCCTGTCAGGGGCGTCCCAAGAAGACGCTCCCTGACTGCCGTAGCCGGACGCATATGGTCAATGACCATTTGCCTCCTGGATTTCGTCACTCGCGCTTGCACCCTTGCCAATGCGTCCATCGACAGCACCAGACCGTCATTGACACATGAAAGCGCCACAGGTGGCACAGGGTGGCCTGCCCCCGCTTCAGCCCACACCGACTGAAGGAGACGATAAGAATGGTTGACAGCGCTCATCGCTGCCCTCACACCCTCATCGCATAGGGACAGGACTTCCTCCTGGTGTACCTGAGACTTGTCCACTAGTGCCGGACCGGGGCCACCCGCCACGGCACTCTGGATGCCCAGTACCCATCGGTCATCCTCCGTGACCGACGGGACTACACCATACCTGTCGTATTCCACCCGCGGAATACGACATCTTGCCCGCACCTCCCTGGAGGCCACAGGGAGCTGACCCTTGGTCATCATTTGTTTGCTATAAATAGCATCCAACAAATCTATGAACCGTGGATCCAGTCCCACTGACTGGATCCAGGCCGCGGGCAAAATCCCCGTCCTAATCGACGCAACCGACGGACGGGGCGCATCTTCATCGGCCGTGGCCACAACCACAGACGGGTCAACCCTGGCTAGACACGCCAGAGCATCTGACCAATCTACATCCGACGAAGACACCCCCACAAACACGTCACCCGTTGACGTGCTCACGGGTCTGCCAGCCACGGCCTCCCGGCAAGGAGCCACGGCTGACATGCCAGGCACTCCGCAACCACACGGTTCCGCCGCCACCCCATGAAACACTCCGTTCCATGGGGTAGGTCCGCACGGAAAACCGTACGGACCCGTAGCAGTCGCGGAACCATAGCCGGACACGGGCGCCAACAGCACCCCACGTCCGACTGCCGGACCAGGCGAGATAGGTGAGTACCACGCCTGGCCCGGCACACCCGTTCCCGTGATGGCTGGTGCCAAACCAAGCCGCACGGAACCGGTGCACGGTAACGGATTGGCCTCAGCCACAGGCGGAGCCGCTGACCTGGCTTGCGCCAAACCAGACAAATGGAGGCCGGTTCCGTCCAGGACGGAATCAACCTCCATATTCTCCACCTGCGGCTTCACGGGCCACAGCAACCTCTCCTCCTCGGCCTCCTCGTCTTCAGACTCCGAAGAGTCGTCACTAGACGAGTCAACCGTGGAGCCGTCCTGGTGGACGGCTCCCACACCTGACGGACCGGCCACCGCTACTGGACCACCCGGAGGTGGCCGCAGAGAGACAGAACCCGTCTGCCAGGGACTGCCAGGGGCCATACGAGACGGCCCCCTCGGTAACCAGTCCAGAATCCTGTCCGAGGACAGAATCCGTACCAGGCATGGGGAGAAACTGCCCCCAACCTTTGGTAGCAGGGATGACACCAGCGTGGGCAGAACGCTATGCAGAAAACCCTGCATAGCCGGACCAAACCACGCTGGCGGTGCCATCTCCGCCACCTCCAGCTGGGGACGTGGAGCACCCCCACCGGCCGAACCGGGCGCTCCACGATTTCCTCTCGGACCGCCTGACCCCGCGTCAGACCCAGCCAAGTCCTTCTGGGCAAGGAACTTAACCATCATCTCAACGGACCACACTGCACAAACATTACACCTATGATCAATATTACACAGGGAACACCTAAAACAGGCATGGTCCTTGAACACGACACGGACAAACTTATGGCATTCGTCACATGATGGCGGGGCTGGCTTGGCCTATAACATAAGCACAAACCTACAATAAACAAGCGGAACGAGACCCGGATGGAAGGCAGACAATTAATTTTCAAATAATATGACTCATAAATTAACTGTAACCCTCCCGCACCCCACCCCACCCCGCCACGTTACAACAACGATCGCATTGATTATGACGACAAGAACGAGGCGGGCATTAAACACACCCATAATAGATCCTCCAGGATGTGTAACGGCTCCAGGAATCATATCGCATAGCATTCGGGGTATATTTACTAATCAATATAAATTATACTCCTAACGAAAGCAGCACGATATGTGAAAACAACAAAATGTATAACAAACTGCTGTATCACACGGTAAAACCGCAGACCACACATCTACTCAAGAATTTTGAAACCACCGATCATTGCAAACCGATCGTGATCGCACGTAAACTTGATCATTCTAAAGTTTCCGGTACCATTTTTAGTACGCAGCACCCAGAACAAGATGCGCGAATTAATGAAAAATTTTCTTCACATAAACATCCGAGCGACCGGGTGTGACGTCACCCGCTCGGATCCTACGGAGAACGACGTCAGCCGATATTCGTGTTAGAAATACTGTAGCATAACACCTATTTTCATATCTGCCGATCGCCTGTTGGGGTTTAAAGAAGGCGATCGCCTGTTGGGGTTTAAAGAAGGCGATCGTCTGGCATATATCGTTGTTAGCACACGTCCCAGATTCTATGGGGTCAGAAATTGGAACATGCGACACAACGAAATTTAGAGACCTAAGTCTTAACTATGGATAATAAAGAACGATACAACCTGGTTATCTTCGGCGGTATTCTCCATAGTATCCTTAGTTAATCCTTTCACGAACACACAAACTATCACAGATTAAAGACTTAGATTTTCTTTCACAAAAAACACTAAAATCCTCAATGCAGAAAGCATGTATTGCTCTTGTTGCTATGCAAACAAGAATGAGCTCTATGGTAAACGGGTAATCGGCAGTTGGGAGCCGAGTACCCGGTTCCCAGGAGTCGGTAAAGCTTTCTAAGTCTATAATCCTAGAGCCGCTGTCAGGGCCAGCTGTATATCAGAAGTAACAGAATGGTGAGTATTGATCGAAGGAGAATGGAATCTCTCAAAGCGGAAGAGTGGCTAAAACGTGGGTCATCAACATCATTGGAAGTAAAGATTGCTGGAGAAAATACTCCCGTTCCAAAGCAATGGGCCAAGTACATCAGCAATCCAAGCAACAAAAGTAACCTGGTTGCATTTCTCAGCAAGCGGTGGCGTGATACTGGTCCAAATATGCTATCTGCCGACAATTGCGTCATTCTTGCTGGTGGCTTTAACGATGGAATGGATGTTGTTGTCATTTCAGCGAACAATTCGTCGTATTTGGAAGAACTTCGATCAGATCACGAGGAAGCAGATACGCGTATGATGTTGCACGCGCTACACGCTTCAAAAGACCACATGCGTGTTGTTATACAGTCTCCTGATACAGACGTGGCAGTACTTAGTATATATACGTATCGTTCGCTTCACTGTTCTGAACTATGGTTCCGTACGGGCACAAAGGACAAATTGCGATACATACCAATACATACAGTTGCTCAAGTACTGGGCCCAGCTATCTGTCTGTCTTTGCCTGGGTTTCATTCTCTTACAGGTTGTGATAGTACTAGTGCATTATTTGGAGTCGCTAAGAGAAAATCATTCAATCTCTTAAAGTCATCTGAATGTCATCAGCTTAGCTTAGCCCAACTCGGCGAACATGTTGACTTATCACCGAATACTGCAATTCTATGTGAGAAATTTGTCTGAGTTGTATACCACCAGGGATGTGGGAAAGACACCTGATGAAACCCTTTATTGGCTCTTTTGTCAAAAGAGACAAAGAAATGAAAATCTTCCACCTTCATCGAATAGTCTAAAGCATCACACCGAAAGGGCCAATTTTCAAGTTCTTGTTTGGAGACGTTCATTGCAAGCTGTTCAGAATCTTCCATCTCCAAATGGACATGGCTGGAGTATAATGGATGGTCTACTCAAGCCTGTTCTAATGTCAAAGGATCCTGTTCCATTTGGATTAATTGAACTCACATCATGTAGATGTCAAAAGTCTGCCTGCAAAAGAACAGATCTCTGTCAATGCAAGGCTAACAATCTACTCTGCACTGAAGCATGCCTTTGTATGGGAGGTGAAATGTGTGACAATGTTCAGCATACAATTGTCGAAGATGACTGACACGGATGAGTAACATTCTCTCATTTTCTCACGTGATAAATATGTCCTGCCAGCTTGTGTAGACATGCACTGCATGTCAGTTAAAAGTTTAATTATGAAAAATGTAGAAAACATGGGCATTGTTGTAGCTAAGGTATTGCTAGTCACAAGAAGACCTAAGTGCCCCAATATGTACAAAGCAACATACGGGTGTCTTAAACGAGGTTGATTATGTATAAATCTGCGATATACGATCACTCCTTTCCATTTTGGTTGAGATTGTATTGATATAACATGCGCTTAAGTTTGTGAAAAATTTACCATTGTGAAAATTGTTTGAGAGCTACATTCAACACCTATTGTAAATGGGCTTCTCACCAGTTAGTGATACCACAATTTTCTTGTACAACACGGCTCAGAATATACCCAAGACATCGGTCTAGCATAATATAGAGACAAACCTTCTGAATACTGGGTGTGCGACGAAACCATTCTTCTAGACCCCTTTTGAAAATTGGCTCCCGGACTATTAGTTTCAATGCGATCTGACAAACGGTAACGAAGTTATAATCCGGAAACCAATTTTCAAGATGGCCACCGGTGGCTGGCGGAAATCTTGGATTTCGGATCATTGTCAATTTCGTTAGGTTTCTTCCCCAGACCTAGTGTCTAACGACACCATTAAGTTTCAAAGCGATCCAACAAACGGTAACCGAGTTATCATCCGGAAACCACTCTGCCGCCCGGCCGCCCGGCCGCCCGGCCGCCCACCCGCCCGCCCACCCATACCCTGCCAAATTCTTTGGCGCGGTATAAAAATTAAATCAATATGTTGATAATTACGTCCTATCCCATCCAGGATAAAAAACCCATTCAAAATCTGATATAAATCGAGTAGTTATTCTCTCTAAGACTAGCTATTCTACCGTGCACGAACTCCATAACATTTTGAAAATGGCAACAACGCTGACGTCATCGATCTGTGTGTAGATCAATTCAATTAGTTTATAATATAAAAGATATGCGTGCTAGCCAAATAGTACAGTCTAGTCCGCTGAGCGCCTTTGTAATCTGCATCAAGATTTTATAAATCCCACGGACTGGAATTCCTAATATAATAGGGGAGCGTAGGGTAATGTGTAAACATTTTCATATACTATGCGTGATTTTTGAAACATAAAAAAGGATATTTTGGTTTGGTGAGAGGAAACTAATAAGCAACTATCCACACACAACCCCCTCCCCCTTCCGTCGTCCGTCGTCATACACACACACACACCCACACACACACACACACCCACACCCACACCCACACACACACACACACACACCCGTGCATGCATATACGCACGTACACAACCCCCTCCCCCTTCCGTCGTCCGTCGTCATACACACACACACACACACACACACACACACACACACACACACCCACACCCACACCCACACACACACACACACACACACACCCCCGTGCATGCATATACGCACGTACGCACACGCCCGCACACACCATTGCCACTGCCGCGGCCACTACAGCCACCATCGCTGATGACACCGCAGCCACTGATGCTGCCGCCATTAACGACATAACCACCAACAGTAACAGCTACGACCAGTCGTGGCGCTGTTGTAAAAGATACTCCGAATCACCATCATCACAATAACAATTTCAACCAGCACCAATGCCAATAGAACACATACAATAGCAAACACCACCACTACCGCAAGAAGCACCATCAGCACAAACCACCACTACCATAACAGCCACCACATCCACCATCTCCATCACCATCCACCATCTCCATCACCACCAACCACTGCAACAAGAAAAATTAAATTGCCTTGTCGGAAATCCGCACCCTGTTTGTGATGTGCTAAATTTCTCCACACCACTACCAGCCCACCCTTCCCTCATCTGAGATAATGATATGGATATCTCATAACAAATTCGTTTGAATTTCACTGAACGATTTTGGTTGAGACATCGCAAAGAACGAGATGTTTATAAGTAAACTGTTGACCACGCCCCTGACCATAGCAGACACAGCCTAAGATAAATGTTCTCATCTAATCTGTAATCATGTATAGCTCACATAACAAATTTGGTTGAATTCTACCAACGGTTCTGACAGGCACAGACAGGCAGGCAGATAGGCAGGCAGACAGCATGACAGACAGACAGCATGACAGACAGACAGCATGACAGACAGACAGCATGACAGACAGACAGCATGACAGACAGACAGCATGACAGACAGACAGCATGACAGACAGACAGCATGACAGACAGACAGCATGACAGACAGACAGCATGACAGACAGACAGCATGACAGACAGACAGACAGACAGCATGACAGACAGACAGCATGACAGACAGACAGCATGACAGACAGCATGACAGACAGCATGACAGACAGCATGACAGACAGCATGACAGACAGCATGACAGACAGCATGACAGACAGACAGCATGACAGACAGACAGCATGACAGACAGACAGACAGCATGACAGACAGACAGACAGCATGACAGACAGACAGACAGCATGACAGACAGACAGCCATACAGACACAGGGAGGCAGATCGCAGTTCAATAAACCGCCATCTCTTTAGTCAGTAAGCCAATCACAAAAGCATATTCCGGAAAATATCTAAAAACTACTTTGTGTGTGATGCGACAAAATCCGTAAAATATGGAAACCGCAGCTACAGAGATTTGTTTGTTTCAACATGTGATGGATAACTATCAACCACAATCAACCTCAAAATAATATAACCCCGATCAGACGACTAGGGTGATGGGGAAGACTGCTAAGGTGGGGATGGATGGTGGAGGTGGTGCTGGTGGTCTTGGTGATGGTGGTGGTGGTTGTGGGGGCGACGATAACGACAACAGTGACGATAATGATGATGATATGATGATAATGGAATGAAAAATGGCGCTCTTTAAACAATAAGGGATTTCGATCCCATAAAGACTTCCGAACTCCTGGATATACTTCTATGGTTATCGTCGCCATTATCATTGTCATTATCATTATCGTCATTGTCGTGGCTGTGGTCATGGTTGCGTCATGGTACCGAGGTAGTAGTAGTAGTAGTAGTAGTAGTAGTAGTAGTAGTAGTAGTAGTAGTAGTAGTAGTAGTAGTGGTAGTGGTAGTAGTGGTAGTAGTAGTAGTAATGCCGGGGTTGGGTCGGTGTGAGGGTCTAATGGGGGGAGTAGGGTTGTTGTTGGTGGTGGTGGTGCAGAGTAGGTAGTCGTCGTGATGGTGACAGTGGTAGTGGGTCGATATTGGTAGTCGTAGTGGTATTGGCATGATAGCTCACTGCCACATCATTTTGCATTTTACCAAAATCGGCGTTGCCAAATATAATGTATATGTACATATTACCCCGATATCCCCTATACTACTGAATTCTTATCAGTGGCTCGGTGTAAAAACGTAAAACGACGCATCCTATCGCCGTCGTATAAGATATTACACACATTTTAGAGGCAGTCTTTCCGCAACTATATTGTTTAGGGCTCATTTGCTTTGATATGCAAATAAACTAATTGGATTAAATTGAATTAATCTACACATAGATCAATGACGTCAGCGTTATTGATATTTCCAAAATGTCTTGGTCTTCGTGCAAGGTGGACTACCTCGCCTGAGAGAATACGTACACATTTACATTTAATTTTGAATGGATATTTATGCTGGATGTGATAGAACGTAATTATAAACATTCATTCCCTTCTTGCGTCCTCAACTCGTGATTTCTCGATTTTATGTAAAGAAACTTTTTGGTATTGTAGTGCTTGCTCGACGTCTTAACAAGCCGCATTTAGATTTGACGAGCTCTTTTATTACGTTGGTGGTGTGGGGATAAGAAAATGGCCGCGCAAAACAATATGGCGGACGATTACCGGATACAAATTGCAAACATGAATAATTATTTCACTTACTATTTTTTTATTAAAAAGATTTCTTAGTTTCATAATGACCCATCAGCTTTAAGATGACAACTAAAAAAATGCCAGAAAATTCGGAAATCCTCTGATGAATCAGTCTTAGCCGAGTGCTGCCAAGAAAAAACATCCAATCTCTGGATTGTTGTTCCAATTGAGATAACAAATTTAAGCTCCGAATTTGGAAGCTAAGTGTATGAATTCAACAACGTTGCCAAATTCGGAAATGGGGTGTATCTGAATTAGGAAACATTTCTGAATTCCTGATTTCCCTAACTGATAGCAGCACGAGCAAAGTGTGGGCGGAGCCTAGCTAGAGATGGGCGGGGCTTAGCTAAAAGGGTGGATTCATCAATTGTTATCAAAACATTAGCTGATGAACCGTTTTGTCTGCTAGATTATCTTGATAATATAAAGATCGTGCTAGTATAGCCCCCCCCCCCATCCCCACCCCCTGTTTATTCAGCCTAATGAAACACCCACATTTCCAAACGCTGAAACCTGCTATGCCATGTCGCATGCTTTCCGGGTGGGGTAGGATGTGTGTGTGTGGGGGGGGGGGTTGTTGGGGGTGTACATCGGAAACACTTTTGCTAAACACATTTACTTGGTGGCAGGGACCGGGAGTGGGGAGGGGTTGGGGTGTGTGATCGAGGTGGGCGCTAGCTTAGTATCCCAATCCTAGTGTGGACGGATACTACTGACATATGGCAGCAACAAATTGGTTTCATAATAGTAAACACCTTTCTTGCATAGGTAATCGTCCTTCAACTGTGGCCGAATGTCACGGGTTAAAGGCTAAAGTCGGCCTTCGACAAACCTAACAGGTGACTATTTGCCCGTCGAATTCCATGCGCGAAATTTGTCTGCGTTCAACTAGCACATTTTCAAAGATAGTCAGTCAGCGGGTCAACGTTGGCGAGAATGATTATTCCGATTTGTCATACTATATTGCTATGTACGGTACTATGATTATAATTTAAATGCATCCATAACAATATTTAAGAAACTAGTATGACATGTAAAAACTTTATAGACCACGTGTGAGTTATTCTAACATATTTCAAGGCCATGCATATGCATACTTACCCCAGAAATATTCTCTACTGGCGAGATCATCAGCGCTCTGAGACATTTTAGCAGACACTGGTAAATTACACTAAAACTGCTCTTAAAAAAGCCCCTTAGTGGAAACTTTATCAGCGGAGTCCGATTTTACAGGAGCCCTTGACGTATCAGACAGATTATTTATTAGAACGAATACCGCAAGAAATATAAATATAGAAAAGCTTGTACTGTATTTCTAAATTCACCGCGGTATACCGTGTTCACCCCTATAATAAACTAATCTCGTGTCTCAGACTGCTACCCTGGAACTCGCGAACAAACGACGTGTAATAAATCTGAATACCAGCATCGCTAAGTGATTGGTCACCCATTCATATGCAAATTAGTATGTTTGGCAGTCATGGGCATGCTCGACTATCAAGTTATGGTTATCTATAATGGACAATGTATCAGTCGAACGCATGGCTTTCTGACTAGATAGACCAATTTACTCGCGCAGTTGGCAAAATGTTCTTCAAGCAAACGTATCAGTCGAATGAAAAAACCTTAGCAGTATAGAAGGTGCACAAACCGACTAAATTGCCTAAATTGTACTATCTTGAAAATAAAATCCACCTTTCAGCGCTCTTTTCAGACAGTGAATGCTGATTAATAGTAAAATTCAGCTCCTAAGTCCCGCATTTTCAAATTGTGTATCACGTGGCATACTTCACGAAGCATGCCACACGTTCTGGCTCCGGCTTGTTTCGTGCTCTACCATTCTCCCCCACCCCACCCCCTCCCACCACCCCCACCCCCCCCCCCCCTGGAAATACCGGTCGAATAAAAAATGTACTCTATGAAGCAAATATACTCTAACTTTTCAGATTATCAATTACGTTCTCATTTCACCTTTCCATACCACATTAAATAATTTGAAACTTTCAATTTGAGCTCATTAGAGCAGCACCGGGAGAAACAATAATAATTTTCTTCTTTCATTTATATTCAGTATTCATTTTGCACCACTGCTTTTCGTATCGGCTGAATGAGTAGATTGATACAAACATTAATATCGGTTCGATCCATCCAGTTGTTCGTTCATATGATATCATCGTTCTCATTATGTGTGCGTCCGTTTTGAATTTGAAGACTAATGGACCTTTCCATTTTTAGCTATGCCCCGCCCATCTCCAGCTAAGCTCCACCCACATCTCGCTCGTGTTGGGATCGACCGATCTCTGAACTCCCTGACTATCGATTTCCAGAAAACTATACAGCTAAGCTGTTGAATATTTTGAAACTAATTTGACTGGGTGTTGTTGCTGCCTATGGCAGCAACAGCGCCCAGTCAAATTAGTTTCGAAATATTCAACAGCATGTTTATTAAATAGTAGAGACATACAATTCTTACAACGTGTCGGGCTTTTAAGAGTTAAAGTTTTGTATAGAATCATTTATGACGTTATGATTATGACGTCATCCTACACGCCGCTTAGCTGATTATGACGTCATATGACGTCATTACTCTTGGAAAATCCATTAGGAGGGACAGCGTCGAACTTAGGCAGCGCAGCAAGTGCTTTTACACACGTCCCCAAAATTTCCAGGGGGCCTACAAAAGTAGCACAGCACGTTTTTGTCTTCATTTTGGACACGCGTGACTTCAAATTACATGCACATCTACAAGACTGATTTGGCCAAATCCAGTGGCGTAGCAATAGCCTCCACCCCACCCACCCTCTAAAGGCGGGGATGCCCAGACATTCATATGGCCCCGTGAACGGTGATTCTATGAATACCATTATTCTACGTACCCTGTAAACATTGTAATTTATCTTGCCAATATGTTACAATGTGGCCGGGTTTGTAACTAAATAGAATTGAATCGGGTCAAAAGTAAAAGAATGAACAAACAAATTTTGTTTGGAGAGAGAGTCTGAGAGACAAATCATTCGGTCTTCCACACCTCAGCGTCTCGCTATAGGCCCTACCTTTAATAGACATGTCTGTGTAAGATGACGCATTGAACATTGCCATATATTTTGTGAATCGGTTTGTTATAAGCATAGACATATTGATTAAGTGTAATTCATGTATTGCAAATATTTTCTTTGTAGATCTCCAAAATTGCATCAGAAATCGTCAAATGAAGGTTAAAAAACTCAATTCTCTGGGTGGGTTTGCGGCCATGTATTCTTCTACTTGGTGTATGTGTATACCCATAGCCTAGAGATTTTAGCAAATTAGGAATATTCATTCTATAAGTATAATACGCAATACCATTTGAATATTAGTAGCGTGACTGCCTCCAGCAACAGCTTTTATAAATAAATTGAACGGACAATATGTAATGAGCAAACATCTCTAAGAAGAATAATTTGTAATTTTTAATTTCTAAGATGACAGAGCTTTGATATATGGCAAATGACCAGCAAAGCGGATCATATTAAAACATGACGTCATTTAGACAAAACTAGTAGTTGTAGTTCCAGGTTAGGCGGAAATTCTAATTGGTCGAGAACTACATCAAATTTGAAATAGTGCTTGGTTCTATTGAACAATCAGAACACTCACCGGTGGACTGTCTAGACATATTTAAGATTTTCTAAGTTCTTTCCAATTGGAGTGTTTCGTAAATATAATGCTTCTCTAAATTGAACACGTATACGCGCTCACGAGTTTCCAGAAAAACAACAAATAATAACAAATATGTTTGACGGGGTTGGAATATAAAAATTAGTATGTTCTAATAATACACCGGGACCATTATATTACAGCAGAATTACTGAAAATTTCCAATTTTATTTATATCTCGGAGGTGATGCATCTTTAAATTAAGTAACGGCCTAGGGCTTTTATTCTATCGATGCATGAAATAATACATTTGCATTTTATTTTAACTCATATATGTTTATCTTAAACTCTTAGAAAATGAAAGTTATCTAATAATAGGATTTTAGAAACAATAGGATTTTAGATGGCTCTTGTTCAGTTATACCCAGCCTATGTGTGTTGTTGTCTTCTGTATTTGTCTATTTTACTTTCTGTTGGTTATTACTTGATTTAGTTTATTTTACTTTCCTTGGTTATTATCGGATTGTAAGTGTTACCAGTGTGTTGTATGCTCCTATCAAGATGGACGTCGTGCAAGACATAAATATGGGGAGCACATTCATAGTTACCATGTTAAAATTCAAACTATTCTGGAGATTTACCAAATAGTGGGGACCAAGTAGTTGGGTATAATGCATTCACGGTTTCCCCAACCCCAATTCACTTTTTTAAATTAGGTTCTCTCAAATGCCATCTTATGTATTTCTGACATAAATATCGACATGCAGTTGCCTGCAACATTATCAAGTTTTGCGCAGGTTCTAGTTGAATAAATTTAGAAAATCCATATGTCCATAATTAAGCCATTTTCACACACATTTTTAATACGGTCATATGTGTCTATGATTAGAACACAGAGTCGGTGGCGCGCCATCTTAAATACCCTAACATAAGGTTGCAACTCAGCATCTGCACCCAATGCCGTCCATGCCTGTATGCCATGGATGCACCCCCAACCCACCCTCCAAAATGCACCCACCCCTTCCCCTTTTGAGTGGGGGAAGTGGTGGGAAACTTCTTTGAAAACTACAAGTCGGGAAAGAGCATTTGGGTATAATTGGAGAACGGTGTAGGATAAGTTCTTGCTCCAGAAGAATAGTGGGTCCAGGGTTCTTCACCTGTGCGAATTTTGGAAAATAGACTCACTAAGCCGTTTCAGACAATATTTCGGATATATTTGCTAAATAATGTGTGCGTGCGTGCGTGCGTTTGGTTCTGACACCCCTACAGGGCCGGGTGAGTGTGTTTTGTGGAATTGATCCCCATGGTGGAGCCCAATATAAATGTCATCTCACAATCTGCAAACATATGAGTAACACATATTATAATCAACTTAGTTGAATTCCACCAAACGGTTATGGAGAGAAAAGGCAGGATGGACAAGCTGACAGATAGAGGCGATTGCCATAGCCATTACGGTTTCTTCTTCAAAATGTTCGGTGATAAATATATCTTTGCAAACATTTTCTGTTTGTTTTCAAAATATCAGGCAATAGATCATTGCATTAAGAGACGAGGCAATCAAATCCTATGATCGTGAACCTTCTAATCTAAATGAGCAGAATATTTTAGCTAAAGCATAGAGCAGTTTGTGTCGTCCTCTGTTTTATGAGTCGACAATGTTTAAAAACTCAGATTTGTAGTAAAATTGTGAGCCTTAGAGGAATCACCAAAATATATCTGCCCGTGGAATTCTGAGAATTATTTTATGATATAGGACTCTATCATTCCACAGAGGCAGGGACTTATCAAGATAATAATTTAGTTTTAGAACTTCATTAGATATAACCTGAAATATGTAGTATTTGTATGGAGATGCTTTAACCTTTTGACCAGCATCAACATACGCTAATATACATACGCACACATATGCTATATATTGTTGTTCTATGTTCTATGTATGGGTTCACCACCATATAGGCTCTGCCTTTGATTGATTGGTTGGTTGGTTGCTTGGTTGGTTGATTGGTTGATTGATATAGATGGCTTCTGTCATAGGAGAACCCCTGATAGGAGTAGAACTCAATAATAACAGATTATACACAACTAGCTATATACGTTTCTCTAGGTGTACAAGTAAATGGATACAGGTCTATTTCGGACATGCATATATATATATATATATATATATATATATATATATATATATATATATATATATATATATATATATATATATATATATATATATATATATATATATATATATATATATATATATATATATATATATATATATATATATACGCACGCACGCACACATACAAGATTTGCTATCATGTAATGATAAATAGATTAAGATATCTTATGTGCACTATAACAGTAAGCGAATGTACACATTATTCACTACTGTTCACAATGTTGACTTTAGAGATATATTAGTTAAGTTCTGTACATTATGTCTCCAAACCCTGTATGTCTATTTCCCATTATAAGCCTTGCTACTTATTGTTTGGTACTGTACTGAGAAGCCTGTTATGGTACGTATGTAATTGGTAACATAATCTACGTGATATGAACTCTATACCTGACAGTGTCTGATGTGTACGGTTAGGGAGTATCTCGTTGGCTACAAGCTTAGATATGTCCAGTATGAGCTGGTTCATGACGGTATCTGACAATGTACTGATTATATGCACATCAATTGCATCACATTCCTTCGTCAAAGCTCCATATAATTCATTAAACTGCAGCCTTCTACCTACTTCGAGTACTTTACATCGAATGAGAAATTGCTTCTAATCACCAGGCTCTTCTATACATAACACACATGTGGGCTCAAACTGCTACATTACAAGTTGTCGCACTAGTGTGCTTCAACATATATTGCTTTTCCATTGGTCTAAATCCTGCTACATTGAGATTCTGTAGTGTTCTGTAAAGAGATGCCTGTCTTTCTAATAAAGCCTTCCAGTACACACTGATGATATCTACAACTTCTTTCTTCCATTCTTCTTTACTGGGAGGTGATTGCAGGATATAATATGCTGATGGTAACTGATACAATGCTAGTGTAGTGAGGGCACATCCGCGTTGTTCTTCGTGATGGGGGCCCGGTCCATATGCAGGGTACGAACCAGTCCGACGGGTTTGCTGGTTAGATCTCCAGGTTTTCCATTCTATAGAGGCGGGGGCCAGACGATCCAAAGGATACAAAAGTCGATCGCGTGGATCGGCGGAACGATAGCATTCCAGTGAGGTCGGGCACGCATTCCTGTATACATTGTGATTCCATACCATGGTTTCATCTGTGCTGGTTTTTTAATCCTGTATGGCATGTATACATGTTATCCACTTATTATAGAATACTCTAAGAGACGTAAATTCGGCTCGACTACTGGTGCTGGCTGAATGCGGTTTTAAGTTAGTCTAAGCTGATGTTGACTTGCTTGTTTAGAGAGAGTTACTACCTCTAGCTGATCTATATCTCGCCAGAGAGTGACTTATCTTGAAATATACCTAAGTGACAATATAAAGACGGAGGTTCACCATGGCTTCCTAGGGTTTAATATAAACCAAATTTATAAGATATAAAAATAACCTTCTCCTTAGAGAAGCGATAGGAAAAGTCTCGTGTGGGCCACCGTCAGTGTATGTTCATCCAGCCATAGTTGGGCCTAATGATGTGTATTGGGCTGTGATTACGTGCATTTATATGTGTGTGGTGCACACTGTGTTACGAGGAATGGTTGGTCAGTCGCCACAGATACTCGTCAGCGTGCATCACAATAACTTATAATTTCACTAGGTTGACTCTTTTACATAGCATAGTTTGAACAAGAGAGTGGCCATTTTAGCCATCTCTCTTCCTCCGCTTCGGCGTTGTAGGCATTTTCCTGAGATGGAGGCCCATGTGAGGCACTTTCCTCTCGCAACAAATAATGTTTGTGTTAGGGGCTAGTTTAGTTTATATTAAGCTTGCTAACTGCTAGGCCCCTCCTTTGCAGAGGTTGCCTCATGGATTCTGATCGGTGAGGTACCTCTGAGGTACCTCTGACGAGGACCATGATAACGAGTCATTAACTTGACCCTATGTACTTGACTTTTTTAAAAACATTAATAATAATAATAATAATAATAATAATAATAATAATAATAATAATAATAATAATAATAATAATAATAATAATAATAATAATGAGAGAAGTATTTCAAAAATAAGCAAAAATTCACATCACCGCACACATGAATTAGTTATACATTCTGCTACACATATGACAGTAATTGCCACAAGTGTCTGCTGAAAAGTTCGCTCAGTGAGTCTGAGTACTGCGATCAATGTATGCCGTGCGTGGCGCATGTGCTCTGCGCGCTGATATCCGTCCGGGTGCGGTTTCTAAACTGGTTTCTGAAGATGTGGCTGACAGGTTAGAGAATGATGGGTTGAAACTGACTGACTGCAGTGTTGAAATGTGGCTGAAGGTGGCGACTGCGGTGATGCTCGGTGTTCGGATGATCTCTGTAGAAGTAGATGCTGTCAACATCGTGGTGGTTCCGTGGTGGTCGTGGTGTGCGGGGAATGGCTAGTGCTGGAGGCAGTGACTCTGCATGAAGGTTTTGCTCCTATAGTGGTGGTGATCTTCCTTATCTTGGTGGCCGGTATGAGCTTGCTTGCGGTGGTACATGGCACAGGGTGGATATCTGGTTGATGCGCGATGCAGCATTTCTCCGAGTATACTCTGTCTGGTATGGTGGACTTGCGGATAGCTGGATCAACTGGTGCTGTGATGTGGGTGCTGAATGCGGTGCTGATGACGTCGGTGGTGGTGGTGTTGGTACTGCGCAATGGAATTTGTTAGATGCGTTCATTACTTCTGGATTGAAACTGATCATTAACCAATCATTGGTGACGCGTAATTGATAGGTTTATGTCTCTAAGCTGAACAAATAACGAAGGTAATGTCACTATTGATAGGCCTATTACATTTGATGTGGATGTAGATGCTGCGGATGATGCTGATTCAGAAATTGTGTGTGCTGCCGGTGCGGAAAATGCTGGTGTTGTCGGTGCTATGGTTGTTGTCGGTGTCGTTACTGCTGGTGTGGATGCTGGTGCAGATGCGGAAGCTGTTGCGGATGGAGGTGTTAGCGGTTGTCGTCTCTTGGTTCGTTTTACTCTCGCCATCTTCCTGGTGGTTGGAACGACTTTAATGGGCTGATGTACTTCCATTAACGGACCTATAATGTCTATAGTTTCGTCCTGCTCTTCTGGATTTAGCATGACTATAAGAGCGCAGTGCTTTGGTGTAGTTGCGTGGGTTATTCTGTATCATGATGCCGAGTATAGAAACGTGTAGCCTACACAGTATGCTCGTTGCAGCAGATGGTCCCGGTTCACATGTAATTTCAAATCAGAGTTCCTGGAGAACTGGCCTTCACAGGGCTTTCCATTAAACAATGTTGCAGTACACCGATATCTTCATGCGGTGCTCATCTGAGTTTCTTCTACCTAAGTATCGGAAAATGCGAGATCTTGTTCGAGCGACATTCAATTTTCGCATAATGACTTTTGTGGATCCACAAGCTCCTTCCTACCTTAACTAACTTTTCCTAACTTTTTAAAAATACTTGAAACTTTTTAATAGCCAATAATGAAATAATAATAATAAAAGCAGCAGAAATCTTTTGCAACACGAAAGTGGCCTAATGCCTGATCTTCCCTTGTGTCAGTTTGATGGGAAGATGAAGTTTCAGTGCGCGATTCCATCCTTTTATAGGTTTTGGGGAGATCATAGGAGGAGGGATGACCATGTCCGAAAACTCTTGGGTGAATTGGTCATCTCCGTAGATGGAGTTTGTCTGTTTTATTCGCCTTGCGTCTAATTCTATATTCCCTTTGTAGGAAGAATGTAAATATAAATATAAGAAAGAAGATACGTGAACCTCATCTCCATTCTATGGAAAATCAGGTCTCTAATCAACGTTCAAATCATTCTGTCGGAAGCTCACCTTTCAATTAAATTGATGCGGTTTCCAAGTTAGATACTTATAAACTTGCCTATCGTAATTTCAACATGGAATGCCCGAAGGGGGTGAGAGAGCGTGATTACGTCAGCAGTCTATGACCCAGACTCATCACCTCTCGCCTCCTCGAGCGTGCACGTGGTAGCTACGCAGGACGGCGATTCATTTGTTTATAGTCTTTGATCTAATTTATCGGAAAACAGTGGAGTTGATCACGTGATTCTTGTTTTTAAAACACGTGGTTGATCGGAATCTTAGGAGATTTTGTTTATGCATTGTTATTTAATGTTGCTGACTAATGGATAAATGGATATGGAAAGTAGAAATATTGCTTTCTAAATATATGTTCCTTAGAACAGCGTCCCTATATGCACGTGATTTTTAACATGCGCCTTCTTCTGTGTCTTGGATTCCTGCTCGTGTTGGTTCTTGAGCGGAATCTGTAGGTAAGAGAATTCTCTGTGTTGATTAACTGTTTAAGTTTTGATGCTGCCTTGCCAGGCCGCGCGCGAATGATTTGTAAGCTAATGATTTGTAAGCGCGGTAGAACCTTTTTAGTTCTTAATAAAATGATAACAGTTTAGCTGAATGTAATACATTGTTTGGTCTAAATGTATCCATGTCTTGCAGGCGACAAGTTACTGACCCCGCCAAGCAGGACTGTATTTACCGGGTGGACAGACTGCCAAGCATCCTCCTCTATGGGTAGGACTAGTCTCACTGCACCTAGACACAAACTTAGTCATTACAGTACAGCTCGAAAAATGCTTGCCACAGTTGTACAATTTACAATACCATCGAATGGAGATGTGTAAAACAGTCATCCTGAGTGTCTGTGTTTCTGTCGTGTTGGTGGGGTGGTAGATACGCGTGGCCAGTTCTCTGCAGATGACTCTTGTGCTGTAGTGCAGTGTCAAAGTTGTATTGCCGATGGGGCAGGGGTAGTGCGATGATTGCGGTGATAACTTTATCGGACATTGAATGTATTCTCTCTGTAATGGCCGAGCCTCAGAAAGGCGGGACAGAGGTACTTAGAGCTAGGATGAACACGACCGGGACTGTCATAACTTGAATCAGACCATTGTCGAATTTCGCTTTCTCTGCCTATCTCGTACTTACATACGGACGACAGACTGCGGTCATCCAGCTCTCTCAATAAAGGCATCTGTCATTACATGTAGATGATGTTGTTCAGTTTTACAGTTATTGCTGATGTCACTTCCAAGGGATGGGGTGTCCCTTGCGGTGCGGGGTGGTGATATACATGGCGTTGTTCTCTCACCGCATATGTAGTTTCCATGTGATTGTGGAGAGAGTGTGCATAGGGCGGAAAATGATGCGCTGGGCCATGTATGTATTAATGTCTGATGTAGGGGAGTCCGGAGTTGTATGTGATGTTTGTCATGCGGTGTGGTGGGCTATATCCAGTTTTCCACGCTGGGTATGCTGGGTCTGATGATTGTGGATTTCATATGTGCGGTGAGCGAGTAGCTCACTGCATCCTTGCGGTTGGGACTGTTGCGGATTCCGTGTGACTCTCCTTTTCTGTTGTAAAGGATAGGTGCATGCTGGTTAAACTGTTGTCGACTGTGTTGCGGATGCGGTGGGTGTGTAGAATGCTTCCGTTATACCTCCTATAACCGGATGTGTATGTTTCGTATTCGTGCAATTATAATTGACGTATCCAGCCCTGAAGGCATGTGTGTTTCTGGTCATCCTGGCTTTCTGTGTTTCTGTTGTGATGTTCTGACTGTTCACGAAAGGGCAGGTGGGTGGGGTGGTGAAGCAGTTTTGGACAGTGGTGCCTCTTGGACGGGGATGGACATCTCCCTTACACGACGGTTGGTATGCTGCCATAGTTTTTAAGTACCGAGAAACATCGAGCCGAGAGTCTACTGATCAGGGTACCTCCCCGCCCACTGTCCGCAACTGGGGTGACCGAGGTGCAGGATTCCCCTCCTGCAACAGCAGTCTCTCTCATATCGGAAGATTGACAGTCAACTGACGACGAGTGGAATGTGAGAGGGATGGGACGTGTGATGTCAGAACTCTGTGCGGAAATTATGGACGCAGATTGGAATGGGGGTGGTGCAGATGTTTTTGGTCAGGTTTCCGCTTGGGTGGGGGGGGGGTTGGTTCCACGAATTTGGGGCTTGGAAGGGGGATGCTCTGAGTTGCGTGGTTTTCATGTTGTCGAGAACAGACCAAGGCCTCATCAAGCCTCTTCACTTCCATGCTATTTATTACACGTTCCACGCCACAGGAGGCACTACGGCTTTGGGCAGCTTCAGTCTCCGCTTGTGGTAACTCTATAATTGGGGTAATAGCATGAAGTAGGTGGTATGGTAAGAGGTCAGAGGAACAAAGTTTCCACCCTTCCCCTTGGACACCACAAAGGGGAAAGTCTTCTGATACGACTTCCCAGACCTGGTAGACCCACTCTGAGGGGGGAGAGGGCGAGTATATGGCTCGTCATCCTCCTCAGCATTAGCCGCATGTTCACCCAACACCTGGCTTGGTAGGAGAGGGGTCGAACTGGCACAGCGATGCCCTGTACTAACGTCGTGAATACCTGTTTCCATAGAGACATTGGTCTGGGTACCAGTGTTATGTGCATCGCCCATCCCGAGCTCTGGAATTGGTTCATCGCTAACATAAGGTTTAAGACGACGAAATGGATGACTGAGGTCAAACCATCTGAGGCGCGGATTTGATAGGACACGTTCGACTTCTTACCTGTTACCACATAGGGGCCTTTCCATTGGTAACTCAGTTTACTCGGCACGTTTGCAGAACGTCACGTATCATGAACCCAAACCATTTTTCCCACTTCATATGGGTCTCCATGTACACGACGGTCATGCCAGGTTTTCTGACGCCGGTGCACAGTGGAGAGTGTTTCTCTCAGTAGCTCATGTGCCTTTTCTATGGTTGCTGCATGAGTTCTATGTAGAGAGAGGATGAATTTTTCTCCCCAAGAATTCTGGGAATGGCTAGATCTCAGGGTAAGGCTAATTCATGGCCTAACATTAAGCGAGCAGGGGTATAACCCGTGCTGGAATGTATCGAAGTGCGGTATGCCATGAGCACGTGTGGGAGCCGCAGATCCCAATCACGACAATCAAGGTGTGATTCCTTAGTCAACATCACAGTAAGATTTCTGTTGAACCTCTCTACCATCCTGTCTCCACGCGGATGATATTGTGTTCTGGTTTTGACTATGTGGAACAGTTTGCAGAATACGGAGATCAGCCGGCTTTCAAAATTACTACCTTGGTCAGAATGTAACTCATAGGGCATACCAAAGTGGCAAAGCACATTGCTGGACAGAACATCCACCACTGCGGATGCCTCTTGTTTCGGTAAAGCGAATGCTTCTACCCACTTCGTAAAATAATCTTGCAATATGAGGATGTAATTATTTCCTTCATCCGTCGCATTTAAGGGTCCGAGCACATTAATAGCCACTTGCTCCCATGTACGGCTGTTCGATGATGGAAATAAATAATCGAGTATGATGTCTGGAAAATAATCGATTTAATCGCATAATCGATTATTTAATTTTGAAATTTTGGAAGTAGCAACTACGTAGTGATGGATGGAGGGGGAAGAAGAGAGGGGATTGAGAGAGCGAGAGAGAGAGAGAGCGAGAGAGAGAGAGAGAGAGAGAGAGAGAGAGAGAGAGAGTAGCTTTCTTAAAATTAATAATAATAAATAAATAAATAAATAAATAAATAAATAAATATATAAAAATGCCTGATTTTCTATAAAGATAACAGAATACGCAATTTCGTAAATTGGTTGTTAGTTAGGCTTAGATTACCTCAACTAAGTAGGCTTATGAAAAGACCGCAAGACGCTCAATAGGACAGGCTATATCAGCAAGTCCCCTGATTGGCGGAAGACGAGGAACAACCCCGTCCAGTATAATGAAGTCAATTTGGAATCCATTGTTCACTCGTTCCCATTGGATAATAGTTTTAAGAAATCCAGATTTTCAAGCAAGTAAAAAGGCGCCAATTTAATTTTAACATTACATAGATTAACTTTTAATTACATAGACTGGTATTGGATTTAGTTTTATTGGCCACTCAGACGTAGATGTATTCGAGGCATGGCATTCTGTGCGATTCTTACCTGAAGGGTTGCGCTGCTTCCCCGAAGCGTTGTGTAAATAAGTCAAAACTGAAAATTATATAGAGCTCGCTCGCAGCGCCTATCTACGATGTTTCCCTATTTTCCAGCATGGGAAAAGTTGAATATTTTGAAAATCATTTGACTGCGGGTGGAGCAACAGCTTTAAGTCAAACTAGTTACAAAACAATCGGCAGAATTTATGAAAATTTGGATCGAAAATTTGTGAATTTACTACTTAGTCAAATTTTGTGCATTTTTTGCTAAATTGCCATATTATTCTTATTTTTATTATGATTTAGATTTCGTCCATAGTGCCTATCTACGACGTTTCCCTATTTCACAATCTTCGATTATTTTATTATACACTCGATTATATAATCGCCAGGAAAATAATCGACTATCGATGAAATATTGATTAACCGAACAGGCCTACTCCCACGGTGCACCAACGATTTTAATTTGTAATGGTGCGGCGTGGTGCTGGCCAACAGCGCGTCTTTGACATAGTACTAATTTGGTAACCCATCCTTTAACACTGTCGCGTATCCCGATCCAGGGGAATCTCTCTTTTATCCGCTCTGCTGTTCTTTCTATGGCTAAATGGCCAGCGTTGTCATGTAACTGTTCAAGGATTATGACTCTATAACGCTCTTGAATTATTATCCAGTTATTCATGTAGAGAATGCCATTGTACACATGGCATGCTAACAGATTCCTTCGGAGGTTGTACCCCCTCCTCGATCCACGCGTATATATCTCATGTTTGCACGTCTGTTGCTTGTTCTTGAGTGAGCTTCTCCGCATTCCAGTCTGCGCACCGCAGTTCTGAGAATACGGGAGCTGGCTGTGTTGTATGTGTCACGGTGATGGCAAGTTCTTGTTCATCCTTGAGCCTGATTCTGCTCAAGGCATCAGCATTTCCATGCAGTTTGCCGAGTCTATGAACAACATTGATGCTGAAGGCCTGCAGGGATTCCTGCCACCGGGCTACCTGGCCCTCCAGATTTTTTAGGTTTCTGAGCCAGGGTAGTGAGGCGTGGTCTGTGCATAGGGTAAACGGGCGTTCATGCAGAAAGTGTATATAGTACTTAATAAAGTACACTGCAGCTAATAACTCTCGCTTGGTGGTTGCGTAACGTTTCTCTGTTTTATTCAGAGTACACGAACCATAACCCAGTACCTGCTCAGTTCCATCTTCTGTGACCTGTGATAGAACAGTGCCTATTGCATAAGCAGATGCATCAGTGACTAAGATGAAATCGAGGTTAGGGTTAGGATGAGCAAGAATAGGTGTGGTTGTTAATTGTTCCTTCAACGCTCCGAAGGAAACCTCACACTCACTCGTCCACTCGAATGGGCAATCCTTTTCAGTGATCTGGAACAGGGGGTGGGGGGGGGGCAATCTCGCTGAAATGACTGATGTATCGACGACAATACTGACAGATCCTGAGGAAACTTCGAGTATTTGTTACGAAAGTTGGCGTCTGCCAGTCTGCCACTGCTTGTGTTTTTTTATGGTTGAGTGGCCCTCCATCTAGGGATATTACATGTCCCGGGAACTCGACACTTTGAGTTTGAGCTTGTGGTTAGCGGTGCGAAACTGCATCAGAACTTTGTACAAGTTGGACAGAGTCTGCTCAAACGAAGAGCCAAAATCGATAACGTCGACGATGTAGTAGAGGCAGATTTCCCATTGCAGGGTGGTAATACCTGCTCAATGAGACACTCAAATGTTCCAGGAGCATTGCACATGCCATAAGGCATCTTGCGGAATTGGAAAAGACTTCAGCTTCATCCATGGCTACCTACCAGTATCTGCTTGCTAGGCCAAGAGTACAGAACCATTTGGCTCCGGACAACGAATCTAATGGCTGATCTATCTGGGGGCAATGGATATGCATCCTTGACACTTAGATCATTAAGGTGGCGGTAGTCAATGCAAAACCGCAAAGATCCATCCTTCTTGCCTGCAAGTACTATGGGACTGGCCCAGAGGGATGCTAAAGGCTCTATTATGCCTGACCGCAACATGTCATTTACCTGTTGGTGTACTTCTGCCTCTTTGTGTATGGGAAGGTGACATACCGGTTGTCGTACAGGTCCGTTGTTCCTGGTGTCAATGGAGTGACGCATGAGGTGAGTTTCTCCCAGGTCCATATCTCCTGTGGAAAAACTCTCCTGATATTTAAACAGTATCTGTCGTACATCTCATTTGTGAGATCATGCCAGTCCAACTGTGGCACACAAGTATAGTTCATGCAGATGTTCTGGCATGTTGTCATCAGAAGCTGTTGTTGTTATGGGTGTAGTGGGGGAGGGGGGGGGGGGGTTGTCTCCAGTGAAATCATGTCCACCAAATGGCCACAGTGAACGCTTGGGGCAAGCGTTATGGGGTCGGCTGTTCAATTGAATACCCTGAATGGTATTTGATTCTTGTTGGTGGTGTCCACTATCATCCGTGGACTCTCGCATTGGGAGGGGATCATGTATTCAGGGTTGGGTTCCAGCATAGCTATATGTGTATTAATTCCTAACTGTGGGTGGTCAATAGAATTTCCTCCTCAAATGTTGCTGCAGAAGCTAAAATCACTGCACAAGTGCCACACCATGATGACTCTGATCCAAGGGATATGCAACGGCCGTGTATGTCTAATTCCTGTTGTTTGCTGTGAATGACGAGTCCACTGGCGCTGAGAAAATCAGAACCTAATAGGGCATCGTTTTGGAAAGACGACAACTCGCTGAATGAATTGCATCTCCTTTGTCTGTATCACGATGTTTATAGTACCAGCCACTGGAACGTCAGCCTCGCAGGCTGTTTGCAAAAATGTGTTTGATGTCCTAAGGGCTGGTCTTTGATGAGGTGGAATGCTCTCATAGAGACGTTTGTTGAAAACTGTGATGGAAGCTCCAGTGTCTACTGTAGCACTGGTAGAAATTCCACCGAACAAGCAAGCAGACCTATAGATGACGTGCCGGCATGCTTGTGGGAGTCTTCAAAATTGCTGTTTGCGGAGTCTCCCTTGCTGTGGTGGTGCCTTGTATGTAGATGGCCTGCTTTTCTATTGCTTCCGTGAGTGCAGTGGGTGGCTGAGTGAGGGAGGGACCAGTTAGTCGTCGCTGCTGTTGGTTTTGCTTTGGCGGCGACGAAACTCGGGGTAGCAGTGGTGCTATTTCTGATGCTGGTGGGGTTACTGCGAGTTTGTGTACACAGCAGTTTGGATTGGACTGGAACGATGCAGACATTTCGCCACCTGAGCCAGCCATTTAGGGCAACACATCATGGGATGTTTGTGTAAAGCGCAAAAGAAGCAGTGTCACTTGTTCGACTTTTTGTTGTGGTTTCTTTTGTGGATCCATGATGCGGAGCGCTGTACTCTATCCATATCACTACTGCTGCTGCTGCTGGGTGCGGGAGATGAAGATGAGGGTAGGTGTGTATTGCATACCACCAGAGGGCACCATGTGTTAAGTGCCTTGGTGGTGGGTCGTGGTGCTTGAATAAATGTTGTTTCAGTGGAGGTGCTACAACCAACCACTGGTGTTTTACAAAGGAAAGGGGGTTTAGTAGATGCGGTTATTGCGGGGTCACATCTTTTCACAGAGAGAGGTGATGTTGGTGCTGCGGATGCAGTGTGCATCATAGGCACCGACTGAGGTGAAGCTGGTTTTTGTGTAGTGTGTTTTTGAGGTAGCATTTGTGGTTGTTTTTGGTGTGTCCACCTGATGTTGTTGTCCATCGACCAAAGTTAAGCCAGGTTGCAAGAGTGTGCACTGGAGTGACTCTTTAAACAGTGCCAATTCTAGTTTGATGTCTGCTCAGGCTGCAGTGTACGACGATCAGTAGTTGGTGTGCAGAAGGACGATGGTGCGGACATTGTTACTTCCAATGACCTATCTGACCACATCCAAAACAGTCATTAGGTGGCTGGGCATGCGGTGAGATGCTGCTAGGTGGTGGTCGTGTAGTCTGTTGTATGGCCACTGTGATGCTGAGGGTGGTGACTAAATTGGTGAGTGCAGTGATCTGTTTGGTTATCTCTTCTATTCTGTCATGTGTAGCTTGTCGGTTGTTGTTATTGTGCTGGTTCCCACATCCTCAGGAGTTATTGTGGCCCCCGCAATGGGACTGATCATGCCCCCCACCCCTTCCTCTAGACATGTGATTCTGACTGGGTGGGTGTTCCTCGTGCGGTGCTGTGCTTGTTTCTGCTGCTGTTGCTGTGTGTACAGTGTCTTTTGCAATCAGAATCTTGGCATCATTAAACTCATTTATTGGATGTAACTGTCAGCGATTTTCTTGCTCTCTTTCAAGGAACTTCTCTATCCACATGGCTGTGGCGGTGAGTGTTTGCAGATTTCCGTGCTCCATAAGGAAGAGTTTCTCCTTAAGAGCCGGTTCCCCGCTCAAAGCATCAATAAAAGTGTCTAGGTGAAGATGTGTTACTCCTTCATGATTAGTGCTTTGGTACGCTCTTGTTATGAGTCGTTGGATGCGGCTGTCTAATTCAGGGAGTGTTTCTTCTGCTCGTTTTCGCATATTTTTTAGTTGAAAACAGCTGGTCTTTCCCAAGGCCATGTCCCCGAATCTCTCAGACAAAGCACTTTCCAGCTCGGTGTACGTGGGTGTTACCTCTGACCCCAAATCTGCCAGCACCTGTAGGGCCTTCCCTGATAGCTTTGCAGCCAGATATTCTCCCATCTGCTGATCCATCCATCTGTTTGTGCGACTGATTATCTCGAACTGGCACTTGTAATTAGCCCAGTCAACCTCCCCGCTGAATTCGGGTGGGAGGATTACTCAGCCAGTTCCATGAAACAGAGGAATGGGCGCAAATCCAGGTGGGGTGCGGGAGATAGTGGTGTAAATGCTGCTGCTGGTCTCTATCTGTGTGATGCTGGTTGTGTGCGGGCTCTCATATCCTGGTGTCTATACATCCGTAATGAAGACGCCCGTCTATATTGCTCCATGTGGTAGGTGGGCAATGAAGACTCCGTTTGTTTCCTAATTGGTACAGGACGATGAATTGGAGGCGATGTGTCATGCATCCACCATGGCGGATCCGCAGGTCTCTGTGCCGGTCTTCCTTTGTACGTTGGTGGTCCAGGTGAATGACGAGGGCAATGGGTGTGGTGCGTGTGGGTGCTACTTCTGGGGTTTGATGTATGTAGCGGAGCCGCATTCCACTGTTCATACCACGGTATCGATGGGTAGTGTGGTGACGAAGTTCTTATGGGCGGAGATGTGGACCGCGTGGTGTGTGCAGATTAAAGAAAATAATAATTAAGATATGTTTTCGCAGTGCTTTCCTACATTGGTAAAGGTGACTAATTACTGAGTATCCGAGGATAGACGGGGAATGTGTGTAACACCACACCCTGGCCATCACCGCTCGGAAACCCCAATAGTTTCCCATGGTCGGATCAGTCCATGGTGCATATATGGACATCCAAACAATTAAGAAGCCATAAGGCTTAGTGGAACATGAAGAGAGACAATAACTTAGAAATATGAGGCCCTTTAGGTATGTTGGCCAATCTTACACAACCTTGCCGGAGTGTAGGGCTAAATTATCGCAACTACCAGAAAAGAGGCGTACACTACGTGTTTCCTAACGAAGAAATTGTCTCTAATCATATTAAACCTATCCTATCGAGCTGAATAGAAAAGGTTTTTAGTCGGTAGCATGCCGGGCTAAACAGAGTTATAGCACGGACAGCGACCTCAGTGAAAAATTGTTGGTGGCGGGAGAAAGTGCTGCATATATAAATGTTGCTGGATAGTGTTTCCTACGTGCACTGCAGTCCTATATTTTCTACAATTAAACAAAACATATGAACTGATGGCCACTGGCCATATATATAAACTAACCAGAACAATCAATACAGTGTGAAATGATCAGAATAATATATCTATAGTACAGGTTAAGGAACCTACTACAGTGCGGTTAGCAAAAACACCTTACAGAAAATAAGAATAACTATGGACAAATACAGAAATTATAACTAGCGGTTCTAAGACCGTTCGGTGCCTTTTAGTCATCGGGACCGTTTATACAGATACGATATAATTATCAAAAATGTAATTAATGGAATAATTAAAATGTCAAGTATAGTTACTTGAATAATCGGTAGCCATTCTTAAACCTGGGCTATCGTGTTACTGAAATTGATACGTCACTCTTAGGTTGACGTTAGTTGATGCATTCCCTAGAAGTTGGAAAGTTTCCCGCAGGCTGGTTTCCGCAAACAGGATTCCCACAAGCAGCTCATGACGGGAGCTTATCGAACTCAGGACTCTAATCGCAATATAGAATGTCTAACGAGTAGTCAGCAAGAGATACAATAACATCACTGCTGTGACGAAAGTTCCCGCACACCGATGGTACGGATGGAAGTTGACAACAACCCAATCATAAGCGGGGGTTGTTAAATGCTGATGAAGATACATAACTAAGCTTAACGGTGCAGGGTACGTCAACAAGCTCTGAAGACGTACCGGGCAAAGTTTACCTGCTGCTGTTGAAAAGTTTGGATAAACCTGCACGATCAGTGCGGGGACGGTTAAATAACCAGTTTTTTGCGTGGCCGGCAGATCTGGCGAGTCATCCACCAAAGAACATCGCTGCCTCTACATCTGTAGAATCACATTTTCAGGCCGGGAAAGGCCTCACCGCAAGTTCGTGTTCCGAGTTAGTTCTTGATATATTTGTGAACAATATCTAAAAAGTTCCAAAAATGCTCCCATAGGCAACGGGAGTTACAAAATTGCTTTAGTGCGGTGGGTTGGATTACTGCTGGCTACGGGAAAGAAACCGACAGAAGCGAAGTGATCTGCATAATGCCTGTCGTCCTGATCGTAGCTGACACAGGTCCAACCTATTCGGCCCCTGGCCGAGGATGCTCTCGAGCTCTGGATCTCGTCTCCTTTTATACTACTCGTGACGTCACAGGCGCAGGCTCCAACCTATCATCGGTTGAGCTACAGCCAATCAGCGCGTAGCTAATAATAACGCAGTCGAATGTTCTAGAATATTCTAGAAGTTCTGCGTACACGTGGTTATGACGTCACGGTAATATTTTGAAGATAATCAAAAGGGGGTTTCCGTGGATAACTCAGCCATGTCTTAACCGATGGTTTACATATTTGGAAAGCCCGTCGAATTCTGGTCTTGATTAATGCCAGAGTCGGCGGGAACACGTGATTAAAAAGGATTACATTGTACCATTCTCGGTACACTAAAAGCGTCATCCTATCTTGGTCGTAAATTACGTGCTCTGTTAAAAATAGCATTTAAGCGTTTTAACGAACTTAGTCATTTTCATAACGCGATCTCTCCCATAGGCTCATATACGCTTATGGCTCTACCCAGGGGGTGTTTTCAGGGAACGAATCCAGGTCGGGCAGCACGTACCCAGCTTGGCTGGTACGGCCAGTACCTGTCCGGTCGATCCGAACTACACCATCAAGAGATGAGGTTAGTTATCCTTTAAAGTTACATCTAATATGAGAGTTTAAATCGTTTGTACATACACCCAGTCCATCTTTAGGTACTGATGTTTTCATACTAGCCTCAAAACTTCCTGAGATGTTGTAATAGTCATGTAATTGGCAGGTATCTTCATAGAAAATGGCCATTTTAATGTTCGGCAACTAATGCATGAAAATCACAAATATATTCCATAAATTTGCGATAGTGTGATAAACATCTTAATCTCTTCAATCTGTACATATATAAATGATGTCGATAGCATTATCACCTATAGAGATATCACAATGCAAATGCATGCACTCCTGTCTTCAGAGTGCCGTTATGATGATTCTTGTCGGATGGGATTCAACTTATGACGTCATAGGTTTAATTAACTCGCAGAAAATCATAGTAACATAGCGATTTTTTACACCATTTTAATCGGATTTATAAATTAATGTCGCAGGAAGGTTTTACATAGTAGCTTAAATACTGCGTGTTTTATGCAAATGATGATAACTTGGAATCCTTGTTTCATTCTGGTCATGATCGATACCAAGAACGACGAGGAGAGTGTAGTTTAAACAAATAACGTGTCGGTACAAAATATGATGCTCTTCTCTCCAATGCTAACGCGCGTTGGTAGGCAATCTCTGATACCTGCACATGCGCTAGTCGATCTCACGGACTTTGTTATTTTTAGAACCTCTCATATGGCTTTATAGACGTGTACTGTCCTACCCAGGGTGGCATGCTTGGAACGTATCCGGTCCAGCCGTTCCATACCCAGGCAGGCTGGGACGGTTCATACGCGACTGGTCGACCCGCGCTACAGTCCACTAGAGCAAGCACAACAAGACAAGACCAAGACAGGACAATGCAAAATCATTTAGAAGCACCATAAACTAGTTATGGCTTGTCCGAAGAAACCCTTAGCAGACTCTTGATGACTTGTACACCTAGAGGGCGTGGAGGGCCCACTTGACCCTTCTAAGTCACCAGAGAGTTGGTCTACCAAACGCCTCTTTTGAAAACATACCAGAGCTCCACATCAGCCAATCTACACACTATGGTAACAACCAGGCAAAACCATAAAGTCATGCGTTATGACGCCATAGGTACTACAGTGTCTACTCTAGTGCACACGTTTTATAGTATACGATTTCTCCGCCAGTTATTATCCGATTTAATTTTATATGGCAGATTTGGATTTCTGAGGGAATTTGTGTTAAGATTCGCCGTATTAACAATGTAGAGAACACGCGAAATATCTACATAAAAAGATGCCAGCTCCATACCTACAGTACACCATGCTTGGCCTATCTGGTTTATCTCACATGCACGTTAGGCGAACTTACGGACTTAATTTCTAAGCGTGTTATACCACACGCGTTATACATATAGACCAAAATGGTCGTATTAGAGAGGTGAAGGGGAACGTGGTGGTACGGGCCATGCTACGCTAACACGTCCCAGACATGTATAAACCAACTATCAGGCTTGCTGTGTTTCATTACTAATTGTGTCGCTGCAAGTTGCTTCTCAAATGTGTTATTTGATCTGCAGATATTTCCTAACAAAGCTATAGTGTCACTGTATGCATCTGCTTCCAAGGGGAGAAACCCAGTCAAGATATACAGCGTAGAATCTGCAATAGTTATCAGCAATGAGAGAATCTGTTTTGGCAGTCGCTTGAAATACTGCTCAAGCATCATCACATCCTTATCCAGTAGGGATAATATTTCCAATCCATACATCAATATCGGAGGAGAAAGATGACACCTCCATGCCGGTCTCCTCCGTAAGTACCAACTTTGTTGAGAAACTAAGCCATCAAGGATTGCAGGATGAGTTCCGCATGCAGAGGCAACTCTGATTATGTCTAACCTTCTTCAAACAAGAAACTATGCTCGACATCCTCGGACGACGCGATCTGCCCAGGAGCTTACCATAGCCACGTGGAATGTACGTGGTCTGAGTGTAACATCAAAGAGGCAAACCTTATGGGCAGACTGTTAACACTATAACATCGATATTACATACATTCAAGAGACTAAAGTAGCTAAACACTCAGAGCAGTAACTACAGACTAGTTATTAAGCTTGTACTCATAGAGCAAAAACAGGCCACGTACCAGGTTTTGGACTTCATAATCAGACCAAAGGTCTTGAACCACGTCATTAGTTTTGGATACGTCAGTGATCATGTTGCATTCATCGACCTGGCTACACCTACCCGAAAACATACCACCACTAAGTGTCGCATGGTAAGCATATGGTCTAACTACCGAAAAGCCAAAGTCAATCCAGCAACATCAGATTCCTTCTAGATGCAGAACTGAGATCCCCCATTACAATCTCAGCTAGATAGCAACTGTTCGTGTGTGGAGATTTCAACTCCAAAGTTGGGTAAACCCGGAATTGCAGACAAAAGTTCAGGACTGGGCTTATGCATGGGGTCGTTTGGACAGGGCAGACACAACACCAATGGCGATTCACTGGTGGCATTCCTTAGTTCCAATGGTCTATTTGCCACAAATACGGTTTTCAAACACTAATGCCATCACCGGACAACATAGCCAGGAACATTGCTGATCGCAAAGCCCCAAATATTATTCTGTAACAAGTGAAAAGCACAGGAGATAGACCATATCCCTGTGGGGAGCCAATTGATGTCTCAAGCTCTACAGACTTCACTGACTTGACTCGTACTCTCAGCTTGGTGTCTACAAGCAGTAGTCTCACTGGTCGTAGACCAATGGCTTTACGTCTGTATGTTACTGTATGTTGATTCTGGACGAAAGGCTTATCCTATGAGTCCAGATCCTCATCTTCAATACTCGATAGTAAAACTGCTGCATTGTGTCGTAAAGTGGATATTTCCAGAGGTGCTTCGAAATTATAGATCCTCTCCGGGGTCGACCATTGTCTATCCATGCGTGCTTCGAAGGTTTCCGTGCTGTCAGTGCTTTCATGACTTCCTCGTGCAGACTATTCCATGGTTCAGCCACACGGGTACAGAAAGTGTTTTGTCTTAGTCTGGTCTTTGCTCTCCGCTTGAAGATCTTAAGGCTGTGGCCTCGGGTGGTACTGGACTCTCTGAGCGGTATGTGTGGTCACACATTACTGTCATACACCCCTGTCAACATCTTGTGTGTCTCAATCATATCATCTCTGAACCAAAGATAAGTCAATGATGGTAGCTTCAGTCTCTTTCTCCTCTCCTCGTAGCGCATGTCCTTTAACCCAGGGATCAATTTGGTGGCACTGCTCTGTACATTCTCAATGCTGACTACATCTTTTTTCCAAAGTGGGTGCCATGCTGCATTCGCATACTCAAGGTGCTGTCACACCAGTGCCTTGTACAGCCAATTTCGTTAATCCTGTATGGACAGTTAATGCAACCACTTCATGGGTTGTAGTTTATATCTTTCCGCAGCTGCGAAGTTAGAAGCCATATTAATTAGGACTTGCGTACCCTCTGCATCATAACCCATAAGCGTGATATCGTCAGCACGCACACTATTATTTCCTTGTATATTGCCTATTATTGCCACATGCCTTGTTGTATACAGCCTCTCCAATAGGGGTTCACATAGAGTTTATATAGATCTGTGCTCAGTGTACCTCCCTGTCGAACCACTTGTGCAATGTTAAAGGCATCAGATGTAGCGCCATGCCATTTCACTTGACTTGTCGCAAATACATGCATGCTCTGAATTAAGAACCAGTGTTTGTCTTATACACCAGCATGACACAGCCGTCTCATAAGATGTGAATGATCCACCACATCGAATGCTGATTTAGCATCAAGAAGTATAATTTAGCTCTGGTTATTATTGTCCTTGCATTCTCTATAATGTTATCTAGGTAATCTAGGTAATATACTGAGTGCAGGTAGTTAAACCTCTATGCTCAGCTCAATTCCTTTACAATTTGCTAAATGCTTTCGATTGGCAGATGCTATTTACAGATAAAATTGATCTAAAAAAATAATAAAAATATTACATATGTATACATTATATGAAATTCCGTGACAAGAAGAAAATACTAATAATTGTTTGATTTTAAATCTTTTGTTCTAGAGATATGTTGTGTCAAGTGACAGATATCCTGCCATCACTCACGGTATGCTGCCTACAGCGAGGATAGCCTAGCAGGCGATGGCATCAGCCGCTGTATGCTGCCTACACCTGACTCTGCCCACTTGACAACTCAAATGATCTACTTATTTAGTCATTTATCGAGTAATGTTAGTCATTAGTGAGTTGGATAGGTTGTGCATCTAATCTAGCATTTGTGTTTATCTAGTCCTCTTGTATTGTGACAATTGCTGATCCATCACTTCCTATTATTAGTTGTGTGTAGTTGTAAAGTGCCGCTTGGTTTTGTCATATTCTGTCAAGCTATTTATCAAATGTCTTAACTGTAGGTGCTGAAATCACGGAGTCTGATAAACTGCTTCATATCTTGCACACTCTTAATGAGAAGAAATTCTTCCTGAGATGTGTCCTTCCTCTCTTCTGATGCACCTTCAGGTGGTGTCCACGGGTTACTGATTCCTATTGCATGTGAAACAGGGATGGAAGCTCGGGGTCATAGAGCCCTGTTAGCATCTTAAATGTCTCGATCATGTCACCCCTCATTCGTCTGTACACCATTGTTGGTATTCTCAATACCCGTAGGCGATCACTATATGAGAGGTCTTTTAGAGAGGCTACCAGCTTAGTTGCTCTACGTTGAACTCACTCTATGGCATTTATAGTGTTCTTCATGTGTGGGTGCCATACTGAGTTTGCATACTCGAGGTGTGGTCGAACTAGAGCCTTATACAACAACATGAAGTTTTCTTTCTCCAACTGAACAGATGTCTGCCTGATGATCCCCATGACAGCATTGACCTTGTTAACTTTTTCACAGGTGTGGTTGTTAAATGTTAGTTTGCAGTCTATTGTTACCCCTGTGTCCTTCTCCTCTGTAACATATCCTAATGGTACTTTACCTCCGCTCACTGATATCATGTAGTAATTATATGGCACCGCATCCCTTTTGGGCAATGTCATGACTTTGCATTTCATATGATGAAATTTCAATAACCAGATATCTGACCAGGTCTGTAGTGTCATGGCACTATTCAAGAAGGGCGGGAAGTCAATTCCTTGGAACTATAGGCGAGTGAGCCTAACAAGCAGACCTTGGGTCAAATGCAAATGAATGTGCACTTAAATGCATTTAAATACTTTTTTTCAAGTATTTGCATTTTCATTTGCATTTGAAAATTTAAAATCACAACTATTTGCAATAGGGTGTATCATAGCAATAAAAGGGGATTTGTGGATTTAAACTGTACAAATCAGTGTTTAACCACTTAATGGTATAAATCAGTCAATAATGTAGAAAGTTTATCATAAGGAATGTCCATTTGAAAACAAGTTGACTGAAAAGTATTTATTCCTAATTGAGAAATTACTTTCAGTGTAATCATTTTCAAGCTAAAAAGATCTTAGCTCTAAGAATTTATTAAACTTCCACTGCTAAGAGATTTGTTAGTGTAATGAATAAGTTGCTGTCAAATCTGCTTTATTGACTACCTGTTTATAGTATCCAATAAAACATCTGACTATCTAACGCAGCAAATACTTCCAGTCAAGTTGTTTTCAAAATTTCCAATAGCTGCCCTATCTTAAGAGATCACCTGCCTTAAGGTATCGTCTGTTAAATATTTTTAAAACAATTTGCCTGTCAGAGTGAGCCTCAGGTAGGCTAGCTTTTCAAAATCTGAGAAAAGAATACGAAGGTCACAGTTTAAAATGTCACCAATTATCATCACATTTATTTATATCATTGAAAAACATAAACACCTATACGATTCAATTATGTATATAACATATGTAACCACCATTATATGTATATTTCATGTATATATGTTTCGTACACTTCTAAAGAAGTTACCGAATAAACTTGAATTGAATTGAGAAAAGAATATGAAGGTCACAGTTTAAAATGTCACCAACTACCTGGAAGAAACTTATGATTTTGCAAGAGCTCTATAGAGACACTTGAATAGGGGGTGGGGGGGGGGGGTGGGGGGGTGTACTTTCACTAAAACAGACAATGTTCCACATGTACCTCATACAAAATATGATGTTTCTTCTGAGTTAGTGCTTATTTCCATGTTATATCATTTACAGTAATCCCTCAGATGTGCCAATAAGAGAGGTATCTGGTATATAGAGCACTTGGCTCTGTTACCGAGCTAGGCATGCCAGGGGTTCAGAATTTAAGTGTTAAACATTTAAGTGAGAAGCTCTATTCTCCTTTGGATGGTCTGTTAATATGAGTTTGTAGTTCGGATCGACCGGTCGGGTACCAGCCGTACCAGCTAAGCTGGGTGCGCGCCGCCCATCCTGGATTCGTTCCTTGAATGCTCCCCCATGGGTAGAGCCATAAGCGTATATGGGCCTATGAGAGAGATCGCGTTGCGAAAACGACTAAGTTCGTTAAAGCGCATAATGCGCATGCATGCGCTTAGATGCTATTTTTGATGGAGCACGTAGTTTACGACCAAGATAGGATGATGCTTTTAGTGTACCCAGATGGTACCCTGTAATCCTTTTTGATTACCTGTTCCCGTTAAATCTGGTATTAATCAAGACCAGAATTCGACGGGCTTTTGAAATCTGTAAACCATTTGAAAATCGGTTAAGAAATGGCTGAGCTATCCACGGAAAACACGTCTTGATTATCTTCAAAATATTGCGGTGACGTCATAACCACGTGGCCTGTGACGTCACGAGGAGTATAATAGGAGATGCGATCCAGAGATCGAGAGCATCCTCGGCCAGGGGCCGAACAGGTTGGACCTGTACTAGCTGTGATCAACAGATATTACACATATGACTTCAGTATCTGTTCTTCTCCCGTAGCTAGCAGTAGCCAACCCACCGCAGTAAGAACAATTTTGTTAACTCCCTACTTACGGGAGCAATTTGGAACTTTCTGATTACTGTTCACGAATGTCAATATCTACTTCGGAACACAAATTTGCGGTGAGGCCTATACGGCCTGAATATGTGAGTCTACAGATGTAGAGAAAGGATGTTTTTTTGATGGAAAAAAACGGTAGCCTAACTTGAGAAGAACTGCTGGATCTGTCGGCCATGCCTAACAGTGGTATTTCAACTGTCACCGCACTAATATCGTCTAGGTTCTTCTAACTTTCGACCGCAGCAAGTAAACTCTGCCCGGTGCGTCTTCAGAGCTGGTTGACGTACCCAGCACCGTGAAGCTTTGTTTTGTATCTTCATTTGCCTCTGACAATCCCCGCTAGTGATCGGGTTGTTTACACCTTCCATCCATGCCATCGGTGTACGGGAACTATCTTCACCACGTAGTACTATCGTATCTTTT
The DNA here is from genome assembly GCA_034401795.1 of Chaetoderma sp. LZ-2023a. Lineage (NCBI taxonomy): Eukaryota > Metazoa > Mollusca > Caudofoveata > Chaetodermatida > Chaetodermatidae > Chaetoderma > Chaetoderma sp. LZ-2023a. The sequence continues at coordinate 83,089,910 of CM067369.1, read as the reverse complement.
ACTGACTGTTCATTAGACATTCTATTAGGCCTACAGCACTAAGTGATGCACTCCCATCGTGAGTGTTCTTGCGGAACACTTGTTTGCAGAAAATAGCTTGTGGGAACCAGCCTGCGGGAACTTTCCAGCTTCCGAAGAGCGCATCATCTCACGTCGACTACGGATCTGCGTCTCAATTTCAGTAACACGGTAGCCTAACTTGGGAATGACTACCGAGTATTCAAGTAACTATACTTCACCGTTTAATTATATCTCTATATAGGTTTTCTTACTTATCTCGTATCCGTACTAATGGTTCCGATGACTAAAAGGAACCGTAGTGGTCTTAGGACAAATAGTTATGATTTCTGTATTTGTTAAATAGTTATTTTCATTTTCCTCAATGTGTTGCTAACCGCACTATAGTAGGTTCGTTAACCTGTATTACTATATATATCTTAATCATTGCCACCGTATTGTTTGTTCTGGTTAGATTACATAGGTATATGGTCAGTGGCCATCCGTTAAATTGTTTTGCCTAAGTTATAGAAAATATAGGAATGCAGTGCACGTAGGAAACACTATACAGCAACATTTATATATGCAGCATTTTCTCCCGCCACCAACAATTTTTCACTGAGCTCGCTGTCCGTGCTATAACTCTCACTAAACCTTTTCTATTCAGCTCGATAGGATAGATTCAAAATGATTAGAGACAGTTTCTTCATTATATACTGTGTAATATATTCTTCTGTTCAGGCAGTGCAATAATCTAGCCCCGCACTCCGGTAAGACTCATAACTCCAAGACAGCGCGCGGTAGAAACTCTTCTCGAGTTAGCTAGCCGAATTCGAAGGCTAGTCACCCGCGCATATCCGAGCATCAATACGGAAGGCGGACTTCATTTGCATCTCGATACTTTCATCGATGCATTAAGCGGTGAACCCGATCTAAAAGAAAAACTTTTCTAGGCGCCCATGGACGTTTGGCCCAAATAACGGCAACTGCGGTTTGTATCGAGAACTTTCTAGAGCGGGAGAAAAATAACCGGATAGAGGGTGCAGCTATCGCCCCGGCCAGTAGTGCTCCCCCCAGATCGGCAACACCAACTGTACAGACACCACCACCATCAGATACGCAGAAGACCAGTCAGAATCAAGCACCTGGAGGTATGGCCCGTGCCCGCAGAGTAGGGTACAGTGGAGCCCCAGGGCGCAACAACAACAACAACGGCAACATGAGAGAGCAGATAGACGAGATTAATAAACAGATCTCCACACTCACCAATTTGGTAACCACACTCAGCACCAATCTCGCCACCACACAGTTTAGAACAGCAAACACTACCAGCACCGCTCCGCCACCGAACACCTGTTTCGGATGTGGTCAGCCAGGACATTGGAGGTAGCGGTGTCCTAACCGACCTCCCTTCACAACGCCTGCTCTAGACCCCAGCACACCACAACCAGAGAAGCAGTCAAACTCCTAAGGGTACCGAATTACACGGTGCCCGTGTCCTTCTCCCGTCTCAACTGCGGCTTTCACACAACAATGTTCAGTGACTAACCATCATACACAGAAATCAGCTTTCACACCAATACCAAAATACACAGCTTCCAATATGTCCGTGCCTACGTTGCCTCCCTCCATCCGCAGCAAGGACATCCCCTTCTTTTTCCTTTTGTGCTTCAACAAAACATCCTATGAAGCATTGTCAGAAATGCCTTGCACAGGTAGAACTTATCTGTCATCCAGTATGCGCCACTATCTATACTAATACTGCTCACACAGAAACGACAACAACGCCACCACCATTGCTACCCCCAGCTCCGTCTTCGCCGCAGCCTACACCCCAGCGGAGACGACGAACTGGCCCATTCCTCACTCAGCCACCTGCAACATTGCGAGAAGCAATACGGAGACAGTCGGAATATATACACTGCTCCCCCGCCATTATTGCGGACAGCATCAATGGAAACTCTTCCGCAGGTTCATCGTAAAGTAATCTACAAATGTGCCTGTCTGTTTAGTGGCGTTTCTACAAGTGCCACCGTCGACACCGGAGCTTCTATTACAGTTTTTAACCAGCGCTTGTATGAGAGCATCCCACCTCATAAAAAGCCCCCCTTAAGCCTACGCATAGTTACCTACATATGGCTACAGGAGCAGATGTACCCGTTGCCAGTGTGGTTAATTTAGTCATTCAAATAGAGGAATTGCAGTTCATTCAGAGAGTTGTCATAGCGTCCATTCATAATGACGCCCTATTTGGCTCTGGTTTTCTCAGTGCCAGCGAAGCCATCATACACTGCAGACAACAGGAACTCGACATACACGGCCGACGAATACCTCTCGGACCAGCATCGGCATTATACGATACGTGTGCAGTAATACTATCAAGTACTGCCACGGTTGAGCTGGGACAGGAACGGATCCTATGGGCCACCGCACCACAGTTAGGAAGCAACACACACATCGCCATGCTGGAACCCAGCCCTGATTATATGATCACCTCACAATGTGCAAGTCACCGCAAAATAGTGGACACCACTGATAAAGGGAAGATACCCTTTAGAGTGTTCAATGGTACCGCAGATCCCATCACCCTGGAACCAGGAGTACGCTGCGGCCATTTAGTGGACATAATTTCACTGGAAACACCTGCACTTTCTGACACAACACCACCGCTGACTGATGATTTATCCGAACATCTACAGGATTTATATCTGCGTGCCACTGTTGGATTATTGCAATCACAAAAGCGAGAAATTTGGAAATTATTACATAAATATCGCAATAGTTTTTCCTCCGGAGATATGGATCTCGGAGAGACTCATCTCGTACGACACTCCATCGATACGAGCAATAATCACCCCATACGACAACCGCTACGACGTCTTCCCGTTCACAAAGAAGCGGAAACACACCAACAAGTAAATGACATGTTGCGAACGGGTATTATCGAACCCTCAGCTTCTCCATGGGCTAGCCCTATAGTGCTAGTAGGAAAAAAGAACGGAACATTGCGATTTTGCATTGACTACCGCCCCTTAATGATCTTAGCGTTAAAGACACTTATCCGTTACCACAGATAGATCAGGCCTTGGATTCCTTGTCCGGAGCCAAGTGGTTTTGTACCCTTGATTTAGCGAGCGGTTACTGGCAAGTAGCCTTGGATGAAGCTGATATGGACACATTCGTTTGTAGCGACGGTCTTTTCCAATTCCGCAAGATGCCCTACATGTTGTGTAATGCCCCCGGAACTTTTGAACGACTCATTGAGCAGGTATTGACTACCCTGCAATGGGAGATCTGTCTCTGTTACATCGATGGCGTAATCGTCTTCGGACCCATGTTTGAGCAAACTGTAGTCAATTTAGACACCGTGCTATCAAGATTCCGCATGGCTAATTTGAAACTCAAGCCAAAGAAATGTCATCTCTTCAGACAGAGTGTCGAGTTCCTGGGACACGACATATCCGTTGATGGAGTGGCTACACAGCCATCAAAAACTAGGGCAGTAGCCATGGCCCTCTTCGATTATGGAGACGCAGAGTTTTCTTGGCTTATGCCAGTACTATCGCCGTTATATCCGACATTTCAGCGAGATTGCTTCACCCCTCTACCAGATCACCGAGAAAGATCGACCCTTTGAGTGAATGAGTGAGTGTGAAGGCTCATTCAAGGCGCTGAAGGAACTCTTGACGACCGCCACGATTCTTGCTCACCCTAATTCAAACCTCGATTTCATCTTAGACACTGATGCATCAGCTTTCGCTATCGGCGAATTTCTATCTCAGGTCACTGAAGATGGAACAGAGCAGGTGTTGGGTTATGGTTAACGTCCTCTGAATGAAATGGAGAAAAGATACGCAACCACCAAGCGAGAATTATTGGTGGCGGTCCATTTCGTCAAATATTATAAACATTTCCTGTACGGGCGCCCTTTTATACTCCGTACAGACCATGCCTCACTACGGTGGCTCAGGAATTAAACAAATCTGTAGGGCCAGCTAGCGAGATGGCAGGAATCCCTGCAGGCCTGTAACTTTAACGTTGTTCACCGTCCCGGCAAATTGCATGCAAATGCCGACACCCTTAGCAGAATCGGCATGGAGGCTGAACACGAAGAGGCCGACACCGTGACACAGTCAACACAGCCATCTCCGGAGTTCCCAAAATTGAGGTGTGCAGAGTGGAATCCGGAAAAATCGCACACCACCAAACAACAGACGTGAAGACACGAAATATATACGCGTGGATTCAGGAGGGGTTACATCCACCTAAGGAATCGGTGACACCTTTATCCCCCACGGCGAAATATTATTACCAATGGTATCTGAAGAATTTTGTGTTTGTTTTGTCTAAGGGACTGGATGGAAAAGTTGTTCCTCCGATCTCTTCCCATTCCCACCAACTTCATGCTATGGCCCCCATCATAGAGTTACCACAACCGGAAGCTGAGGCTGACCCAAGCCATGCTTCCCGTGGGGTGGAACATATGGTGAATATCATGGAAGTGAAGAGGCTGGATGAAGCCTTGGCGTGTCTAGAACCACAAAACCGTACAACGAGGTGTACCTGACCACCTCCCGAAAACGCCAGACCAATTCCCACCCAAGCGGCACCCATATCCATCACCGACCAAGAGGGATAGGCTCCTCAAAGGTTAGCGATAACAGGCGGCAGTGGGCCCACGAGTGTCCGGGGACACGTAAAAAGAAGAAAATGGGTGCATAGTGCAGAGGAGATACTGAAGGCCTCCGTGTCTAACGAAGGATGAATTAACATCCTACTGTTGTACCGTCTACTCCGCATCATGTTCGGGCTGCTGAGGTTTGGATTCATCCTGTCTCAGTAAGTGGGCATGCATGGTACGTGGATGACAGTCCACACCCAGGACATCTCTGGCAGACTAGAAGTCCCATGTGTTTGCTAGGGATGCCCTGCAGGCAAGGCCGGGGGAAATGGTCAAAGTTCGTATTCTGTTGGCAGATAGATACGGATCAGACTATTGGTTGCCCATGAGCGTGAGCGCAGATGGTGATCGCTATCGACTTGGTCTCTGGCCGGTCGTCTTAATCATGTCAGTTCATCTGTGTGGTCAAGATGGCTTAATGTACAGTCAGACGGTGATGAAGGAATCCATCAGGAATCGCTTGTCCCGTCTTCACGTAAAACAGCACGCAACCCTATAGTCATAATCTCACTAGGTATGGTCTTTTCTTTCTCAAGCATTTTTGGTTGAAATATTAGAGTGGGTCCATTTTTGCCTACTACTCTTCTCCCACTTTAAGCAATGGCGACACCTTTCCGAGATGGAGGCCCGCATGAGGCACTTGCCTCTCGCAAGGATTCAGCGACGACGGTCCATGCAAGGATAATACTCCTCACCCAAACTGGCACTAGGAGTAGTGCCCGCGTGAGGCACATAACTTTTCGTCCCAGATAATCTTCTTCCTTTCAGCTTGGAGTATAATAACTTATAATAAGTTAAATAGTTAAGTCTCGTGTACGGGATCCTCCCTTGCGGGGATACCTCTGTGGACCTACGAGTCTGTGTGGTACCTCCGGGAGCCCCATGTTTAAAAGTTCATCTACCTGTCTCTATGTCTCGTATTTTCGTATGCTCTTATTTTAGTTTTATCTAGCATATTTATAATTGTTTAGGTAAAATCATTGTATAGACTTATATTTTTAGGTCACCAAATCAACTCTTGTAAGTTCATAGATCACGAAATTGCTATGGACAGGCATACTGGTGACACAAATTCTTGGGATGAGACAGTTGTATTTAATGTTTGCGACGATGAGTTCCACCGGCCTTAGGAGCTGGCTTTTGTTACCCACAGGGCAGTCTCGTACAAGGTCCATCACCCCGAGACCGGATGCTAACCAGCGTCATCATTCGTCGTGCACTTGCGGCGCGGCAAGTCGACATTATACACCGCAACGGCCCGACACTACCCCACGAGCTACAAGTTTAACTCTATAACGGTATATGTAACTTTTGAACAGTTAGAAATCAATTTATCTGAACGATGCTGCTGCCTGATACATATTATAATACAGTGTACAGCTGTTTAACCCATTTCCTCTCAGCAATCATGAGAGTTATATGTGATATGGGTATTATAGTACTGAAAAGCATTTGAAAGTATTTGAAGTATTTGAAATACTTTTAGAAAAGTATTTGCATTTGCACTTGCATTTGAACAAAATTGAAAGTATTTGTATTTGAACCAATGTGAAGTATTTGCATTTGCATTTAAATACTTTGAAAGTATTTGACCCCAGGTCTGCTAACAAGTGTAGTCTTCAAACATATGGAGAAGTTGGTCAGGATGAGAATCCTAGAACACATGTGCAGGAATGATCTGTTCAGTAGACAACAATTTGGTTTCCTTTCCAGGAGATCTACAGGTTTAAAATTGCTCAAAGTGATGGATGTGTGGACTAGTATCTTGGATAGAGGAGGCTTGATTGACACCATTTACATGGATTTCATGAAGGCATTCGATACAGTACCCCATCGTCATCTTCTAAGTAAATTACAAAGTTATGATATTAGTGAGAAGATAATTGCATGGATAAGAAGTTGTCTGACAGGTCGAACGCAAAAGGTGGTGGTGAAAGGGATTTATTCAAGAAGCAGAGATGTTACTAGTGGAATCCCTTAGGGTAGTGTGCTAGGGCCTATACTATTTGTCATTTATATAAATGACCTACCAAATATGGTGAATTCGACAGCGGATCTGTGTGCAGATGCCACAAATCTTTACAGAGAAATAAAGAGCACAAATGACGAGGAAGAGCGGCAGAAGGACCTTGACACGTTGCAGGAATGGTTAGATATTTGGCTACTGCAATTTCACCCTAATACGCGTAAACTCATGACCGTGTCAAGTGGGAAGCAAGGTGAGGATAAAGGCAAGAAATACCACCTATACAACCAAGCCAATGGGATGGTGATACTGGAAGAAGTAAACAAAGAGAATGTTATAGGGGTGATGGTGGACCAATGTCTTAGATTCAGGCACCACATACAAGCACAGGTCAACAAGGCAAATGATATTGTGTGTCTGATTCGAAGAAGTTTCACATATTTAGATGAGGATATGTTTGTGTACCTATTCAAGGCACTAAGTGAGGCCCCCATCTCGAGTATGCGGTTAGTGTCTGGAGCCCACAGGTAAAAAAGATGTTATGGCATTGGAAAATGTAAAACGGAGGGCAACCAGACAGGTACCATCTCTAAAGGAAATGGACTATCCAAACAGACTGAGAAAGTTGGGGTTACCAACATTTAAGTATAGAAGATTGAGAGGTGATGCCATTGAAGTGTTTAAGATATTAAAAGGGATATAGGACAGTGAAGTCACTGCAGACATGCTGGAGCTGGCAACCTTTACACCAAGAAAGGTGGGGGTTGGGGGGTCACAACTTAAAGCTAGAAAAGAAGAGGTCCAGACTAGATTAAAAAAAAAAAAAATGCATTTACAAACAGAGTGGTGGAAATGTGGAATGACTTACCGGAACAACTAATAAAAGCTGAAACCGTACGTGTTTGCATTTGAGGTTGGGTTGGATGCTTTTTGGCAGAATCTAGAGGTGAAATATGATTTCACAGTAGACTACAAATTGCCAGGAAGTCACGTGAAAGGAAAGTTTAAGTTGATGAAAAATGAAGATGTGGACGAGTCAATAATACCATCCTAAGAAGCCCTAAGAAGTAGGTTAGATAGATCACTTTGAAGCAGATCCTGATCATCCGGGCCAAAAATTGGGCATGACAATTTTGTATCAGTTGCAAACATTTTCACACCCGAATCCACTAAATTTACGAGGTCATTGATGTAGACGACAAACAGTAATGGGCCGAGAACACTTCATTGAGCGATCCAACTAGTTACATCTGACTACTCCGATGTTGCATTATTCACACGTACTTAATTGCTGCTTGCGATTACTTAGGAAGTCTGTAACACAACCTAGGATTTGGCCTTTTACACCATGGCTTTCAAGTTTTCCCAGCAATCTTCTGTACAGAGGCTTGTCGAAAACCATCTGGAAGTCCATATAGATGGTGTCTACTGTGCCTCATTTATCAATGACATCTGTCCAAGTATTTAAGACTTGAAGTATCTGGAGGCTAGGTGACCTGTCGCTAATGAAACCATACTGCTTAGGACTGAACAGTTTATTATCATTTAAGCAGTTGTGCACTTCATCCTTCATACTAGACTACATTAGCTGGCACGCAATACTTGTAAGGCTAACCGGGCGATAGTTAGTAGGGCTTTTATTGCGACCTTTTTTTAATATCAATTGTCGAAATGGTTGCGTGTTTCCACATTTCTCGTAATGTGCAGGAATTTAGAGAAGGAAGGCGGAATTCAGTGGTGAAGAACCAGCAGAGAAGGCCCGCTGTGAAGAGTATTGTATTTCTTCTAGTTTGCCGATAATTGAACGCGCTAGACCGCTGAGCTAAACAGTCCCTGTATCACAGTGCTACTAGACCTGAGAGGCGGTATCTACAAAGAGAAAAGAAGACAACTGACGGATTCGGAAGCTCCGTCATAGTCAAACCAGAGGCAAACGCTACTGAAACTCAGCCTTTTGAGGTAAAATTCTAGACAACTTGATCTATAGTATATGGCGCTTCCACGATATGTGTTCTATGTACAACGCGGAGCCAATTTTAGTTTCAACCAGTTTTCGAAAACGGATATCTTATAATTACAGGGACTTTTATCTAGTCAAAAAATAGTCGGATGCTGCTCCGACTCGACCCGCCCCTGTGACAGATATTTGGACGCTGGTGTGTGCACAGTTCCCAGATTTATTATTTCTTCTATGACTGACATCCTCTACCCACTACAACACGGTGACGGATTTCGCCCGGGCGTCTGATGACTCATGTCACATGTGACACACAACTCATTTTATGATACAATACAATGATACAATGAAAGGACATCTGACAGCAGGCCTCAGACCTCTAACGTCAGTTTCACATCAGTCAACTAGTATTGAAGTAGAATTGGAAATACATGTAGGTTTAGCTTACACACCTGGCATAATCTTCAGCAAGTTGAAGGTGGCCAGTAATCATAATGGGGCGCACCGCTGCAACAGCCGCCAGGCGGCGTTGGTGCGTTGTGAGGCATCCTCTCTAATGCGGTCATGTGTGACATTACGCGAGTTTGTACTTTTGTTATTCGTATCTTGTCTATTTAAGTAGTTATAGTTCGTATATACGCTGATTGTAGTTGCTTTGTTCAATACCGTATCATTATTGGCAATATATATTTAACAATGTCCAAACTCGACATTTTCAAACGTCGTTCTACGTTTCCGTGATTTAAAGCATCACCTTCGGACCGAGAGATAACTGTCGTCGCTGTCAAGTAATCACTAATCAGACATCGGTGCGTTATTTAATCCACTTGTAAATGATGCGATAGTGTACATTGACAAACAGGAGCGTCTCCACGATTAGGTGGCGGGTGGGCAAAGATTTGACATTGTATCCATCTCTACCAGTATCAGCACTGGGGAGGGAGGCTATGGTAGGCCTATATGCTAGGCAAAGATAAAAAACCTGTGAGTTAATTGTATCACAGCAGGCTGTAGTGCCCATACATGTATGCATAAACCACTTTATGTATAACTTTTTATAAGGCCTACCAAATATATACAATCCAATCCATTACATACATTCTTTGCTAGAAGTGTATTAATTCTGAACTGAGCTATTAGGGTGAAAGTCCATGGGGAGAATTTAGTAGTGATAACATTCATTAATCAAGTAAGAAATGTCGTTGTGCCCTACTAAATACAACAGTAGTTTCTACTCCCCCACCCCCCCCGACACCCACACCAGCCCTGTGTATGACCAATCTTATTCTCATGGTGGCACATCATGTATTGCAGTAGCAACCATTTACATCATAGTAGTGATTAGCTATCTATCTAGCCTATACATAGCCTCACTTCCCTATTGCTTACTTCCCTATTGCTTGCTGGTAGAGATGGATACTCTCTATCTTTCTATCTATCTACATTCCTGTCTGTCTGCCTGCCTGCTTGCCTTGTTGCTTGCATGCCTTTCAACAGTTTACTGGTCAGGGCAAAAACCAGCCTCTGGAGTGTTCTTGAGAAATGCTCACTTGCAGGACAAGCGAAGAGAACCTTTGGAAATGTGCCACTGGAATGCCTTGCTCGATAACCGAAACAGTCATTTCAATGGCACATTTTCAAAAATACTCTTCTCTTGGCCCGAAAATGGACATTCAATAAGCAAATGTTTTGATATTAAGGTCTTGACTAAATTTAGCCATTAAAGGGTTAAATAGATGCATCCTATGATCAATATACAATTATATTTAACCGTATAGCATACAGAGCTGAAACATTGGAATAATGAATATAGGCCTATACTCTTTATTTATATAATGAAATGCCAGTATCCACAAGTTTTTAAAACCAATAGGATTTCCTAAATTTTTTCACACTGGATTTCTTTGGATCATGCCCGGCCAACATTGGCGACGTCTAGTATAAGATCACACTATTTGTTGTGGTACAATTTTAGAAAATCAGACAAGCAGTTTCTGAGATATGGCTCATAGATCCATAATTTGATCTGATCTTACACGCTTAATTCATAAGTGACAGGTCACAATTGACCAAATTACATCCCTTCTAAGTCACTATAATATTGATTAAATACCATCATTCTCAAGTCTCAATTGATTAAATACCATCATTCTCAAGTCTCAATTGATTAATTATCACCATTCACAAGTCTCAATTGGTTAAATACCATCATTCTCAAGTCTCAATTGATTAATGATCACCATTCACTAGTCTCAATTGATTAAATACCATCATTCACAAGTCTCAATTGATTAAATATCATTATTCACAAGTCTCAATTGATTAAATACTATCATTCACACGTCTCAATTGATTAAATACCATCATTCTCAAGTCTCAATTGATTAAATACCATCATTCTCAAGTCTCAATTGATTAATTATCACCATTCACAAGTCTCAATTGATTAAATACCATCATTCTCAAGTCTCAATTGATTAATGATCACCATTCACAAGTCTCAATTGATTAAATACCATCATTCACAAGTCTCAATTGATTAAATATCATTCACAAGTCTCAATTGATTAAATATCATTATTCACAAGTCTCAATTGATTAAATATCATTCACAAGTCTCAATTGATTAAATATCATTATTCACAGGTCTCAATTGATTAAATATCATTCACAAGTCTCAATTGATTAAATATCATTCACAAGTCTCAATTGATTAAATATCATTCACAAGTCTCAATTGATTAAATATCATTATTCACAAGTCTCAATTGATTAAATATCATTCACAAGTCTCAGTTGATTAAATATCATTATTCACAAGTCATACCTGAGCAAATATCATTCATATGTGACAATTTGGAAAATTTCATCACTTCTAGCTCACACCTGAGCAAATAACCACTAATATGTCACAAGTAAGCAAATTTCATCACTCGTAGGTCACACCTGAGCAACTATTATCATTCACAAGTTATAATTGAGCAAATATTATCATTCACAAGTCATAACTGAGCAGATATTATCATTCACAAGTCATAACTGAGCAGATATTATCATTCACAAGTCATAACTGAGCAGATATTATCATTCACAAGTCATAACTGAGCAAATATTATCATTCATAAATCACAATTGGGCAAATTTCATCACTCATAAGGCAGAAGTAAGCAAATTTCATCACTCATATGGCAGAAGTAAGCAAATTTCATCACTCATAAGGCAGAAGTAAGCAAACATTATCACTCATAAGTCACAACTGAGCAAATACTATCATTCACAGGCCACAACTGAGCAAATATTATCATTCACAAGTCATAACTGAGCAAATATTATCATTCACAAGTCATAACTGAGCAAATATTATTATTGAAAAGTCACAATTGGGCAAATTTCATCATGTCTAGCTCACAGTTGAGAAAATTTCATCACTAATATGTCACAATTAAGTAAATTTCGTCACTCATAAGTCTTAATTGAGCAAATACATGTATTATCATTCACAAGTCATAATTGAGCAAATATTATCATTCACAAGTCTTAACTACGCATAAAATGGTCATAATTATCAAAGCCTGTATTAAATTTGATTGTGTCAAGATTGTCCTGAAATCTCTCTATCGAATACAAACTCTGTCAGAAAGAAGGTCATACTTGACATCTAACCACACAGGAAGTGATTGTCATTGATAGATGAAGTACTTTCACCTTCCTCCATTGTCTCCCTGAGGACTTCATTTCCAATATCTAGACTGGCACCCATCACATCCGTAACTAGTTTCCTATTTCTTTGTGTACTTTCTTGTCTTCCCTTGGCATATGGTGTAGATGGAGTGTCAAAGTTGAACAAATTTGAAACAGTACCTTACAGGTGCTTACAGGAGGTACCTGCAAAATAATTAGAAAACAGATAAGACACATTATATTTATTAGCTGACCTGTCCAGAAGGGGTGGGGCGGGCTGAGCTTATGCCATGGTCACTTTCCATCTGTCAACTTTTTCTTTTAACCCTTTAACATATGTAATGCCCATGTCTCAATTTCTAGACATATATACATGAAAGCTCTTGAATAATTTCAAACCAATAGGGCATAAGAAGCAACAATAGCTCACAGTCAACTTGGTCTCAGAATATTGAACAGGGCATTGCATACATCATATATCAGGGTTCGCACGGGTCATGGAAAACCTTGAAAGTCATGGAATTTGAAAATCTAAATTCCAGGCCTGGAAAAGTCATGGAAAATCGTAATTTTGGTCAAAGTCATGGAAAAGTCATGGAAAATGAAAATCTCGCTTTAAAAAATCTAACGGCATAAAATTCCGCTGTAAGTGTGACAGGTTATCGAAACAAGGTGTTGGCTTGGTCGTGTCATAACACGATATTCGCTCACAATGGCTGCATTGTTATTGAGCAATCGCTGCCAACAAGTCTCGGTAGTCTCGCGCTAGCGAGAAAGCGCGAGATTCTCAACTCAAAAAGAAAAGTAAATTATGCAGATCGATTATGCAGATCGGCAAGTTTCGGCTACTACTACGAAGTATGGTAATAAATACGAAAGCGAATGCGAAACGAACCTAAGAGAGTGAAGTCTGCGATAAATTTTACCGGAGGAAATTGTTTTCTCAGCGTAAACAAACATGTCATTTTATAAATTGCGATTAAGCTGGGATTTTCAGCTGTGTAAAGTAAGTAAAGCTAACAGTAAATAGTTGCCGTAATGTGTTAATTTTTAAGTTTGCGATATTTCCGTGATAAAATATGACTAAGAAAGTTTAACTATTGGTAAAAATGCCCGGAAAGTGCAGTTTTAACAGTAGTTGGTTATCAAATGCGCAGTACAGTGGCTGGATAGATCGTGATGCTATCGCTTCAAAAGCGCGATGTCGGCTTTGTCTAAAGTCTTTCGACGTATCTAATATGGGTGAAGCTGCGGTGAAAAGCCACTCAAAAAGCTCAAAACATCTGGATTTGTTAGCCAAACCGAGAAACAGTATTAATATAAATTAATTTCAAAATATTCAACAGTCTGCTACTAAATAAGTATTACAAAATTTAATTCTTCAGGGATTTGTCAGTTAAAGGGTTAACCTTGAAATTTTTCCTATATAATGTTGCATCTCTTTAGTTATATATTAATGCTCACAGTGAAATTAGTTTCAAAATAATTTAAATTAATTTGTCTGGATGTTCTTGCTGCATTAGGCTGGAATAATTTGCAGCCAAATTGGTTTTAAAATATTTTTTAAATGATTTCATGGCCATGATAGGTATATTATAGGGATATTAGCCCTACATATACCATTCCAGTGGTAAATATTTTTTATATAGTGCTCAATATATACATATGCTCTTTGTCTAGATAAGGTTGTACATATGATGCCATGGTGATGATACTAGATAGCTAGTGCTATTAATCTTTACATCTATGCCTGTAATAAATTGAATAATGTTGAATCTCTAACAACGCTCAATGAAATTAGTTTCAAAATAATTTAAATTAATTTGCCTGGCTGTTCTTGCTGCATTATGCTGCAATAATTTCCAGTCAAATTGGTATTAAAATATTTTAAAAATAATCTCATAGGTATATTACAGGGATAATAGCCCTACATATATACCCTGTGTTATTATGTAGTGCTCGATATAGACATAATATGCTCTTTTTCTAGTCATACATATATACCATTTGCCTGATGACCACTAAATAATGCTCAAATCTGTTTAGTAGATAAACTCCATTAAGGCATTTGCAGAATCAGGAGATTATTTTTGAAAATTTACCATAGAATTACTGGATTCATAGGCGATCTAGTCATTCCAGTGGTAAATATTTAAAAAAAGTGTTCTGGTTCTGCTAATAAAGGGTTAATCTCGGATATTAAATATGATATATGGGAATCTGTGATAGTCAGTTATATTTACCTCAAACTGTGATGACCAATGCTAATAATAATATTCCATATATAGTATTATAGTGCCTATATGTACGCTGTCATGTGACTGTCATTTAAAAAGAAGTTATATAATAAATCTAATTCATTTATTTGATCTGTTTGCTATTTAGTGTTGACCCTTTCCCCTGGACATAGTCCTTTGATTAAAATTTGACTGAGATGTTGATTCTTAGAGGTCATGGAATTTGTTAATTTTGGTCATGGAAAAGTCATGGAATTTCAGATCCTGAAAGGTGTACAAACCCTGATATATAAAACATCTTGTTTTCTGGCATATAGAGGTTAATGTGTTAAAAGACTACTACTCATTATCTGGTTGGCCAAATTTAATTTTAAAAACAAGACAACAGTAAGGTAAGTTTATGATAATTCTGGAACTAATTTGCTTGGATCCTACTGGCCAACAATGGATCATCTCAATAGGGCTAGGAATAACCACTGATTCTGTGATCTGAAGGCCTTTTTCACATACAGATCACTGTTTTAATGCTATAATGGCTAAATATGATCAAAAATATAAATATTTGCTTAATTAAATGTTCATTTGCAGGTGAAGAGAAGACTATTTTTGAAAATTTACAACTGGAATGACTGGCATGCGAGCAAGTCATTCGTGTGATAAATTTACAAAAATTACTTTTCTATTGTGCTGCAAATAACCATTCCTCAATACCACTGCAGAGGTTGATTTTACAGTTCTGTTGAGAAATGTCCATTTGCCAGTCAAGAGAAGACTATTTTAGAAAACTTAGGCAGTCATTCCAGTAGAAAACTTTTTTAAAGTCTCTTAACCCGCAAATGGACATTGACTATGCAAGCATTCTGATTTGCTTAATCAAAAGTGATCTTGAAAAATGTTTATTTGAAAATGGATGACATCAGTGCTAACAAACCAAATTGATGACATACTTTCAAACCTGCATTGAGAGACCTCCCATGGGAGAATTAAAAGGTGGTCTCTTAAGAAAGGTGGTCTCTTAATAGAGATTCAAATACATTGCTTAAATGGATTTAGAAATTAATTTGTGTACGTCTTGACAATGAAAAATTGGGGTTACACCTCCTATGATGTATACATTATGCTGTACCTGTGATTAATGTCTGATGTTAAATGTTATAATATATGTAACGGTCCACCTGTAGCGAGCCATTCCCTTGAAAATTTTCTAAAACAATTTTCTTTGTAGGCCTACCCTACTGGATATTTTCCGAGAAAATATAATTTTTCTGGAACTAATTTTAGCATTAAACGGTTAACAGGTTTACTGATTGGTTTTACAGAAACTACAGTATTCATGACATATTTATTGACTTGTCTTAAGAGACCACCCTTTAATAGCCACAACCTGGGATGATAACTGGCGATCGCAAGAACGTGTCCGATATAGATGCCATTTGTTCATGTATTTGACAATGTGGACAATAAAATATCACAATATAAATTTATTTAGGCATACATGTTAGAGTTTCTTTGAACCACTCCGGTGTATTATATATGTAGGCCTATATGATCACTGTAAACGAGTTCAGTCGATCTCGACATCCACAGTTTGCGCGTCACCGTATCGATTCTTTCACGGCTATTCGCAACTTACATAGCATTCTGCTTTTTTCGGGAATCTATTTCTACCTCTTTTAACTTTACAGCCAGGAACACAACAATATAACGGCATTTTGTTACCTAAAACGGCTTTGCGTTACGCAATGATATGGTACTCTGACGTTACTATACACGCCATTGATAAAGGCGGAAGTATATTTATGCCTCACAACGCACGCACGCCCTCTGGGGAGATAACTCTTCGCGGCGCGCCCCATTGGAAGAAGAAGAAAGTTGAAGCGCATAGGGTGACTTTCCCAAAGTTTGTCCAATCTATGTTTAAAAGAATTAATTGAAGGTGCGCTGATGACATATTCAGAGAGTTTATTCCAATGATCAGTGCACCGCAATGGGAAGGAGTACTTTCTTATGTCTAGTCTGGGTCTAACTTTCATGAGTTTTAAGCTATGGCCTCTTGTATTAGTATTTGTGTTGTGAAGTTCAATGAAGTCTGATGTTCCTTGGTCATATTTGTTGTTGAGATGTTTATAAATCTCTATCATATCGCCACGTAATCTACGAAATGCCAAGGTCGGTAATTTCAAAGTTTGTAGGCGTTCACTGTATGATAGATGGCATAGGCCAGGAACGAGCTTGGTGGCTCGTCTTTGAATATTTTCTACAGCATGTATGTGTTTTTTCAAATGTGGGGCCCATATTCAATATGTGGTCTAACGAGGGCCTTGAATAGGTGGGTAAAATTATATTTATCTATATAGCTAAACGTATGTCGGATTAATCCCATTATTTGGTTTGCTTTGTTTATCTTTTCATTTATGTGCTGGTCGAAATTTAGCTTTTCATCGATTATTACACCAATATCTTTTTCAGCAGGGGAGTATGTTAAAGTATGGCTGCATAGGTTCATTGTATAGGAGTATGGTTCTGGTTTTTTGGTAGAGATTCGCATATATTTGCATTTATCTGGGTGAAGTTTTAATAATGAATCATCCGTCCATGAACCCATCGAATTTGTCTTTTTGCAGTGAAATACAGTCTGTTGGATTAAAAATTGATCTGAAGAGTTTTGTGTCATCTGCAAACAGGAACATTTCAGAACCACAGTTAACTGCATCAGGAAGATCATTGATATATATTATGAAAAGAAGTGGTCCCAAAACAGAACCCTGTGGTATGCCACTTGTGACCTGTATTGTTTTAGAAGGGACCCCGTTAATTAATACCTGCTGCGTTCTACCAGTTAAAAATGCCTGGACATCCAATCTAACAATTTACCTTCTATGCCATATATAGACAACTTTTTTATGAGACGTTTGTGAGGAACCTTGTCAAATGCCTTCATAAAGTCGCAGTAGATAACATCAATCATCCCGTCTTTATCAAGTGTCTGCAGCCATTTTTCAAGTACATTTAGGAATTGCAGAGCAGTAGATCGGCCACTGATAAAGCCATATTGTTTATCTGAAAGCATTTTATTTGTTCTTAGATGGGCCATTATTGCATCCTTAATTATTGATTCCATTATTTTACACACTATGTACCGACATTAGGCTGATTGGGCGATAATTTTCAGGTTTCTTTTTGTCCCCCTTTTTGAATATGGCTGATATATTGGTGTTAGTCCAACAGTCTGGCAATTTCCCAGATTCTAGTGATCTATTAAAAAACAATGATAAAGGATTGCAGAATATGTGCCTACGTTCATATATTAGCCTAGGATGTAATCTGTCAGGTCCAGGAGATTTAGATTTCTTGAGTTTGGATAATTTTTCTTTCACAATGTCTGGAGTGATATTAACAATTAGTTGAGACTGCATAATTATATGTTTAGTTGAAATTGTAGAATGGGGGTAACACCATTTTGCATATCATCATCTTGTGACTGCAAATCAGATAATATAATGTAGGTGGTGTTGCATGTGCTGGCGTTCCAACTTGCAATATGTGGGTGATGGGTCATGGATTATGGTATTTCCTTGAGTTATGTGATTTGGGGATGTACTGATGGTTGTGGTGGTAACAGCGGGTATAGATGTACTGGAAATGAAGAAAGCTGGCGGTGCAGACGTGTCGTTGTTTGCTGCACATTTAGCAAAATGCTCTCTCCGTTCTGTAACTCTTGTGAGATTGCACGCCTTACATAGCCATAATTCTGATATTCTAAATTCAATATCTTTACCAGGCTTCTTGCAGTCTTCACAACGCATAATGGAATGGAATTAGGCCTACAATTGTGAATCAAATGGTTATGCATAAATAACAATAGAAAATATCAATGGGCAATGGTTGAGCCAAGTGGGCAAGTTACACGACTGTGAATAATATTTTATTGCACTTGGTGGTAAATCTTGTTATTTAGGTTATTTAGTTCAATAAACTTTTTTTTTAAATTATTTTTCTTTAAAAATGTATATATATATGATGCTAGCTCAGCTTTAAGTGAGAATAGACATGGCCCTATTACAAAGCGTATGGGAAGTACTATTATAATTTATACGTTAGGTTCATATATGAGTTCGCTTATGGAATCTTAACATTTCTATAATGTGTGATAAACATGCAGTTAGAAATTTGATTGTTAGCTACCCTAGCAACATGTAAACAACATCCCCGAAAATAGGTTACACGGCTAATAAACAATCACTTTTTCCTAGAATCATACGGTAGATTTTACACACATATTCATTTATGGCTGAATACGTGTAAAACACATCGAGAATTAACAACAAGCTAACAAGGATTAAACTAGAAAACGCAAAATCGAGTCTAAACACGACACGTCCAGTCAATCATCATCATCATCGTCTCGCGAGATACCTTTCATTCACTTATTCATTGATGATTTCACAAAAAACATGGACAATGGCACAGACAGATTGTATCATAATGGACTTCTCCAAAGCATTCGATAAGGTTAGCCACAGCCTCCTAGTCCACAAGCTTGATGACTATGGTATCTGAGGTAAAACAAACAGGTGGATAAACAGCTTCCTTTCTTGGCGATCGCAGTCAGTCATTGTTGACGGGGAAAAATCAAGCTACATAGATGTTGATTCTGGAGTCCCACAGGGATCAGTGCTAGGACCAAATCTCTTCCTCTTCTACATCAATGACATACCAGAAGGCCTAAAATCCGAAGTACAACTGTTCGGTGATGACACAATTGTATACCTGACAATATCCACAGACTCAGATGCAAGAGAGCTCCAAGACGATTTCAACAACCTAGCAAAATGGGAAGAAGACTGGCTGATGAAATTCCATCCTGACAAATGCAACGTGTTAAATATCAGCAGAAAACACCATCCATTCAGGCACCAGTACATATTGCACAATCATTCACTAGAGGCTGTAAAATCTGCCAAATATCTTGGTGTCACTATAATATCTGATTTACAGTGGAATGAACACATCAGAAACATCTGCAACAAAACCAATAGGACACTCGGTTTCCTAAGGGGAAATCTCAATATAGCATCAACATGCATCAAAACCAATGCCTACAAAACTCGATACATACTCAGCAGATTTCACAACAGATCGAGTGTAAGCAACATGCTGAACCATCTCCAGTGGCCACCGCTCGAAGACAGGCGTAAATCTGCACGGCTTGCAATGATGTATGAAATCGCTAACAATCAAGTGCACGTCAACAAAGAGAGCCGACTCATCCCACCAAAACGCTTCTCAAGAAATATGCACCACCTGTCATACCAAGTCACCTGTAGAAACGAGTACCGTAAAGAATCGTTCTTCCCACGCACCATCAGGGACTGGAACAACTTACCAGCAACTACGGTACAAGCTTTTTATACAACTACGCAACTATGGTACAAGCTGAGAGCCTTGATATATTCAAGTCTCTCACACAGTAAGCGTATGGAACCTGGTTTAAAAAAAAAAAAAAATTCAAAACCAAAAAAAACCCCTGTTTTTAACCTTGCCGTGTGTTCACTACAGTAGCATAATAATCAACCTGTTGATAGTGGCTACTAAATGGCAGAAGAAGAAGTAGGCTCCCAGTTCCCAAACTAGATGAACACAAATGCGACGGGTCAGTTCCCAAATCAATTATTAGTCCCCTACCGGTAAAACCAGGGGACTATAGGTTTGCACTCCGTCTGTCCATCTGTCGCAGTTGGTTTTTCCGCACTCCTTCAAGATATTTAAGCGAAAATCGGTGCATCGCTTTAATATAAGGAGTTACAGAGCACTTTCGAGTTTCAGATATTTTCGTCAATTTCTCATTGAGTTATGCCCCCTCTTTCGACTTATGAAACTTTTTTCGCAGTCTTTCAAGATATTATACTGAAAATTGCTACATAGCTTTTTTATGAGAAGTTACAGACCAAGTTCAAGTTTCAGGTGTATGCATAAATTTTTGATGGAGTTATGCCCCCTTTCAACTTAGGAAATATGAAAAATATCACCTTTCCGCACTTTTTTTTCGCACTCCTTCAAGATATTTAAGGAAAAATCAGTTCCATCGCTTTAGTATAAGGGGTTACAGAGCAAGTTCGAGTTTCAGACATTTTCGTTAATTTTTCATGGAGTTATGCCCCCTTTCGACTTATGAAATACAAAATATTTTATTTTACCACACTTTTTTCGCAGTCTTTCAAGATATTATACTGAGAACTGCTACATTGCTTTGTTATGAGAAGTTACAGACCAAGTTGGAGTTTCAGGCATATGCGTAATTCTCCTTCGATCAATACTCACCATTCTATTACTTCTTCTTACTTCTGATACAAGCTATCCTGGATAGCTGGCCCTAGGACTATAGACGTAGTAAGCTTTACCGACTCCTGGAACCGGGTACTCGGCTCCCAACTGCCGAGTACCCATTTGCCATGAAGCTCATTCTTGTTTGCATAGCAACAAGACCTACATGTACATGCTTTTTGTGCAGTTGGAGTCTTAAGTCTTCTGTGAATTGTGATAGCTATGTGCGCTCTCTAAGGATTATATTGGATTACCGTGGAAGGAGCCGATGATAACCAGGTTGTATATTTCCATGTTATTCTATAGTTAAAAGACTTAGGTCTTCAAAATTTCGCCTGTGTCGTATGTTCCAATTTCTGACCCCAAATCTGGGACATGTGTTAACAACGAAATATGCCAGATTGATCGCCTTCTTTTAACCCCAACAGGCGATCGGCATATATGAAATAAGGTGTTGGCTTTACAATGTTTAAACACGAAAATCATCTGACGTCGTTCTCCATAAGATCCGAGCGGGTGACGTCACACCCGTTTTGTCTCGGATTTTTATGTGAAGAAAATGTTTCATTAAATCGCGCATCTGATTCTGGGTGCTGCATACTTTATTGGTACCAGAAAAACTTTGGAATTGTCATGTTTTGCGTGTTATCACGATCTGTTTGCAATGATCGGTGGTTTCAAAATTCTCGATTTAAATGTGTGGGCTGCGGTTTTACCGTGTTCTATAGCAGTTTGTTTACATTTTGTTGTTTCTTCACATATCATTTTGGCATTCGTTAGGAGTATAATTTATATTGATTAGTAAATATACCCCGAATGCTATGCGATATGGTTCCTGGTTCCGTTTATACATCCTGCAGGATCAGTATATGGGTGTATATTGCCTGCTTCGTTCTTGTCGTCATGATCAATGCGATTTTTGCTGTAACGTTGTGGGGTGGGGTGCTGGAGAGTTAACATTAATTTATGGTCAAATTTATTTTAAAATTATCCGTCTGCCTTCCATCCCTGTTTCGTTCCGCCTGTTTATTGTAGGTTTGTGTTTATTTATAGTGTCATAAGTTCGTGAGGGTCTTGTTCAAGGACCATGTCGGCTTTAGATGTACAAATTGTAATCTTGATAATAGGTGTAATATTTGTGCAGTGTGGTCGTCCGATATGATGGTCATATCAGAAGGACTTGGCAGGGTCTGACAGGGGGTCAGGCGGTCCGAAAGTAAATCGTGGCGCGTCTGTTTCGGCCCCTGGGGACGCTCCACGTCTGCAACCAGAGGTTGTGGAGATGGCACCTCCGGCGTGGTTTGAACCTGCTATGCAAGGCTTCTTGCATAGCGTCCTTCCCACGCTGGTGTCATCCCTGCTTCTGAAAATTGCAGGGCAGTCTCTTTCCGTGCTTGTTCTGGACTGGCCGCCGAGGGGGCCATCTCGTACGGCTCATGAGATGGCTCCCTGGCAGTCCCGTCGGGCTCCGGCCTGATGGGTTCTGTCTCTCTGCGGCCACCTCCGGGTGATCCAGTAGCGGTGGCCGGTCCGTCAGGCATGGGAGCCGTCCACCGTCCACCAAGACGGCTCCAGTGCTTCCTCGTCTGGTGACGACTTCGGGGTGTGAAGACGAGGGGGAGAGATTGCTGGGGACTGAAATGCCGCGGGTGGAGAGCATGGAGATTGATTCCATCCTGGATGGAACCGTCCGCCATCTGTCTGGCTTGGTGGTTACCGGTGTGGCTGGCCAGGCGTTGTATACACCTATCTCGCCTGGTCCAGCGGTCAGGCATGGGGTAAATATGGGGGTTCCTCAACCATTACGGGTCCGTGTGGGCCTACTCCATGGACTGGTGTTTTCCATGGGGTGGCGGCGGAACTGTATGTTACCGGAGTTCCTGGCGTATCGGCAATGGCTCCTAGCCGGGAGGCCGTTGCTGGTATGTAGACCCGTGAGATGTCAGTCCAGAGTGCTGGAGCGGGTGGCACCGCCCCGGCGCTGGTGGACAAGTCCCAGGTGCACCATGACGAAGTCCTGTCCCTATGTGATGAGGGGGTGAGGGCAGCAATGAGTGCTGTCAACCACTCTTATCGCCTTCTTCAGTCGGTGTGGGCTGAAGCGGGGGCAGGCCACCCTGTGCCACCTGTGGCACTTTCGTGCGTTAATGACGGCCTGGTGCTGTCTATGGACGCATTGGCAAGGGTGCAGGCGCGTGTGACAGAGTCCAGGAGGCAGATGGTTCTTGACCATATGCGTCCCGCTACAGCCATCAGGGAGCGTCTTCTTGGGACGCCCCTTACAGGTCCTAGCATCTTTGGTGGCCAGGCACGGGCCATCTTAGAGGACCCGGCCAGCATTGCGCAGAATCGGTTGGTGTTTAATCTGCAGCTAGAGCTAGTGCATCAAGCGCATGCACTAGGGGCTGTAGCCAAGCTGCCTACCGGGCAACCTTCTAAGAAGCAGAAAAAGCACAAAAGCAAGGCGAAAGCTAAGCCGAGTGCTGCTTCTGCTTCTACTGGGTTTTCTCAGCCGCTTCTGGCAAAGAAGGCCAAGAAGGTTGTGGAGGCCCCTACCCTCCCCAATGTTGCTCCTGATCGCCCGAGAGCTGGGAAGGGCAAGGGGAAGGGTAAGTCCTCAAAGGGCGGAAAGAAGGGAGCGGATCGTACCTGAGGATATGAGGGCTCCCTTCGTATCTACCTGGACCACACCTGTGCGACAGGAACAGCGGTGCCAGTTAGACCGGCCAAGCCAAGACCAACATGGTTCTTACTCTCTCTCGTCAAGAGAGTGGGCGGAGCGGATCGCGAGCCAGACACCCCCATTAGGCGTCGATGCGTCTATAGTGGGTGGAAGGCTCATGTGTTTCGTCGCGGCTTGGCGAGGTGTGATGTCAGACAGTCTGGTCCTGGGATGGTTACCCCAGGGGTACATGCCGGAGTGGTGGGATTTTCCACCACAGAATCTGTCTTTGGCACCGGTCTGGACACCCGTACCAAGGGAGCCAGACAAGTTAGAAACCATTCAAAACGAAGTGTCAGGTTTGCTTCTGAAGGGAGCAATAAAACCAGCAAACCGGAACACTCCAGGCTTCTATTCAAACATGTTCCTTGTCCCCATGAGCACAGGGGGATGGAGACCCATACTCAATCTCAGGCCATTAAATTGGTTTATCCATACGCCTCGGTTTCAGATGGAAACGCCCGGTCGGTAATGGCCGGATTGAGGAAGGGAATGTGGTGTGTATCGATCGATCTGAAAGATGCATATTTCCACATTCCAATGAACAGGAGTTGTCACAGGTTTCTGAGATTTGCGTTTCGGAATCGGGTATGGGAGTTTATAATCCTCCCATTCGGCCTGTCGACAGCTCCACAGGTTTTCACCAGAGTGGTCCTTGCGGTGACAGCATTTCTCAGAAAAGAGCACGTGGCGCTTCACACCTACATAGACGATTGGCTGATCAAAGCAGACACATCAGCCAGGTTAAAAGTGGATACTGCTCTGACTCTGAAGTTGCTTTCAGATCTATGCTGGATAGTCAACAAGGAGAAATCCGAGTTGACACCCACTCAACATTTCGTTTATTTAGGGATGCGATTCGATCTCGAGGAGTGCAGGGTTTACCCATCAGTTCCCAGAGTGGTGTCTCTGTTAGCCATCCGCAAGAGTTTTCGATTGGGAAACCACATTCGGGCGAGGCGGTTTCTTCAGATGATGGTCTCCATGGAGCAGGTAATCCTGTACGCTGCTCTGATGCGAAGACCTACAGGTATCCAGTTGTATCTGATGTCTCTGGAAACAGAGAACAGAACCCCTGTCAAAACTGGTGCCAGTTTTGGAGCCAATAATGTTGTATCTTGTATGGTGGAAAAAGCGTCAGAATCTCCTAGTAGGAGTTTCGCTGCACCTAACCCACCCCCAGCTGTCCGTGTACACGGATGCATCGCTGGAG
The DNA here is from genome assembly GCA_034401795.1 of Chaetoderma sp. LZ-2023a. Lineage (NCBI taxonomy): Eukaryota > Metazoa > Mollusca > Caudofoveata > Chaetodermatida > Chaetodermatidae > Chaetoderma > Chaetoderma sp. LZ-2023a. Next base: position 83,065,132 of record CM067369.1, on the reverse strand, counting down.
GGATGGGGGGCCTGCCTGGTAGAACACCAGGTCTCGGGCACATGGACTCTCCAAGAGAGCCAGCTGCATATCAATCTGTTGGAAATGATGGAACTGGCATTGGAAAAGTTTCTTCCAAAAGTCATGGGCAAGGTGATATTGATACGGTCGGACAACCTGACAGTAGTATCATACATACATGTAAATCACCAAGGCGGGACCAAGTCACCCACACTATGTATCAAAGTGGGGCTCTTGATTCAATGGTGCAGGAATTACTCGGTTGTTTTGAAGGCAGCTCACATTCCTGGGCGATTGAACATTCTGGCGGATGCTTTGTCTCGCAGACAGAGAATTCTGCCAACAGAATGGTCTGTCAACCCTCCAGTTCTTCACAGGATCTTCGAGCATTGGGGCAAACCCAACGTGGACTTGTTCGCCACAAGGGAAAATGCTCAAATCATGACTAATGTCTCGCTGATTCCAGATCCAAATGCCGTCGATACAGATGCTCTGGCGATAAGCTGGAGATGGATGCACGCTTACGCGTACCCACCCACCATTCTTCTACCGAAGATATTGGTGAAGATCAGGGAGGAACCGTGCCTGGTCCTGCTAATAGCGCCATTTTGGGCCAGCAGGGCGTGGTTCACGGATCCTCTAGATCTGCTGGTGGAAAATCCAGTGCAGTTACCCGAGATTCCGAACATAATCTCTCAGGCAAAGGGACGCTTCCTACACAAGCGTCCCGAAATGTTCAAATTGACTGCGTGGATGTTATCAAACAACGTTCCACGTCGGAAGGCTTTTCTCGACAAGCTGCAGATTTCATCGCAGCTGCGAGAAGGAGGTCAACCTTCAACTCATATAACAAAAAGGTTAACAGATTTGCAGACTGGTGTGATGAAAAGGGTATTGATACGTTTCAATCCACTATTCAGCAAATAGCAGACTTTCTCTGTGAGCTGTTCTTTTCAGGACTAGCTCCTGTCACAATTGCTGGACACAAGTCAGCTTTGGCATCAGTTATCCCTTGTCTAGCCAACAGGAATAGTCCAGAGGTGGCCCAGTTGAATGTGATGGTGAAGGGAATGAGCAATCTCTGACCGAGACAACCGGTAGTCATTCCAGCCTGGAGTCTATCTTTAGTGCTTTATGTACTGGCCAAGCACCCTTTCGAACCCTTGGGTTCAGCTAGTCTAAAGCATTTGACTCTAAAGGCACTTTCTATTGGCAGCTTCCTCAGCTAGAAGGCGCAGTGCGATCCATGCACTTTCACCAGAGAGGGACCGATTTATTGTCTCCGGAGAGGGTCTGCGTCTACTGCCAAGAGCAGAGTTTATGTCAAAGAATCAATCTTTGAGATATCCCGGCAAACCGATCATTATACCGAAACTAACTCGGTTTGATCGTTATGCCAGTGTCTGGTGCCCAGTCCGTGCTTTGACTAAGTACAAAAAACCGGACAGATTCGTTACGGTCAAATGATAGACATCTGTGGGTCTGCCATCAGAAGCCATATGGCGCCGCATCCATGGATTCTGTCTCGTTGGGTAGTCGAATGCACTCAGACTACCCATTAGATTGCGACTGGGCACCAGGTGCAATGCGCAAGAGCACACGATGTTAGAGGAATAGCCGCCTCGACCGCCCTTTACAATGGTGTTCTGTTAGAGGACATCCTGGCTGTTGCACAATGGCACTGTGAGTCCTCTTTCACGGATTACTATATGAGGGATGTGTCAGACTCCGCCAATCTGCTCGCTTTAGCTGTTTTGAAACGATAGCTATACGACCACACTGCTCTTCTCCCTTTTTTGGCATTTGTAAGAAAGAATTAAGAAGCAGACATGGTCGAGCGAGAGGATGTCAACCAGATTGTGTCACTGATGGCCGAACAAGTGAATGGTTGGAGGCTCCACATCTGAAATCCAAATATCATGAGGTAATTCAAGATTGAGAGTTTTTTGTATTATGTCTATATATCATGTTCATTCATCTTATATATTCATGCTCATTCCCTGGCTAATATATGCAAAAAGCAGTTAACCCTCTTGGCATATTTGTGTTTCAGGCGAGATGCATGTTCGTGAGTTCTCTCCTTTTTCTTAGGAGAAAAAGGGGGGGGGGAAGGGCGCAGTGATGCGAATGTGATTCGGTTCTGTTAACTTGATGGTCCTTTTAGGTCTCCATTAATCAAGTTTAAGTCTAGCTCTTTCTCCAAGGGGCAAAAATAGCAATTGATGGCTTGCCCCTTCCCACCAGGTTACTGGCTAAATCTGGTGTATATCAGAAGTAATAGAATGGTGAGTATTGATCGAAGGAGAATGCAGGAAATTTCAATTTCCCTTTCTTTGAGATCTAACAATACACACCATTCTATTACGGACCCAGCCTCCCAGCCTCACGGAGGCAAGCCATGGGTATCTCTTGTTTGGTGGCTATGCAAACAATATGAGCTTCATGGCAAACAGGTACTCGGCAGTTGGGAGTCGAGTACCCGGTTCCAGGAGTCGGTAAAGCTTACTAAGTCTATAGTCCTAGGGCCCAGCTATCCAGGCTAGCTGTATCGGAAGTAATAGAATGGTGAGTATTGTTAGATCTCGGAGAAATGGAAATTGAAATTTCCTGCAATCCATACGCCTCGGTTTCAGATGGAAACTCTGAGGTCGGTAAGGGGAGGATTGAGGAAAGGAATGTGGTGTGTATCGATCGATCTGAAAGATGCATATTTCCACATTCCAATGAACAGGAGGTGTCACAGGTTTCTGAGATTCGCGTTTCAGAATCGGGTATGGGAGTTTATAATCCTCCCATTCGGCCTGTCGACATGTACCCGAGATTCTGAACATAATCACCCAAGCCAAGGGACGCTTCCTACACGAGTATCACGAAATGTTCAAATTTACTGCATGGATGTTATCAAACAACGTTCCACGTCGCAAGGTTTTTCTCGAGAAGCTGCGAAATTCATCGCAGCTGCGAGGAGGTCAACCTTCAAGTCATATAACCACAAGGTTAACAAATTTGCAGACTGGTTTGAAGGAAAGGGTATTGATACCTTTCAATCCACTATTCAGCAAATAGCAGACTTTCTCCTTGAGCTATTCTATTCAGGACTAGCTCCGGTCACAATTGCTGGATACAAGTCAGCTTTGGCATCAGTTATCCCTTGTCTAGCCAACAGGGATAGTCCGGAGGTGGCCCAGTTAAATGTGATGGTGAAGGGAATGAGCAATCTCCGACCGAGACAACCGGTAGTAATTCCAGCCTGGAGTCTATCTTTAGTGCTTTATGTACTGGCCAAGCACCCTTTCGAACCCTTGGGTTCAGCTAGTCTAAAGCATTTGACTCTAAAGGCACTCTTTCTATTGGCAGCTTCCTCAGCGAGAAGGCGCAGTGAGATCCATGCGCTTTCAGCAGAGAGGGACTCATTTATTGTCTCCGGAGAGGGTCTGCGTCTACTGCCAAGAGCAGAGTTTATGTCAAAGAATCAATCTTTGAAATATCCTGGCGAACCGATCATTATACCGAAACTACATGTAACTAGGTTTGATCGTTATGCCAGTGTCTGGTGCCCAGTCCGTGCTTTGACTAAGTACAAAAAACTGACAGACGCGTTACTGTCGAATGATAGACATCTGTGGATCTGCCATAAGAAGTCTTATGGCGCCGCATCCATGGATTCTATCTCTCGTGTAGTGGAATGCATCCAAACTACCCACAAGATTGCGACTGGGCACCAGGTGCAATGCGCAACGGCACACGATGTTAGAGGAATAGCCGCCTCGACTTCCCTTTATAATGGTGTTCTGTTAGAGGACATCATGGCTGTTGCACAATGGCACTGTGAGTCCTCTTTCACGGATTACTATATGAGGGATGTGTCAGACTCCGCCAATCCACTCGCTTTAGCTGTTTTGAAACGATGTTTAAACGGCCACACTGTTCTCGCTTTTGGTACTTGAAAAAGCAAAGGTTAAGGAACAGACATGGTCAAGCGAGAAGATTACAATCATGTTGTGTCACGGATGGTCGAACAAGTGCTTGGTTGAAGGCTCCACCTCTGAAATCCAATAATCATAAGGAAAGGTAATGCAAGTTTGAGAGTTGTTTGTAATATGGTTATATATCATGATCATTCATCTTATATATTCATGCTCATTCCCAGGCTAATATATTCAAAGAGCAGTTAACCCTCTTAGCATATTCGTGTTTCAGGCAAGATGCATGTTCGTGAGTTCTCTCCCTTTTTTTAGGAGAAAAAAGGGTGGTGGTGAGGTGATGCGAATGTGATTCAGTCCCTAAACTTGATGGTCCTTTTAGGTCTCCATGTGTCAAGTTTAAGTCTAAGATCTTTCTCCAGGGGAAAAAGAAGCAATTGATGGCTGGCCCCTTCCCACCAGGTTACTGTTTAAATCTGGTGTTATCAAAAGTAATAGAATGGTAAGTATTGATCGAAGGAGAATGAAGGAAATTTCAATTTCCTTTTCTCCGAGATCTAACAATAATTACCATTCTGTTACAGACCCTGCCTTCCAGCCCCACGGAGGCAAGCCATAGGTTTTCTGTTGTTTGGTAGCTATCCAAACAATATGAGCCTCACTGGCAGAAGGGTACCCGTTTGTTGGGACCGGGTACCCAGTTCCAGGAGCCGGTAAAGCTTACTAAGTCTAGATTCCTAGAGCCAGCCATCAGGATAGCTTGTTATCAGAAGTAATAGAATGGTAAGTATTGTTAGATCTTGGAGAAAGGGAAATTGAAATTTCCTTCGTTCCATTTTATTATAGTCACGCACCCCAAATTCAGATCGACCTTGTTTTTACACACGGTGTGATACTAGTCTGAGTCTGCTCTGACCCTGAATCAGCCCTGTATGAGATATTGGGATAAACTAAAGTACCACATGTTTCATATGCCATGGTGATAAGGCATTCCATTGTCCATATGGTCAGAGTTCTTACTTTATGTAACTATTGTATGTCAGAGGTGTTTTTGACCCCTTAACACTCATACCAGCCAAAACGGATTCTTTAGTGGTCTTGAGAAATGTCCATTTGCAGACCAAGAGAATGCTATTTCTGAAAATTTATCACTGGAATGACTCGCTCGATACCCAAGCCAGTCATTTCAGTGGTAAATTTTCTAATATAGACTTCTTGGTCTACAAATGGACATTTTCTATGAGAGAATTAAAATTTTCTTGAACAAATTTGTGTGTAACAGGATTAACACTACTATCAGCCAAAAACAGCTTCTGCAGTGTCTTGAGAAATGTCCATTCACAGAGCAAGAGACGACTATTTCTGAAAATTTACCACTGGACATGCTGGAATGAATAGCTCGATAATTGAGCAAGTCAATCCAGTGGTAAATTTCCAAAAATAGTCATCTCTTCGTGTGCAAATGGACATTCTCTATGAGAAAAGTTAAATTTTCTTGAACAAATTCAAAGGTTAAAAGGTTTAAGTCTTCTTCTTCTTCTTCTTTTCGTTCGCTGATCATACCGCCAGTAAAAGGTTTAAGTGACATATACATGTATGTATTATAGTATTTATTGGGTCCCGTACCATGTGCGGAAGCCCTATAGTAATCACTGGCTACATGTAGGTCCAATATTTGGTTGAAAATACAAAAATGTACATGTACATTGTAGCCTTTTTAATGCAAAAAATAAAAAATTCTTGTAATCTTTATTTAATTTTTTTAAATTTTTAGCCGACTGGCAACTTTTGCTTTAAAACGCTACTCCTCATTAACCGCTTGGTGGGTTTCAACCTAATTTGGCTGGGAGGACCATATGATGGTAGGCTTCAGAAATTGTACCAGGCTTAGCTGGGAGGATAGTATGCTGATATGTTTCAGAACTTGTATACAGACTTTAGATTGGTAAATTTTTCTGGCAGCCATCTTGGATTTTCTGAAAATTTCTGGAAATCACCTAAAAGCCTACTTGATAAGCACTTGGTCAATTTTAATCAAACATGGATGAAAGAACCCTACATAACATGGTATCCTTCAGAACTTGTATACAGAATTTTGATTGTTCCATTTTTCCAATTGTTTAAAACGCTCCTCCTCATTAACTGCTTGAGCAATTCTAACCAGCCTTGGCTGGAAGGATACTAGGCTATTAGGTTTCAGAACTTGTATACAGAATTTTGATGAGTAAATTTTTCCAGCGACCATCTTGTTTTTTTCTGAAAAATGGCGGGAAATCGTTTAAAACGCTACTCCTCATTAACTGCTTGAGCAATTTCAACCAGACTTGCCTAGAAGGATACTAGGCAGATAGATTTCAGAACCTGTATCCAGAATTTTGATTGGTCCATTTTTCCGGCGGCCATCTTGGACTTTTTTTAAATTTTGGGAAATCAGTTAAAAGGCTACTACTCCTCATTAACCGCTTGAACAGGTTCAAGCAAACTTGACTGCCATCTACTCATTAACTACTTTGCCGATTTCAACCAGACTGGCTGGAATGAGCTTAGGGCGGTAAGCTTTAGAACTTGCATATAGAATTTTGATTGTTCAATTTTTCTGGTGCCCATTTTGGATTTTATGAATATTTTTGGAAATCAGTTAAAAGGCTACTCCTCATTAACCGCTTGGCCAATTTAAACCAAACTCATCTCGAAGAACCATAGGCCGGTACATGTACGCTTCAGAAGAATTTTGACAACGTGATTTTTATGGTGGTCATCTAGGATTGTCCGAAAAATGGGAATTCATATAACATGCTACTCATTAATTGCTTGGGCAATTTCAACCAAATTCGGATCCTGATTGGTCAATTTTTTGGTGGCCATCTTGGATTTTCTGAAAATCATCCAACATGTCTATTTAAGTGCAAATGCTTTAAATTCCAATGGTCCTGGTCAGCGCCACAGGCCCTGGGCCTCTTGTTTAATAATATGAGTGCTTTGAATAAAATTGCTACCTACATGTAATACTACATAGAAAATGTTATTTTCAGTCATTGTGGGGCCCTGTGAGTCGAACAACGTTTCTTAGTTTTGTTCGTCTATTTCAGCATGGCACGATATCGATGGTGACATCCTTGTCCTGGCCATGTAGACCTATGGCTGCTGTTATCACTCCTTGATGGACATACCATCCAGCATCTCATTTCCGTTGTTAGGCGTGGGCGCTTTGACATTCATACTCAGTATCTTATTCTGTTGCTATCTCTGGAGGTAATTAAGTTCCCAAATATTTTTTCTGATGAACTAGATAAATATTTTATGGCTCGAAAATGGCCATATATATAATCTAAACGTGTCAGATAGCGCCTTTCCAAATCCGGCTGCTTGTAGGGTCTGCGCGCCAGCAGGACAACTCATTGAATGAACACCTAAAATAAATATTTGCTGTGTTACTACAAGTCCATAGATTTCATGTTTGACTAATTATTTTTCTGAAACTGCCGTTGCATAGCATGAGCGAATTGTCAAAATACATCTTTTCCTTATCTGCTTGACGGATTTCAACCAAATTTGGCTAGAGCGACGATATTATGGCAGGCTCCAGAGCCTCTATTCAAAATCTTAGAATTTATTCACAATTTACCAAAAATTGTCAACATGCATCTCCTTAACCGTGTGATGGATTTCGGCCTAATTTGGCTGGATGGATTCTATGGTGCTAGGCTCCAGAACAGCTGTTTAGAATTTTGATTGGTCCATTTTTTGGCGAAAATCAGATTTTATGAAAGATTTACCGGAAATTATCTAAACAAATCTCCTTATTAGCCACTTGACAAATCACGATTTGGCTAGAAAGGGCCATCTGGTCGCAGGCTCCAGAACTTCTATTCAGAATAGATTGAAAATCTTATATTTTATGAAAAAGTTACCAGAAATTGTTAAAATGCTTTCAGGTATGTGTTACATCCGAGCTGTATATGTATACATGTATGGTTCAAAGTATTGCATGTATATTATATATTACTATGCCTAATAGGGCTGAGATTCGTGAGGATTTTCACGAACCTAACCAGTTCACGATACAGATGTTTGAACCACAAACTGGTTAGTATGGTATTGTATGTGAGAAATAACTCCTAGCATAAAATAACATTTAAAGGCAGGTGGCTTTACTGGCTAAATGGTAGAAAAACACAAATACTGTAACAAGACTGACAACAAATGTTAGAAAATAATATAAGATTCATAGCCAGCTAAGTTCCATTCATGGTTACATGTATATTCATAAATCACCATTCAGAGTTTACATGTACTTGTCTATTAGCCTTTTCACCACCAAATCCCTGAAAATGTAAATTCTTTATGATATAAAACTTACTCTGTTGAATATTTTGGAATTAATTTGACTGGAAGCTGTTGCTGCCTAAGGCAGCAACAGCTTCTAGTCAAATTAATTCCAAAATATTCAACAGTTTTCCTGTATGGTTTTCCCAAAATTTAGATGTGGGAATTCATCGGTGAAAGGGTTACCGTATGTATACTTCACAAACCACACGAATCACATGCAAGCGAACCGAACCATGGTTCGTCTTCCCTTGGTTTGCGATTTTCCGAACCAACAAATGTTTGTTACAGCCCTAGTGCCTAAGCTGCATATTTGCTCAGATCGTATTTACCATCGCCTCATAAGAGAAAGGGTATATTGTGATCATGTATATGTGTGGTTGGTCTGTCAGCTGTATCACACGTAATAATGATTCGCTTTGGCTCAAAATTTTAACACAATGAATGAACTTGCTGTGCAAAATGATTTCCATATGTTAGTTATGATCCGGATAAAGGATCCAGATTGGATCGGATCAAATTCGGGATCTGTGGATATCTCGGAAGTTATTTGTCTGATTTGACTAAAATCTTAACACAGGAAAGTGTGTGACCACTACACTAGGATTCCAACCTTTTCAGAAAATCCTAAAGAAATCCTGAAAACCTGAAAAATCCTGAAAATCCAAAAACCTTATAATGTGACAAAAGCAAAAGGGTGAGGGTCTGCAATCTCTGATTGCTTGTGTTCACCCCCGTGTATTCATGTAACATTTCTATATGATCCCTTCTGTTTAGTATATATTTAAATATAGAAATGTTTTGTTTAAAATTTACAATTTCTGATGAGTACACGTACATTGTACATTGTATTACCCATGCATTTACATGTATATGTCCATATACATGTATTTGCCGGTATTTCCCACTTATTGAAGCATTTCCTAGGGAAATATTTACTGGTATTTCCTGTCCCATACTTCTCGTCAAGTGAGAAATTTCTGTCAACCCTGACACATCTACATAATTACTTATATCTATAGATATTAGCTGCAATTCATGGTTGTCATGGAATATTGTACTTACTTTGCAGATTGAAGAAGAGGGGTGAAATTGAGTTGGGCTACAAAAAGGTTGGCAATTCATAGTTACTGTAATAGTATTAATCAAAATGTCAGTGTTCATACATGTAGCTACTGTACTAGCTAATACAAATTAACCTGTCTTGTATGAAACATCTTTGCTCATTTGGGATATTTTCTTCAACTCTGCAGCAAGTCTGATTCTTTGTGCTTCTAGTTAACCATGAGACTCTTAATAGCTACACAGAAAGACTTGAAGCCCTAAATCTAATGTCACTGAAATATAGACGGTTTCGTGGAGATTTGATTGAAACATTCAAACTCATCAAAGATCTATATAATATTGATAAGAACTACTTTTTCGAACTGTCCAATGTTACACGGACCAGATGTCATAGGCTCAAGCTCAACATAAAACGTAGCAGCAAAGATATTCGGAAGCACTCCTTCGCAAATAGAGTGGCACCACATTGGAATTCACTGCCAACAACAATAGTCGAAGCAACCACAGTCGAAATATTCAAGGGCAAACTAGACATCTTTTTCAAAGAAAGAATATTTGAATTCGACTGAACACAATTAATTGTGGTGTGGCTTTGGACGTTGCTGTTACACATATGCTTATACAACATATGTGAGCCGTCAATTCCCAGTCATAATACAATTATTACATCACAGTGGACTAATCTTGAAACAGCCTGTGCATCTACATGAACATGCACACATGAAGATAGCTACACGTGTTGTATCCAGACAAGGGTTGCCTGCCCTACCAGTTTAGCACTGAGGCAATAACAAGCCAATGGCTTATGCCTTGTAAATTGATGATGATGTAAAATAGGATCAGAAGCCTGTACATGTAGATGGGTGAGAGTTCTAAGGCATCAGTTGTGGACAGTAGTGCTAGTTGAATTAATCGTTTACTGGTCAGAAATCTGTGCTTAGTGAGTGTCCATTTGTCTGCAGGAGAATACTACATGTATTTATGGAGATTTACCACTGCAATAGGGTTATGGTTAGAGGCACGGTTGGCGAATGGTACGTGAGCCCGTATCTAGATTCGCGGGTTCAGTTCCCAGCCAGTCCATCACATTGTGTCCTTGAGCAAGTCACTTAACTCTGCGTTTGTGCAGTTGACCTGGCTGTAAATAGGTACCTATGATGGCATACATGTGCCCCTGCCAAATGAACAGGGGATAAGATGTAAAGCGCTTAAAGAAAATTAGATCATGCATTCGTGTGTATAGGCGCTATATAAATGTACCATCTACCATCTATCTATGGTATTGCCTTTTGGCCTGCAAATAGACATTTCTAGCTCGCCTGTTTGAAGAACGGAAGAGCTTTCATCACCACAGCGTCAGCGTCCGTGTCGTTGGAAGTTTTAGTTAACTTTTCTGTTTAGCTCAGCTACAACTACATGTAACCTATCAGAGTTATAATAAGTAACCAAGCTTCATCTATACATGTAGCTTTATTTATACATGTCTATCAATAGTATAATGCATTTATTCCATTCCTACATGTACTTATATTTTCAGCTCAGGGACTTTGTTATTTCTGGTTATGTTTTGAGTTTACCATGACTTACATTTAGTCCATACTGTTTAACTTTGCTGTTTGGCTAAACTATCAATGTTAGAGTAACCAAACATCATCTATAGCTTTATTTCTACATTTCTATCAAGAGTGCAACCAGCAGAGAATGCACTTGGCTTAACAAGTTTAGTGTCCTGTCATAATACCTCAAGCTGTCAGATGTATGCAAGTTTTCTCGAACCAATTTGATAATATTTGATATATGTCATTTCTCCTTATATCCATGTTAGACCAGCCTAATATTTATCACAAAAGGTCATGAGGACTGCAGCTATGAAGTTTTGCATCATTGAGTAAGTTCTACACATCACATGATTGATTTTCATTTGAAGTGATAATTTTATTGTAATCGTAAATAAATTGTCCATACATATCTTGTCTATGCTTGCTATTTTTCAGGCTGTTTTCAGACAAAGTTCACACTTGAAGAAAATAAAAAACGATGTAAGGAAAAATGTTAATTAATTCATGAACCTTATCATTCTTCGTGCCATTTCTATAAATAACCAGTTTTGTTGCAACTTACTGCGGTGCTTCAATTGCAGGAGCATCATGGGATACTTAATGTAAATAATTCCAAGTACAAAAATAGATTTGTTGATCAAGATGAATTACATGTACTACATGTAAGTGTTCATTCATCATTGTAGCAGAATCATTGGGGCCTCTCATACCTTTCCAAAATGTTGCTACATTAACAAGGCATGAGGGACACTGAAGCAAATAATAAATACCTACTTTGCTACTTAGTAGATATGTACAAACGTTTTCTCAGTGAGTGTACATTTGCAGACTAAGAAAAGACTATTTTTGAAAATTTGCCACTGGAATGCTTGGCTCATTAACACTGTCATGTACATTTTGTTACGTATGGTTACAATAATATATGCCTAAAACTTAGCTTGACCGGATAATTATACATGTGCCTCATTGTTGTAAGTATTACACCATTGCATGAGATATGCGCACATGTACATGTAGTGACATCACATATTAACACTAGGGGATTTTCCTGACGGATCTGGTGTCACAGTTTCTTTTTTGTATATTTACGGAAATCGACCTTGAAAATGAAAACATCCCCTACAACGAAGTCGCCTAATTATGTAGGTAATGGCGGAAACTCAACCAAGAAACCTGACAAACCTGTCACCGAATTTTAAACCCAAGTCATTCAAGTTTTAGTTAAATGTGAAATCAGATAATACGTAACACTAAATTATCATCCTGTATAATATGTTGTAAATTTTACGTAATTGCGTGAAATCTATCTTAACTAAGTTAAATCACTGATGTGAAATCACATATGGACACTAAATTATCATCCTGTGGCTGTACGATCTCATCATGTGATGTGGTGACTTCTGGGTAAAATTTCGTAAAATCTATAAATTAAATCACCCACCATGGTGAAATTACATGGTTGTGATGGCAGAGCTCGATTTTACCACTAAGCCGTTAACCCGAGCATAGTAGAATTTCTACAGGTTAGTAAAACTAAACCTGCACTAACACATCTGCATTAGTAATGCTGTCAAAAGAGGAAATAAAAAAACCATTGACATTATGTTCAGTACATGTACCCAACAAAAATTGACAAAAGAATGTATTCTACTACCTTCAACGTTCTATAGATTATCTTCAGTATTTCTAGCCAAGCATTTGGCTGTAGCATTAGTCATATTGTTAACCCTTTCAGCAATACAAACTTGATAAAGCGAAATTTTTGCGATGTAACAAATATTGTGTTGAAATTAATTTACCAGAGGCTACATGTACCTCTGGTTGGTAGTGGCAAAAACTCACTCAAGAGCCTTGAGAAGCCAAAGTCAGCAAATTCAAACCCATGTCTTCGTGAAAAGATGGAGGATCTATTGGGATATATTCATGCAAAAACAATAAATGTGAAAGAAAGTTCTGATAGACATATCTGTGACAAATTCAGGCATGAAAACACCCCCTTAATAAATGAGTTTAGTTGATTGGTTCATGAAGTTCCCTTCTCTTGACAGGAGCAGTGTTTAGCACCAACAGTGGCTTTCGCCTAACCTGCCACCACCCAAAATGACTGTGATTCACGATCAATCTCTGAACTCCCTGACTATCAATTTCCAGAAAACTATACAGGTATGATGTTGAATATTTTGAAACTAATTTGATTGGGTGCTGTTGCTGACTATGGCAGTCAAATTAGTTTCAAAATATTCAACAGCATGTTTATTAAATGGTAGAGACATGCAATTCATACAACGTGTCAGACTATTAAGACTTAAAGATGGGACGTATAGAATCCTTTATGACGTAATGATTATGACATCATCCTACACGCCGGTTACATGTAGCTGATTATGACGTCAGATTGTCGGTTGGATACTCTGGAAAGGTGAATTGTCAGTTTACATGTAGCTTTCCATATTAGTTGACCCTAATGGAAGTAATCATGGACGTACATGTATGGCTGCCTGATGACATTGAGGTCACAAGATCGAAGGACAAGGTCACTAGCGTTGATACAAAACTTTCAATTTTAAGGTTTACGGTTTTGTATTTCTCAGCCGATATTTCAAGATTTGTTTGATTCTATTCGACCTAAGCCTGAATACCTGGTTGGCTGTAATGACAGTTGGATCACAAGGTCAAATGTCAAGGTCATTGATGACATTTGTGTCACAATGGCAACAGACAAGGTCATTGAACTCTGATGCTTATCAGCAATGAGGAGGACTGAGACATTTAATTTCACGGAATTTGTTTTTAACCCTTTACTGGTCAAATTTGGTCAAGAAAATCAAATTAATTCCTTATTGAATGTCCATCTGCGAGAAAAGAATTTCTGAAAATTTGCCACTAATGACTGGCTCGATTATCAAGCTCGCCACTCTAGTGGTAAATGTTCGAAAATACTCTTCTCTTTACCTGCAGATGGATATATAAAGAGAGATATATAGAGATGACAAATTCTTTATGATCCTGTAAGGAATGTTTTGTTGAATATTTTGAAACTAATTTGACTGGAACATGTTGCTGTCAAAATATTCAACCCCTTCCCTGAGGAATTGAGAAATCTGTAATTTCAAAGGTCAAAACAAAATGTAGAGCTAGACCAAAGACGTACATGTAACCGGTTAAAACAGAGTTTTGTTGCAATGACGCAGTGACTTGACCTAGTGACCTCATTGTCAATGTGCTGTATCCCATCGATATACAATATAGGTAAGCATCTAGCCATATTTAGTCCTGTCCTAGTGATGTGAACCAGATCCGTCAAGCCAAAGATGTAAGTAATATACAGAGCAGAATGAGGGACAGTAGTTTTATTGGAGAAAACTTAAATATTCATCAAATTTAATAATATTAATAATTATAATAATAATAAAAATCTGTGTTTCACCATGAACCTGCTGACCCCGTGACATTTAACCTTTTGAACTGAAAGTCTCAAACCGTATCTAGCCAGCTGGCCAATATGAATCAATAAATCAAAATTTGCTTATCCTACCTTTTGCATTCCCACGTTATGGCCAAAAATGTGTATTTCTCCATAGACCTAGTGACCCCATGACTGAGATATGATATTTGACCTTATGACCTGCAACTTCAACTCTCTAACCAGCCCCAATATGATTGTATGTGCCATGTTTGGTGATTTTACCTTCTTGGATTCTGGCGATATGCTACAGACTGTAGACAGCACCGACCGCAATACTCACACTGGCCTTCAGCTTGAGTAATAAATCTGTATCTGTGTTGTGTTTTTGCTAGACATGCCCAGTGTGTTTGGATGAGTTTTTACAGAAAGAACAGATATCTCTCTCTCCCTGTCATCATGGATTCCATTATAAGTAAGTATCGAAATAAACTACTACCACATAAGGAAAAACAAAGCTCACATGAGACGATGGTTATGATGATGAGATACTGTGTTCTGCAGCTGAAGTAGTGAAAGCTTCTTTCAGATGCAATCAGTTTTTCTTCAACATTCTTCACCCGTGTCTTGGGTCTTGTCCACTGTGAGCATGCTAAGCTACTTTAATAGGCTCTTTTTCATCTTTAGTGGTCCTCGTTTATATTCTTTGATATCTGGTCGCAAAACTCTTAGTAAGTTGATGTTGTGGCATCCTTTGTGTGTCTAATATCTTGTTATCACCTATGACTGCAAATTCTAGGGCTTATTTTGTGGAATCCGAAGAACATGTCCGAACATAGACCATCGCAGATAGTGGCTCGGTTACACGGTTTGTAGAGTGACTGCATTTGATATTAGACTGTGTGGCCAACAGTGATCCGTAATGGTTTGCAGATATAGTTGTATCTTGACTTTCATGGGGATTTTAGAGCCACGAATAGACAACTTTGAAAAGGACTGGAAGGTCATATTTCATGTTGCGCAGTGAGTTCTAATGTTGGTAAAGTTGCAGAGGAGGAACCCAAGATTCTGCTCTTCCTCCACTTCTCAGTGCCCGGATGGGGGTTACCATCATCATTCATTTCTGTGGTGTCGAATAGGCATACATGAGTGAACTCTGTTTTGGCTTCATTCAGCCAGTACAGCTACATTTGTATGTCCTCTCTTGAAACCACTCTGCCAGTTTCCAGTAAATTTGCCAATCTTATCTCTGATACCAGATACATGTAATGTCACACTTGATAGAATTTTTCTGATGCTCTTCAAAAGCACTATTGGTCTCGGGTTGTCTAGAGGTCTGGGTGGTTTCTTAAGCTTTGGGAGCGCAATGAGTGTGCATTCTCCCACAGCATCGATAGGGAGGTGTTGTTCAAATGCAGAGATGATGTGTGCGATTTGTGTCTAAATGGTATTATCTGCATGTTTAAGCAGTTCATTATTAATGCCATCTGGGCTGTATGCACGGCCATTTGTTAGAGATGTTAAAGCTTTTCTAACCTCCTTCTGCTATTGGCTTTTGCAGAGGATTGTTTCAGCCTTTCCATAGTCGAAGCCAATAAAGTGACCATCAGAGCATGTTCTTGTTGTAGAGTGCCAATTTTTAATGCTTTGCTTGCTCTGAACATTTTGCGACAATCTTCGATAGATGTGATCTCGTTTACCAGGTCATCTGCTCTTTGTGACAAGTTTTCAATCATTCAGTGATTTGGTGCAGGATCTTAAATTGCGATTCTGTCTTAGTTCAGTTTGGTGTTCATTTCAACTGCTGTGATAAATGGGTAGTCACCTTTTTTTTTGTTTTACTGACAGCTTTGTAACAAGTGGATCATCAATATAGGATTATCTTAGGTTGGTACATATATTCCTGGCTACACTAGTGTTTTTAGCCGCTGATGTCACACATTTTATTGCTTTATTTAGGGATTCGTTTGGTGTACAACCAAACTATGGTTTGGTCAACCATGGCCATCTGCTCAGTTATTGTTTTTGTATACAATGCCTGGATGGCATTGGTGTTAGTTAGTTTTGAAAGATCATGGGTGACCTTGGATTTTGTTTTGAGGGTCGCTTGTAGATGAGTTTTGTGGTCAGAATTAAGGTCTGTACCACAGTACGAACGCGAGTCTCAGAGCAACGTCTTTGTATTCACCATGCACAGTATGTATGTAGTTAATCTGGTTAAAGATTGCTTTTGAGGTTTTACTTTTCTGGAGATAATTGATGGAAAACAGGTCTTTATTTTAAGAATGATGTTGCTGATTTCGACATTGACACCATGCTCAAAATGGTCACCATACATGTACTTTGAAAATGCTATTGAGATTTTGAGATTCCTGCTCTAAAAGTTTGGAAAGTCTGTTCATTGTATGAAAGTCTGTTCAGTACCTATACAGGTAAGCTGTTGAATATTTTGAAACTAATTTGACTGTGTGCTGTTGCTGCCTATGGCAGTATCAGCGCCCAGTCAAATTGGTTTCAAAATATTCAACAGCATGTTTATTAAATAATAAAGACATACAATTTGTACAACTTCACTGACTATTAAGCATTTATAACGGACTTAATTACATCATTCATGACATAATTGATCATGACGTCAGCCTACACGTGGCAATATTGTTGAGTATGACATCATATGCTTGATCGATAAACGGGATTCATCCATTGAGTATGATGTGATATATGTGAGTGACAAATCGGATCCCTCCATAGCTGACCAACATACAACAAGCCTTCCAGAGAATTACAAGTGGAACGAGTCTCCTCATTGCACTCTTACATGCAGTTGACCGTGACCCTTGTTTTCCAAATCATTAGAGTTCTTCATGACCCAAAGGATAACCAGCCACCAAAGTGTGCATGTGTAGTGAAGATCCCATTAGGCATAACATTATTTTACCTTTTTGATAACTTTGGCCTCTTGACCCCAATATAAATATATACTTCAACGCTACCTCCATGCCCACCCTCCCGCCTAAACATGTTTAAGATCCCTTCAGTAGAATGAGAGTTACTTCACCGGATACACACACCTGCATACATGCACATAAATGTGCGCACAGCCACGCTCACATGCACATGGCTATCTCAATATAGGAATCCAAACTGTCTGTCAAATATATGTCATAATGAATTACGTCACTTGTAGGTTCACGTCGCAATTATGTCATAAATGATGTATACAAGTCTGTCATAAACGGTTAACCCTTAGCACACTGATGTCAATATTATATCTTATAATGTATCAATAGCAAAGAAACTGGTGTTTATTTTTCAACAATTTTGGTGGATGATTTTGCTGTTTATGACAGCACCATCTTCCACCAAATTTGTTGAAAAATAAAGACCAGTTCATCTTTTACTTTAATTTGAAAATTTAAAATTTTGATATCAAAGTTGTAATGGTTAATAGTCCGTCAAATTGTACAAATTGTATGTCTTACCAGGCGTTGTTGCTACCTACAGCACGAAGTCATATTAGTTTCAAAATTTCAACGGCTTACCTGTATAGTTTTCTAGAAATTGCGATTCAGTGAGTTCAGGGTTTGATCGATCCTAACACGTGCAAAGCGTTGGCGGAGCTTATCTAGAGATAGGTAGGGCATAGTTAAAACTGGATCCATCATTGTTTTGTGACAATTGAGGGTAGCCTAATAAAATCGATCAATCTTTTTACAGGTGTTTAAGCCAGTGGTTGCGACAACATAGAACATGTCCCATGTGTAAAACGCAAATCCGACCTGTGTGGGCAGATGAACGAACGATATTAGTCATTTCTTCAACTGTGTCACACGTTTAATGTTGATCAGGTGCACAAGCAGGCGGTTGTTATTCTTTAAGATGCTTGGAGGTGATCAATAACAAGTAACCCTGTACTTCCAGCAGTGCTAGAAGACGGTGTTCTAGCAATGTGGAGATTGTATTGTGAGTTTGTGAGCTGAACATTGATGGATTCAATGTAAGCAGTATTATGATATTATAATCCACTTAATATCTATTAGTCAAAAATTTGCACCAAATTGATGTGAATATTGTACACAATTTCCACACCTATACTAAGTTTGTGCTCAATTTATATTGATTACTAAAATTATAATAATATACATGTAGCAGGGATTAAAAAGTATTTGTTCAGACATGTATATATCTATTATTCATGTATCTTTACTCTAAATCGATATAGCTATTGGAAGCATACAAGATATAAGGTTCCAAAATGTCGGCTACATCAGGAAGCCAGCATCGGTATTTTAAACCTCTTTCTTCCCCATCACTTACCATTAAAGACAACCTGTTCACGGATATTCACAGACGACTTCGTATGTTTCCCAGCATGCATCGATACCAGGGATTGAATTTAATGACACCCATCGAGTTGGCGAGTCGATCAACTTTCGATGCTAATCCATTGGAGGCAGTGCGAAATGGTGCCGATATTATTGCTATGGACATTATTCAGTGTTCTATTAATGTGAAAGTAAAGAGGGCCCCAAACAAGCATTGTAATGCGATGCGCACCATGGTTAAGGAGCTGTTATTTCGACACAATGCTGCCTTTAAAAGCATGATTCAGAAGCTGAATGTGACGCAGGACAAAGCGTTCATTATGTTTGTTGCTGTTGCAGATGAGATCTTTATGGATGGAATTATAAACTGGGGTAGAATTATAGCTGTGTATGCATTGGCTGCTACCTTAGCCAAGCACTGTCAAGATAAAGCTTTCGAAAACAATATCACAGATCGGATAGCTTTATATACAGGTAAGTATGTGGCTAATAAGCTTGGACATTGGATACTGGATAATGGTGGCTGGGAGGCGTTTTCCTGCTATTTCACTGATAAAAGTACACAGTCAGGAGATAAACTTTGGACAGGGTTGCTACTGACAGCCGTTGGAGCACTTGGTCTCGGGACATTGACAGCTATGACAACAGGTCAGTAAAGACCTCATATTACTCTTATTTCACGAACATAAGACAATACATGAATGTTTATTGGATAGACATGAACATCCGATTTGAGAATATAGGAATCCAGTTCTAGCTATCCCCCACCCATTTCTCATTAAGCCCCGCCCACTTTATTTACACATGTTGAAATCGATTTATAAAACTTTGAACCATGAATTCCCAGAATCCCAATTTCACGGTAATTATATACTAGGTACATGTAAACCTGAATATTTTGAAACTAATTTATCTGGGGACTGTTGCTGCCATAGGCAGCAACAGCGCCCAGTCAAATTAGTTTCAAAATATTCAACAGAATGTCTATTAAATTGTCAATTTATCAAAGAGATACAATACAATTCGTACAGTCATGATAGAGCTATACAGCATTATGATTGTGATGTCAGCTAACTGGTGATGTAATTGATTATGACATCAGATACTTGGGTGACAGGTCGCTTCCCTCCATTAGTCTGTTATCACAAATTGCAGGGAGATAACTCTTACGGTTTATTAATATACAGTTCATATACAATAGGAATACATATACAATAGGAATAGAAAGATTTTTTTAATATCTTGATTTAAAATACTATACATGTAGGAATAGAAAACATATTTGTGAAATATCTTGATTTAAAGAGAATTTATTTTTTTGGTACGTAAATTGGAGAACGATAAGATATGTGTCGTTTATATTTGTGTCTCCCATACCCATACACATACAAATATAGTATATAAATAAATCAATATATCAACAATAATTAATATTAAAATGTTATAAGAACTATAATATTCATAAATACTATGGTAGTGGTACAATATTAAATAACACAGTTTATCAGGATGTTATGATGTGTTAAACAGTTAATATTATTTTATAGCAGATAATAATATTCATTTTACTAGGTCGTGTGTGTGTGTGTGTGTGCGTGCGTGCGTGCGTGCGTGTGCGCGTGCCGATACGTGTGGGTGAAAAAGAGTAAGAGTGATGTGATTTTGAAATAATGTACCTTGACTGATATGTAATCTGAAATATCAAAGGTAAAAGAAGAATATACCATCTAATAAATTGTATTCTATATATAATGTGATTGTGCAACATTATTTGTATTTTTAAATGTGTGAAACTCGGTTAGCTTTGCTTCAGTTTGGCTTATATGGTAATTTAGTGCTGACCTTTCTGCTCACGTGTTAACCCTTTCAACGAAGAATTCATTGTATCATTTTCAAGGCAACCTTACAAGAAAACAGTTGAAAATTTTGAAATCAATTTATCTGAAAGCTGTCGCTGCTGGCAGCGGTCTTCCAGTCAAATTAATTTCAAGATGTTCAACGGAATAGGTTTTATTTCGTAAAGAATATAATTACCTTTTTCAGGATTTGTCGGTGAAAGGATAATTTGCCTTGTGCCTAGCCTGTTGGCAAGCAATAACTCGCAGTGAAATTAGAATCAAGATATTCTACATAATGTTTATTAAATTGTCACTTAATTCATAGACCTTTGTGACAGACTATTGCTACCTTTGTGTCGGATGTACGCCATTTTGATTGTGATGTCCGCTAACATGTGAGGCATGATCCGATCCTTCCACTATTATCTAATGTATAAATGTACACGCGAGCTCGGAAATAATGTAACGTGTTTGCAAAACAAAATAAAATGTACTGTAAAGTTGAGTGTTGAATATTTTGAACATAATTGGATTGGAAGAAATTGCTGCCTAAGGCAGCAATGTCTTCCAATCCAATTATGCTCAAAATATTCAACAGAACATTTCTTAACAACTAACATGTTTCTGTTTTTGTTTTGAAAAGTTTTTAGGTTATTTTATAAGCTGTAGTGTACATGTAAATGTGTTATAATACATTCGCTTACAGTATGTAATTTGCATTGTAAGTTAATATATTCAGGTATTCTGCAACAAACATTATATCACCACCCCATACCATCAGCTCGCTAGAGCAGGGCTGCCGGCACATTTTTGTATTAGTTTTAGCCACTCTTTACTGAGCAAGGTGTTTCAAGAAAATTATAATGTTTGCAGGTCAAGAGAAGACTACAAAATTGATAAAAATAGCGTTCTGTTGTCCTGCTAATGACAAATCCTTCAAGCCCACTGAGGCCGTTTTTGCGCAGTCTTGTCCGTCAAAGGATTAATTGTCAAAAAATAGGATCTGCAGTGTTGTTGAGCAATATCCATTTGCCGGTCTAGAGAAGGCTATTTTTGTAAGTTTACCACTTGAATGACTGGCTTGATTACCGAGCCAGGCATTCCATTTGTAAATTATAAAAATTAGTCTTCTTTTGGCCTGCAAATGGACATTCACTAATCAAAAACTTCAATTTTTTAAAATCATTAAAGGGTTAATTTTTTTAACTATATATACATTGTAGTAATGTAATGGTTTTATTCTCACTGAATTAACTCTATCAAACCTTACATCACAGTATCTCAATTACAAAGCCTCCATACAGATAAGCTGTTGAATATTTTCAACAGCTTCCTTTGAAATTAGTTTCAAAATATTCAGTTGTATCTATTCTCTATGCTATAGGGTTTTTAAGAAAATAGAAATTTTGTCTCCGTGAATGTTCATTTGCAGGCAGAGAGAAGACAATATTTGAAATTTACCACAGGAATGATTGGCTTAGTTATCGAGCCAGTCATTCCAGTGGTAAATTTTCTAAAATAATCTCATCTAATGTCCTTCAAATGGACATTCCTCAAGCAGACCTCCCACCCCCTACAGATTGTCCGTAGTTTGTACGGAAATAGAGTCCAAACTATGCGAGTGAAAATACGGAAATAAAGAATTGTGCAATTACGGTAATATGGACAAGGTGGTAAAATTACGAATTTCCATTTGTGGGTCTATAAAAATGGCGACAGCTTATCAAAACACGTTGGCTTCCATTATGGCAAGATGTGATAATTGCTCAATCTAGCCGGCATTTGAAAACAGCCCATAGCGTTAAAATGGCAGTAGAGTGCCTATGCTTATACAGGTACCTTTATTTTGGACATTTAGTCTCCATAAGGGACTCAATTCTTTTTTGATAATTGGAACAGAATTTGAATAGAGGCTAATTTATATATTTTTATGAGAAATGAAATTGTATTGGCTATATTAATCTGACACTTTATTCAACTACGTAATAGAATTATCATAAGTGCTATACGGCTATTCTATATCTATGAAACAGCCTGCCAAGATTCTCTAATCTTGTTAATCGGCATTTTTCGTCTTATTACAGCGTTGGATTAATAGAATGCGAAAGTTACACTATGCGAGAATCCCTGAAGTTTGTTTGTTTATTATGGCTACAGATATGCAATTCAACTATATAAATATACCGATGTCAATCAGAAATCATCCGTTCAAAGCATGAGAGAATCAAAATAATCTTTTTATGTATTGAATATAATAAGTCTAACGAAATATTGTAACATGAATTTCGTGGTAATATATATTTCCGTGATCGCGGTTGGAGATTTTGTACACAGTGGATTTCTGTCTTTGTTTTCCGAATTGGTGTCTAAATATAGAAAATGATCACCAAACTTCGCGGAAGTGTTCAGTGCAACCTGATAATGCTGCAATACGAGTAAAAAGCAGTTCAAAAGATATGTGTATAAGCGAGAATATACAGAAAGATGATCGGTTTTAATGAACAGAAAAAGGTGATACATACATGTATTGTATGCACATTGCAAATCAATAAAAAAAATTCTATCCTAAAATTTAATGGTAAATGAACTCGCACAATACTAGACGAATATATTTACATTTTGCGACCAGAATAACTGGCTATTCTTTTCTCGCCTTGTTTAAAATCATGTGTTTTACTGCTATTTTATCTCGCATTTTCACGAAGTTGAAAAAAAGAGATTTTGGGAGAGGAGGAAAATGACATTTGTGGTTATCCGATTTGAAAAAAAATGACACAGATGTGTGCTATGGGATGCTTAGGACTAGTCTGCATCAAAATTATATTGATTTTTTTAAAAATTTCCATTCTTTTAAAAATGTTTGAACATGGAATATTTTATGTGTCAAGAGTTATCTTTCTTGGCTGTGTTAAGGTTTTTTAAAACGACATTTTCACCCACAAGGGGTATCTGATTTAAAAAAAACCTTCACAGCTTTGTTCTATACCATGCTTAGGACCAGTGCACATCCAAAGGAAATCGACTTTGACATTTTTTCTGGAATTTTTCATTATTTGAACTCTGATTATTTTAAGGCTGATTTGTATGCAGGTTATATATCCTGGTTATGATTCTAGGCTGTGTTCAGTTTTTGTAAAACGACATTTGCACCCACAAGGGGTTATTAGATTTCAGTAAAACTTCACAGATTTGTTCAATACTATGCTTATGACCAGCCCACATCGAAAGGAAATTGATTTTCAAATTTTTTCCATATTTTTTTGGGTGTTTGGACTTTGATAATTTTAGGCCTGATTTGCATCCCGGTTATATGTATTATGCTGTGGTTAAGGTTTTTAGCTCACCTGGCCTGAAAGGCCAAGTGAGCTTATGTCGTGGCGACCATCCATTGTGTGTCCGTCGTCCGTCCATCAAATTTTCGTTTAAATGACTTCTCAAGAACCTCTGGGCCAATTTCAATTATGTTTGGCAGGAAGCATCCTTATGGCATAGGGATCCAAGTTTGTTCAAATGAAGCCGATCGGCCAATTAGGCCGGCAGCCATCTTGGATTTTGGCAGATTTTTAGAAACGTTTTTAAAAATCTCCGAAACCGCTTGAGGGATTGAAGGAAACCTCATGAAATATGATCTAGGGCAAGAGCTCAACCAAGTTTGTTCAAGGTAACTTAATTGGTCAAATAGTTTTGCAGTCATCTTCGTTGACCTAGCTTTAGCGAAAACAACTTCTTCTCCAGAACCGCTGAAGGGATCAGGCCAAAATTTGGCAGATATGATTGGGGACTAAGGGTCAGTATAGTTTGTTCAAGAGAAGTTGATCTGTCAAAAAACATGCCCGCCGTGGGCCAGTCAAAATATAGCATGTTTGGTGGCCATATTGGATTTTTTTATTTGATGGATTTTGAGGCTGAAATTGGTTTTATATAGGCTTTTGGGTATTCTGATCTCAAATTTGCAGTTTTCGAAACTGTCGGATAAATGGTTTGGCGGCAATCTTGGATCATTTTCCCGCCAAAAGCTCCCATACTAAAGCAATGGGAAATTAAAAATATCTTCTCGAGAACTACTGGGCCGATTTCAATTATATTTGACATGAAGCATCCTTAAGGCATAGAGATTCAAGTTTGTTCAAACAAACCCAATCGGCCAATTTGGCCGGCGACCATCTTGGATTTCGGCCAATTTTTAGAAATGTCTTTAAAAATCTTCTCCCAAATCGTTTGAGGGATCGATTCAGAACTCACGAAATATGATCTAGGGTGAGAGCTGAATGTTGTTCAAGGGAACTCGATTGACCAAATGGTTCAGCGGCCATCTTGGATGACCTAGTTTTCACAAAAACGACTTCCCCAGAACCGCTGAAGCGATCAGGCCGAAATTTGTGATATATAATTAGCAGCTAAGGGCGATTAATGTTTGTTCAAGAGAAGTTGATTCATCAACAAACATCGCCACAGTGGACCAATCAAAATATATTGTGTTTGGCAGCCATATTGGATTTTTTTATTTGATAGATTTTGAGGCCGAAATTCGTTTTATATAGTTTTTTGGGTATTCTGATCTCAAATTTGCAATTTTTGAAACTGTTGGATAAACGGTTTGGCAGCCATCTTGGATCATTTTCCCGCCAAAAGCTCCCATGCTAAAGCAATGGGAAATTTAAAATGTCTTCTCGAGGAAGCAGGAAGCATCCTTATGGCATAGATATATCATTTTGTTCAAACGAAACCGCAGGCCATCTTGGATTTTGGCCAATTTTTTAGCAATCTAAAAATCTTCTTTAAAACCGTTTGAGGAATCAATTCAGACCTCATGTAATATGATCTAGGGCAAGAGCTCACTCAAAAGTTTGTTCAAGGGAACTTGATTGACCAAATGATATATAGCGTGTTTGGCAGCCATATTGGATTTTTTTTTTTATTGATTTTGAGGCAGAAATTGGTTTTATGTATGTTTGTGCGTATTGTGATTTCAAATTTGCCATTTTCGAGACTGTTGGATAAAAGGTTTAGTGGCCATCTTGGATCATTTACCCGCCAAAATCTCCCATACTCAAGCAATGGGAAATTTAAAATGTATTTTCGCGACATCTTGGATTTTGGTAAATTTTTAGAAATGTCTTTAAAGATCTTCTCCAAAACCGTTTGTAGATCAATTCAAAACGCATGAAATATCATCTAGGACAAGAGCTGCACCAAGTTTGTTCAAGGGAACTTGATTGGCCAAATGGTTTGGCGGCCATCTTGGATAACCTATTTTTTGCCAAAACAACTCCAGAACCACTGAGCGGATTGGGCCGAAATTTGGGAGATATGAGCACTGAGTGCCAGTAAAGTTTGTTCACGGGAAGGAGCTTAGTCAGAAACATGGCTGAAGTGGACCAATCAAAATGTAGCGTGTTTGGCGGCCATATTGGACCAAATGTCCACAAACTCATTCAAAAAACTGCTCCTAAGCCACCCACCAATGATTTTGACAAAAATGCACAGTGTTCCAGGTGAGCGATGCAGGCCCCTTGGGCCACTTGTTTCAAATGACAATTTAATCAGCAAAGACTTGGTTTTGAAACTTGAAACCTTGGGAATGGTTATACATATTGGCAAGGATGTGCATGACACTTTTGGAATTTTGTTCTGACCCCGCCCAGGGGTCAAAAGGTCAATATTGGCCAGTAATTATCGATTGTAATGCAACTCATCCTAGACCATTTCGGATAGAAACTTGAACCTTTGGGGATGATTGCACATATGGCCACGGATGTGCATGACACTTGGAATTTTGGTATAACCCCAGGGATACGGTCCTGGGGGTGGGGACTCTGGGTAAAAAATTAAATTTATCCAAAGGTGGTCATGTCACATATCATTTTCAAGCCAATGATGAGTAGACTACAGTACAAGGAATTATTTTGATCTTGGGTCAAACTGAGGGTAGGGGCCGGCGTCAAAAGTGGGCACCAATCGATTGTAATACAACTCCTAGACCATTTCACATAGAAACTTGAAACTTTCGGTATGATTACACATAATTGCCAGGGATGTGCATGACACATTGGAATTTTGATATCGCCCTCAGGGGCAGGGGTGGGGAAAATGGTGGGCAGAAAATAAATTTTATCAAATGTGGTCATGTCACATTTTGAAGCTTGTACATGTAGTTAGTATATATGTAAGGACATTATTTTTTCGCAGAATATTTAGTCTTGGGAAGACCGGATCCTGCGGCAGCCGGATCCTGAGGTAACTTAAAACATGTGAGATATTGGTGACTTCTGATACCTCTTGTGAAGTTTGTAGTTAGTAGACTACAGTACAACAAATTATTTTGTTCTTGAATCAATCTGAGGGCAGTGGGCGGGGTTCAAATCGGCAATCTATTCTATATATGTACATGGCTGGGACATTATTTTTTCGCAGAATATTTATTCCTTGGTAGACCGGGTCCTGCAGCAGCCGGATCCTGCGGTAACTTAAAAATGTGAGATATTGGTATCTGCTGATCTTGTTACCGTAATCACTACTGAACTACTGAAAGGTTCCTCAAACTACTGAAAATCCACTACTGAAAGAGTGTGAAACTACTGAAAATCATGTTTTTTCACCCGCAACTACTGATTGCTTGAACTGGGGGTTGGCAGCTCTGCTCAAGGCCACTGCATAGCACGGTTTTGGCCAGCTTGAGCATAAAATGTTTAACCAGTAGTGAATGTTTGTAAACAGGCTTGTTACATCGCTTTAAAGATGCATTACATGTACCTCCGAGATATAAATAAATTTGGAAATTTTCACTATTTTTGCGGTAATATAATAGGGACAGTGTATTAGTAAATACTAATTTTTATACATATATTCAGACCCTGTCACACATATTTGTTCTTATTAGTTGTTTTTCTGGAAACTTGTGTGCGCATATGAGTTTTCAATTTAGGGAAGCATTGTGTTTTTAACGAAACAATCTAATTGGAAAGAACTCCGAAAATCTTAAATATATCCAGACAGTTCGCCGGTGACAGACAAAATACTAGCATCACGGCAATCAGATACATCAAAGAGCTACACTCCGGGATGAGTGAATCTGCAGAAAATTCTATCGGGACATCAAACAAATAAGTTGTATAATAATTTTCTTTATACAAGACCAGCGATGAATCGCAAGGCACCGCTAATTAGCGAATACGCTGGTTTCTCTGCGAAACGGAGATGCAGTCAGATTTGTGTTTACATTTTTTTTATTTGGGAAATTCATTATTTGCATCTTCTTGCATATTTAGTAGTTGTATATGTAAGAATTGATGTTAAAATGAGAGTATTGACCCACTGCAAGAGTCTTACGGACATGGTTCCATATATTAAATTTATACAAAGTATCTCTATCCACTTTAAGTTTGTGGCTACAATAGTTCATAATTTGAAAATAAAAGGTGTAATTTGCTAATTCTATTGGTAACTGTGTTGCTGCTGCACGACACCAGACAATACTTTCAATGATCAAAAACTCTTGACCTGCTGAATATTTTGAAAACAACTTTCGGTCAAATTTAAAAAGAAATATTTATCAGGAACTGACAGTTAATACTTTGCAAAACCCATGTGTCCCTGATAGTTGTAGAAACATCTTGCATTGAACTCCACATTTTTTTCAGAAGTTCTTTCCAGTTACTTACTCTCGGCCGTTTCTTTATATTTTGCTTACATTAAGCTGAGTTGCATTTTATTCAGCATCCGATAATATACCAAATTCTGAGTTTTATAAATATATATATATACACTGTATATATATATATTCATTCTCGTCTACCATTCAAGATGCTTTAATAATTATCGCACTCTTTTTAGTGATACTGTACATTATTTGTGTAATGATTAACTTAATTATTCTACATATATGTAAGTCTTCAAACATGTCTAAAATTACTTATTGTTGGTGATAGGTATTGTATAGATCTATGTACACTAAACCCTCTCTAAATAGCCCTTTGATAGTCAGGATTTGTCAAGAAACCTAAGCTATTTGAAAATTTACCACTTACATTGTAACTAACTGGCTCGGTTATTAAGCCTGATTCTGAGTCGTAAAATTTCAAAGACAGTCTTCTATTGGCTGGCAAATGTACATTTCTCAAGATGACTGCAAATGCCTCTTTTCAACCGCTTGACCATTAAAGTGTTAACCCTTTCACTGACGAATCCCTGAAGAAGTTTATTCTTCACGATATAAAACTTATTGTTGAATATTTTGAAATTAATTTGACTGGAAGCTGTTGTTGCTGCCTAAATTAGGAACAGACAAAGGCACGAGGCAGTCTAACGGTAAATTTAAAACACAGTGGGGAGCGCGGCACTTGTGAATTTGAGAGAATCTCTGTCTCGGGATGGTTTTTCTAAACATTTCACATTATAAAAATTCAGCCCCCCCCCACAGCCAATTTCGGTCACGTTAAACATAATAAAATATTTTACAGATGTTACATTATGTGAGAAATATTATTATTTTGGGGTTTTTAAAAATAATTTTTTTAAATAATTTGATTGAAATCAATTAGTGCTTGAGGCAACAATGGATTCTGGGTAAAATACCTTCTAGACAATTATGTTCAGTGACTTCAGAATCCAACATCATGGTTTTTCAGTTGAAATTTATTGCAAATGACATCAGGGATCAGGAATTTTCCACGCGGAAGCAGGTGGCCGCTCTACATACACTACCACGTGACGCTTCGGTGCGTTTTGCTTATCAGTAATACGCTAAAGTCAAATTGGCCCGTGGTCAAATTAACTTCAAAATATTTAACAGTTTTCCCATATGTTTTTCTTGACAATGAGATATGGGGAATTCTTCTGTGAAAGGGTTAATTCTCAGTGGTCAAAGGAAATGTACATTTTCATCCCACTGGAATGACTGGCTCAATAGCTCGGCCAGTTATTCCAGTCTGTGGTAAATAAAAATAAAATCTTAATCTCTTGATCTGCAGATGGGAAAATTGGAACCTTTCTTGACCAAATTTGACCAAGAGTGTGCTAAACGACCACCTTCTGGAGGAGAAACATTTAGTCACAATAGGCAGGTGGTCTTAAATCTGCCTTTTAGAATTAAAAGATGATGATTTTATTAAAAAAACAAGTGACATTTAAACCACCTGGCTAACAGAACCACTGTGTCTTGTCTCGAAAGGTCAGGTGATATCTTGAAGAAGTTTCACTGAATGTTTTGATGAATGTATAATTTGAGTTCACACTTATATTTACAAGAGTGCATTTGATCTAGCATGGTAACCCTTTAACTGTCTGTGCTGCAAGCCAACAGACAATAATTTCAATGAGCAAAGACTGTTGCCTTGCTGAATGTTTTGAAAACAATTGACTGAAAGTTGTTGGTGGCTTAATTTCAATGAGCAAAGACTGTTGCCTTGCTGAATGTTTTGAAAACAATTGACTGAAAGTTGTTGGTGGCTAAGCCACCAACAACTTTCAGTCAAATTGTTTTCAAAATATTTAGCAGGTCCAGAGATATAACACTTCGAATATGACGTTTGCAAAAACTCGGCTTGACTTTCTGAATATTTTTAAAATAATTTGCCTGAAAGTTGCCACCAACAACTTTCAGTCAAATTGATTTCAAAATATTTAGCCGTTGCAGAGATATAACCCTTGGAATATGTTCTACAAAAACTCAGCAGTTGGACAGTTAAATGGTTGAGATAAAACTATATACATGTACATCTTTATGTATGTGATATAATAAATGTATATTTTTAAATTAAACTGTCTGAAGAATCTTACCTTATCAAGGGTTAGCCCTTTCAACCATAGTGATCCGATAACACATCATTCTCGAGGTTGTAGGAAATACCCCGTTGAATATTTAGAAATAATTTTACTGGAAACCTTTACTTCCTCAGAGGAAGCAAATTTATTGAAAATATCTATGATAAAAAGTCAAATATAGCAGACAGTCACCAGCAGATATGTTG
The DNA here is from genome assembly GCA_034401795.1 of Chaetoderma sp. LZ-2023a. Taxonomy (NCBI): domain Eukaryota; kingdom Metazoa; phylum Mollusca; class Caudofoveata; order Chaetodermatida; family Chaetodermatidae; genus Chaetoderma; species Chaetoderma sp. LZ-2023a. The sequence continues at coordinate 83,034,725 of CM067369.1, read as the reverse complement.
GAAAAGTAGTTTTCATACAATAGTTTTTGTCTTGATTTGAACAACCACCGCTAGTTCGGTAGTCTGTCTAAGCAATGCCAATGGTGATACATTGTTAGCTCACCTGGTCCGAAGGGCCAAGTGAGCTTATGCTATGATGGGTCCATCAATGTGTCCATCATCCGTCAGTCAAATCGCTTCTCAACGGTTTGACCGATTTCAACCAAATTTGGCTGGAAGGATCCTATCCTGGCACCCTCCGGAACATCTATTCACAATTTTGATTGGTCAATTTTTTGGTTGAAAATTTTAGATTTTATGAGAAATTTACAGAAATTTGTCAAAATTCTACTCCTTAGCTGCTTAACATACGTAAACAAATTTGGCTAGACAGACTCTATTGTGAAACTCTTGAATTTTTGTACAAAATTTTGATTGGTAGATTTTCTTT
>CM067369.1:82361795-82429295 GCA_034401795.1 Chaetoderma sp. LZ-2023a | reverse complement strand
ATCACACTATCAATTACCAGCTCTGTGCGTGCGTGCGTGCGTGTAGGTGCGTGCGTGCGTGAATGAGTGAGTGTGTGCGTGCGTGCATGCGTTGGAGGGGTGGGGGGGGGGGGGGGGGTGGCTGGGGGGGGGGGGGGGGGGGGCAACAGCACCATTAGTTATACGGTGTAACTTTATTTCACGAATGCTGGCCCGCTAATGAAGGATTCGATTTTTTTCATCAATTATATGATGTCATAACCAACTACGTGGCGCGTAGGATCATGTCATAATCATAAATGACGTCACGAACAGATAATTGATGGCGGACTAAGCGTTGTTGACCGAATTGTATGTATTTACTATTTAATCAACATGCTTTTGAATATTTTGAAACTAATTTTACTGGGCGCTGTTGCTGCCATAGGTAGCGACAGCGCCCAGTCAAATTAGTTTCAAAATATTCAACAACTTACCTGTATAGTTTTATGGAAAGTGCGATTCATGGAGTGCAGGGATCAATCGATCCCAACACGGGCTAAGTGTGGGTGAAGCCTAACCCCTCTTGCGTCAACTTAACAAGTGACCAAAAAACTACTTTGCCGTGGTCTTCAGACATGGCTATCTGAAAGGCATATAGAAGAGTATTTCTGAATATTTACCACTAGAATGACTGGCTCGGTAACCGAGCCAGTTATTCTAGCGGTAAATTTTCAAAAATACTCTTCTCTCGGTCTGCAGATAGACACTGGCTAAGTAAAAACTGTAATTTTTTACAATTACCCCTTTAATGGTCAAGCGGGCGAAAAAAAATTCAGTGGTAAATTTACAAGAAAATCTTCTAAATTTAAAATATCTTGAAAAATATTGACCATCAAAATGTTTAATCGATATATAAAGTAGTATTTTGAGCGCTTTGAGGCGCTGTTGACACAAGAGTGGTTAACTGGGGAGGGGGGGGGGGTAGGTAAAATGGATTCCCACATTGTATGTCATTGCACGTAAAGAAAAACGTGTTATCTGGCCATCGCACAATACGCGACCAACAGAGGAATACATTTCTAGCTTCACCACCCTATCCCCAGTTTCTAGCTAAGCTCTGATAACTTTGTACGAGTATCGGAATCGATTCGAAACTTGGGAACATGAATTCCCAGAATCTAAATCTCAGGATAAGTATACAGGCAATGTTTTGAATATTTTGAAATAAATTTGTCTGAGAGCTGTTGCTGCCTATTTACTTTTAAAAATGTTCAACAGAATTATTTTTAAATTGCAAATTCCCCAAAGATATACTATTTCAACATTGTCGCAACGAACTTTACACGACTTTCATGACGTACATACGCCATTCTGATTGTGACGTAAGATAATTCAGTGACAGATAGGATCCCTCCATTGGTCAATATAAATAGACGGTCCAACATTTGAAGATCAAATATATATCTGCCAATCATCATATGGAATTAGCCAATGTTAGATTCTAATCTTTAACGATTCGCTTTAACTGCGATAACCCCTGAACCAGGACATTCCAGAATCCGACTTTCAAGGCATCTATACAGATACGCTGTTGCATATTTTAAAACCTATGTCGTGGACATGTTGATGTCATAGGCAGCAACAGATCACAGTAAAATGAGTTTCAAAATATTCAACAGAATATGCATTAAATTGTAAATTCTTCTTTCTGGTTCAAGGTGTAAACGCTTTGTGGCCTACACTCCGAAATTAAAGCTAATCGAACGCTTGTATTTGATAAAGGTCGTTGGCACTAATCCGTCTTATCCTCAGACGAATTGTAGTCCTAGCAATGTAACAGCGGTGGCGAGAAATGGAGGAATAGAGCTTTAGCTACGCCCCGCCCATCTTTAGCTAAGCTCCATCCACACATCGCACGTCTTGGGATTGATCGATCCCTGAACTCCCTGACTATCAATTTTCAGAAAACTTTACAGGTAAGCTATTGAATATTTTGAAACCAATTTAACTGGGCGCAGCGCCCAATCAAATTAGTTTCAAAATATTCAACAGCATGTTGATTAAATAATTAATACATACAATTCGTGCAACAACGTGACTAATGTGAATAGGTGCTGTTGCTACCTATGGCAGTAACAGCCCGCAGTTAAATTAGTTTCAAAATATTTAACAGCAAGTTTATTAAATAATAAGGACATACAATTCGTACAACAACGGTTAGTCTGTGATCAGTTAAGCGTTCGTGACGTAATTGATTATGATGTCATCCTACAAGTCACGTAGTTAATTATGATTTATGATTATTATGAGTTAATTATGATGTCATGTGATTGATGGATAAACTGGAATCCTCCATTCAGATTGTCCGGTTGTAAACTCTGGAAATACCGTTTACACGGGAATATTCCGTTTGAATCGAAACAAAGAAATGTAACTAATTCTTCACGAATGCTCATTTATCTAAATGGCGTGCAAGGTGGTCATCTTTCGATAAGTATGGCTCCGATGCGTGTTAGCTATGGTGTTCAACAAGAAAAACCGAAAGGTGCGGTCTGTAAGTTGTCCAAGAAGTTATTGGTTTGATTGGCGTCTATCAAGTCCCTGATTTCAGGTCCCATTCACGCCATAAGCTGGTTTATATTTCAGTATATTATTAGTAACTTCCCCATCAGTCAGGCTGGTACCCATTATACTTCTGGGCGGAGCGAGGCGACGGGTAGTGAAGGAGATTGCCTATGTTTGCACCGATTGCTCGTCTGTCACTCGATCGCCTGAGAGCCGAGCGTGATTTGAATCCCGCCCGGCTAATTACCGACTGGGCGACCATGGCAAATCGTCTCTCCTCGGAAGCTTATGGTACTGACCTAATAAAAAACGAATTTCTAAAAGCATCGAAAGGACTTATGCTATAGCTATATACAAGATTATTTAACGCAATTTTGGAATCCGGATATATACCCGAAGAATGGACAAAGGTATTATATTACCATTTTATAAAAATAAAGGAGCAAAGGCGGACCCTGAGAACTATCGAGTTGTCACGCTGCTCAGCTGCTTCTCGAAGCTATTTACCACAATTATCATTAACCGACTGACGGCATATACAGACCTGATCCACTTAATTGGGGAAGAACAAGCTAGTTCAAACTTTAATTGCCATTTATTTATCAAGGCGCAAGGGATTGTACTGTGCCTTCGATTGTACCTTCGTTGACTAAAAGAAAGCGTTCGATACAGTTAACAGAACCCACATTTGGACTAAACCATTGCCCAATAACGTAAATGATAAATTGTTTTTATTGATTTTTAATCTTTATAATGATGCTAAATCGTGTGTCAAAGATGCCGTGAAACACCCACTTTCTGATTTTTTTCACTTGCTCTATAGGCGTGCGGCAGGGTGAAACTTGTCCCCTCTACTCTTTGTACTGAGGAAGCACGATGTCCACAACCCACAATGGGTCTTCCGCAATTAGACAAATGGCTACAGCAATCAACAAAATCACAGATTATCTAATTTATCTACTCTATTTATTCTATTCTATGCCGACGATACAATACTACTGGCAGAATCTCCTAAAGAACTACAAAATGCATTAGATGCATTAAACAAGTATTGCCTAACATTCTAATGTACTAATATTCGCGAGAGGTAAAATCAGAAAGCTGACACAATTTAAGCTGGCTGGGTAACGATGATGTGGGGATCGTCCATGATTATGTATATATGGAGTTAAATTAATATATAATGGCACGTTCACCAGAGCCATCAAACATAACTATGATACGCCAGTAGGGTCATGTTTTCACTACTTGCAGAAGCCAAAAGACTTCACCTGCCTATCGATATAGCCCGTTGACACAATGACCGGTCCTATTCTTCTCTATGGGTGTGAAAATTGGTGTCTTGTCAACATTAACCTTGTCGAAAAACTTCATAAACGCTTTTGTAAAACTCGCATGAGTGTAAAAAATACTACTCATACAGCGATGGTCTATGGTAAATTCGGCCACTATCCTTTACGTATAGCGATACTTAAAAGAATGGTACTATTTTGGACACAATTAATAACAGGCAGGGAATCCAAAATTTCATATTATCTGTATAGATTACTACACAATCTTTTATCAAATAACACATATCAGTGGTCATGGATGCTGCATAGTAAAAAGGTGTTAGATAATACCGGCCTGTCGATGTTATGGACAAATCAAAACCCTTGCCATACAGACCGGCTAAAACGAGTTTTAAATCAACAGCTCTCTCTGACTAGTATATGCAAGAATGGCGTGCGGAAATCTTCAATAGCAAATTATGCATCACATATAGGATTTTCACAGATGTAAAATTCGAAAAATAACTAATCTCTCTCCCAGAACAACTATCAAGAATACTCTGGAAATTTCGAACCAGCAACCACCGACTACCGATAGAAGAGGGAAGGTATGCAGGTATCATTCGCAGACATGCCCATTTATGCAATCTATGTGATCTAAACGTACTGGCCGACGGATTACACTATATAGTTGAATGTCCTGAAATAAATGCAGAGAGAAGAATGTAGCTTCCTAATACAGTATTAAATAATATAATATACAATATTATACAGTTCGCCCAAATATACATAAAATGTTTCGACTTTTCAATACCAAAAACCGCAAAACAATACTGGCTCTCTGTAACTATATTGACGTCATTATGAATAAGTTTAAAAAGAAGAAATGAAGGCCTTGTCCCGGCGCGTAAGGCTTGCAGATCTAGCTATACCTATTGCTCCCACACATCTATGCACGTCTCAGCGGGTGACGGTGGCAGTAGTACTAATAGTAACTATACAGTACACCATACTACTCGCCGCCGTCATCATCATCATCATCATCATCATCAGTTTACGATCACCATGCACTATCATCACCTTTTATTTATATAAGCGTTATATGAGCCTCATACAGCAACACCTTTCAGTCAAACTGTTATAGAAATCTTCAGCACTAAATGGATTGTTTGATTGTAGGAGCAGAGAATGTACTAATATTCAGTAGGAAATGTGACGTTGTATAACATCATTGCAATATTCTTTACTAATCACCAATAACCTTTAGCTAAGCCTCAAATTTGTTCAAGAATAATTTTATTTTCTCATAGAAAATGCCCATCTGGGGACCGAGATATATTAGTGACTGTCTCGGCTATCGAGCCAGCCATTCTGGTGATAGATTTTCAGAAGTAATATTACCTTGGTCTGTAGATGGGCACTGCATAACCTGTTTTTCTTTCGTTTGAGGGATAAAGAGTTTACCAGTACAGACCCGAAATGACAAATTATTTATGTCAGATCCAACGAATATTCCTTTCAATATTTTGAAGCTAATTTGACTGGGAGATATCGGTGTCTAAAGCAGCAAGGTATTCCAGTCACATTATTTCTAAATATTCAACAGCTTTCCTGTATAGGTGTATTGAAATTGCGACACTGGAATTTCAAGGGCTAATATATCAATGAGATCGATACAACTATTAGTACTAGCCGAGTAACCCTTGTACACACACTGCAGGGCCATCATTGCACCTTGTTGAACGGACGGATCATTGAAATACAGTAAAACCTATAAGATTTACTTATATATATATAACATATGTAACCGCCATTATATGTATATTTCATGTATATATGTTTCGTACACTTCTGAAGAAGTTACCGAATAAACTTAAAATTGAAAATTGGAAGTTGTCCATGAATGGCGTTGCTTATAACGTGTAGGGACACGGCCGACAAAAGTGTTACACTTGTTGGAGAGGCAGGCATTACGATGAGGACTCATCTCATGCTCTAAAAAATAAAATGGTGGGAAAGGTGATTGGGGCTATTTTTACAAAATGGTGGTTCATGTACAGAAATAATGTTATTCTTTCGTCCAAAAAGTACAGAATGATTTTATTAATACTATATAGTTTCTAGATAACTTAAACATAAAAGAATGTGTTCAGTACATCATAATCAACACACTATGTTATAGGGCTAGTGGCTATGGTGTTATTATTTGTTCCCTAAGGTCACTGATTCAAACTCCGATTCACTGACTTTCATTTTCCATTTGTGGACAGTAGTTTAACCTTTATTTCTGTACTTTCACTTCCCACTAGAGGTACTACACACATTTCCCACCATGCATTCTTTGGAGCGTGGGGTTTTATTAGTCCCCTTGAATCCCAACTTTCTTAGCCGTGTCCACATCCGACCCATTTTTCGAGTTAAAGATATATATTCACAGCAAAATGCTCGAAGATAAATTTGTTTAAATTGTATACTTTTAGAGGCTTAAATTGTGTACCTCAGTCTAATGAAACGAAATAAATCTTACCATATGATGATTTCTTTCCATACAAATTATTGTAATTTTTTAATTGCGAACTTGAATTAGGCACGTGACTCTAATTTAAATTCACAACCTTAAAAATTATAATAATTTATACGTAATGAAATCATCATATGCTAAGAGTTTTTTCGTTTCATTACATCAAGGCGCCGCCCATTTTAAGCCTCTAAAAGTAGACAATTTTGACAATTTTATTTTAAAGCATTTAGCTATGAATATGCACCTTTAACCATATTAATCTGATGTTTTAACAAGCACAGTTTGTGATTGTCCCTGGTATTTACACTGACAAAGATCAGTGCATGGCAGACTTCTTTTATCACATTTACAACGTGCACATCCATGCACAGATGTGCACGATCACTTGATAAGCTATGTGCACACCTTAGATGCTTCGGGTAGAGTCATCCACAATGGTTGCCAGAGTCTGGTAAACCAACCCCCACTTATCAGGTGTTGGAATATTCATGTGTTGGAATATCAGCCATTTCACTTTGACATCTTAACCAGATACTGTTTTGATAGATACACTACGTTTGACATAAAGTAGCAAAGCATCCTGAGTCGGTGGTATGTTTGTTCTGCACGATTTCTTTCTTGTCAAAAAGCTCACATCGTGCTTCATTGACCTTCTGAAGTTGACTTGTTTCGTCATAGATTACAGCAGTCAAATGGTCAATATGTCGGAATGGTTTAGAAGAATCGACAGGAGCAATTGGGTGGTAACACATATACAGGAATGCATTTGTTGCTGCTGAGTAACATTTCTAGCCTTCTTATACACTCTTCTTTCATTTCCCGCAAAATGTAGATGTTGTGTGGCACTCAGAATAAACGTGGAGTCCAAGCAGGCTACGTGAATCATTCGCCTGAAGATTAAAGCATATGCTGTTGATGTGCTAGTAAGAAAAGCTCTATATTTGGATGTATATCTCTAAACATGAAAAAATCGTCCAGTGTGCGAATTAATACTCTAGTCGTTTTATATTCAAGGGCATAAATTAAATGAACCACAACTCGTGTGTCTGCTGCTTCTACGGAACATTTAGCCATTGTTGGACCAGTTCCATTTGATCTTACATCCGTACTGCCAGTTATCAATATTACTTTGCCTTAAGGAAAGTCACCTTCAATAACCTCTTCAGAAAGGAGGCAAGGTAGTTTCTCCTCATTCCTGGAATCTTTTAGAACATTGCTCTTCTTTTTCAGAATCTTGGTTTTGGGCACTAATCCTAAACACGACTGTCATTGTCGCATTTTGTGTCCTGTGCAACCACTGATGCTGGTAGACGAATACATACCCTCTAACGAAGTCAACTCCCGAAGCATTCTGCAATTCCTGTTTTGAAAATCACCAGTATGAATGCATTCCCGCATGGTCATTGCACGGCATGTGCGATGCTGAAGAAATCCACCAAAGATTTTTAAATCAAAATTATTTTGCATCAACACGGGTATCAAATCATGTCAATAAGTCGGAGTTGGTTCCTTGGTGAATGGACCGTTCCAGTTTTAGCTATGCCGCTCCCATCTCTAGCTAAGCTCTACCCACATATAGTTTTTGTTGGGATCGATCGATCCCTAATCTCCCTGACTATCAATTGCCAGAAAACTATACAGGTAAGCTGTTGAATATTTTGAAACTAATTTGACTTGGTGCTGTTGCTGCCTATGGTATAAATCGAGTCGTTCATGCTGTAAGTGATTATGACGTCATCCTACGCGTCACGTAGTTGATATTGACGTCATATGACGGATTGATAAACAGGAAAGAAACATTTTCCCTGTGACATAGACTGTTTCACAAGCCTCTGAGTTATAAGAGGTTTGAATTTGCCTTGCGTTTGAGTGGCTTGAACAAGGAAATCGAACTTCTCTGTATAACGCTGTCAATAGCATTGGTTTGGTCAACTAAATGTTTGTCCTGAAACTAGTGTAATGTTCTCGTCCGAGTTGTCCAATTTGCCAGACAGTTTCTACGACGGACTCATCAAGACAATATCTGGAATGAAGGACTAACAACCTAGGACAGTTATCACTAAATTGATTCCCGTATTCTTCTTCTTCTTCTTCTTCTTCATCTTCTTCTTCTTCTTCTTCTTCTTCTTCTTCTTCTTCGTTGAAGTCGCATGAATTAGAGCTCTCCAATTTCACTGTGTTTTCGCGTGATCGTCAACAAACAGTTCATTAAACAGATCACCGAAAAAGTCACCTAGCAAAAAGCGTCAAAAAAATCCAATTGAATAATCCGTTCGAAGTTTTAAATTATGACAGTGATGAGGAAATCCGTCCAGCTACCCAGTCGCAAAACGGACACAATAATATTAACGTTATTAGTGCCAAAAATGTTAACCAGGATGATCAACATGAGTGTGGTGATAACGCAAAACATGTAGACGTTCACCGGGAGGCGGAGATGACAAAAGATGACGTCATGACTGCTGCCGTAGTAAATGAGGCGCCATCGTCAGTCTTTACAGAGGGGCCTGTAATTTTGTCTAGTGATCGTGGTGACACCCCAATTCCAGTGTTAAAACCAGGACACGATCCTTGCGAGGATGTGAGGGTATTTGCCGATGCGGGTGAGATGCTACCAGTCTCCCAAGAGACTTTATTGATGAATTCTTTTGAAGAGGACAGTTCCGAATGCGACACCATGTCCATTGTTTCGGAGATGTCGGATGTCGGCGAGTTAGAAGATTCAAGGGAGACAACTCTGTCCCTTGAAGATGTAAAAATGTTCGTCGAAAGCATAAAATATAGCAAGAAGGTTATAGAAAAGTGTAGGGATTTTCAGTCCAACTTTAAGATCCTAATTCATCAACTAATCAGGTTAAAAAAGCAATCGAATACTGATCAGCCCATGAAATCCCGTATTTGTAAAATAATTACAAAGTTACACCGTAGCCAGAAAAAATGAAAAGGTGTCCATTTTGTATTTGTAGTTTTTTGAAGTACTTTACTGTTTAAGCATTTTAACACTGATTACTCATGGCTAATTTTATTGTACTCAATTTTATCTTAATATTTTATATAATGGCATCTCTTTCATTTGTATCCTTAAACACGAGAGGTTGTCGCGATTCTTTCAAAAGATTTCGCATGTTTCATCAGCTGCGTTCGGAACTCAAAGCAGATGTAGTATTCTTACAAGATATTCATACGAGCAGGTCTGATGAATCTGTTTGGAATCTATTATGGCGGGGTAAAACAGTTTTCTCACATCTGTCCAAAAATAGTGCTGGGTTGGCAATTTTATTTAGACCTAATTTAGATGTGACTCTGTCTGAGACGAAAACTATTGTACAAGGAAGAATTTTGCATGTTACTGTTAAAATGAAGGATTTTAATTTTTATTTAATTAATTTGTATAATCCTACAGAATGCGCAGATAAACTGAGATGTATTGAATCTCTGAAAGCTCATATTGCGTCACTAACTCACCCGTATCCTATAATAATTGGTGGCGACTTTAATTGTACTTCGGACCCCACGATTGACAGAACATCGGCCGTCGAACCTCACCTGTCAGCCGCTGATGCTCTGCAATCAGTGGTAAGTTGCCATGATCTCATAGATACATTTCGCTACCTTCATCCCCATGCAAAAACATTTACCTGGAAACGATCAAATGAAACCGCATCTAGAATTGATCATTTTTATATCTCTAATTATTGCAAGCAGACTCTGACCATGATTTTGTTATGTGCACCATTCTTTGTAAAAACAGCAAACGAAAGAGTTCATATTGGTGCTTAAATACATCTCTCTTAAAAGAGTCACAGTATTTTAATTTGATAACTGATTTTTAGAAGAGCTGGCGGGAAGAGAAAGTGAATTTTGATTGTTTACATGACTGGTGGGACATGGGTAAAAAGCACATAGCTACCATATCGCAGCGTTATTCCCGTAAACGCGCTGAAATCTTACGTGAGAAAAAATTGCAATTGGAATCTGAAATAGATTTATTATCTTCCATGCCACAGAATAGTGATGATATAAGCCGTCTGTTAGAACAAAAACGATATACATTAGATGATTTACTCAAACATCATGCTAGAGGCGCATGGGTAAGATCACGATTTAAACATCTCAATGAATCTGACAAACCTACTGAATATTTCTTTAATTTAGAACATAAACAAGCATGTAATCGAACGATGTCACATCTAACGCTGCCAGATGGTAGGGCTGTAAACAACGAAGTCGAAATAATAAAGTATGCTACTGAATTTTATAGCGCATTATATAGTAATGCACCAGTATGTAAACAATCAGAGAATGCTCTTTTAGCAAATCTCCCCCAGGTGAGCGAAGCATCAAAAATGATTTAGACAAAGTACTGATTCTGTCGGATTTTACCAATGCTGTTAATAAAATGAAAAACAATAAGAGTCCTGGAATTGATGGCTTGCCGTCAGAGTTTTATAAAACATTTTGGGAAGTTATTAAACAGGATCTTTTAGACGTTTTTAATCAGGCAATTGAAGATATGATTTTACCTACATCTTGTCGACGCGCTGTCATAACTTTGCTTCCGAAGAAGGGTGATCTTAGTTTGATAACCAATTGGCGACCTGTCTCTCTCCTATGTGTTGACTTGAACATTTTTTCAAAAGCCTTATATACACCTGTGCAAAAGTTAAGCACCAGCAAAAACAATAGAACGTAGAAACATGATGGTACAACTAGGCTGCCATACTTTTTGTCCCCGCGTTAGCTGACATAATTCCAAGTACGAAATGCACATGCATGCATGACTTCACGCCGCTTGATGTCCGTGCGTGGCGGGAAACAGCACACGTGTTCAGTTATGTAAAAGTCCAGTTTGAGGTGTAGAACATTATATACCGATTTAGGCGACAAGATTAGGAATTTTGTGTTCATGACCGTGGTTTATTTGTACAGAGAGAATTAGCTCTTGATTGTGAACCGCTATGGCAAGACGAAGGTTAAGTGATCGTGTGAAATGGCAAATCATAGGCATGCATACCACTGGTATGTCATGCAGAGAGATTGGCAGACAGCTGAACATTAACCATACTGTAATCAGTCGTTTGATTGCAAAACATGGGCAAACTAACGAGGTGAAGGACAGGCCTAGATCTGGAAGACCGAAGAAGACTACTGCCCGTGATGATCGAGCCCTAGTACGCCTTGTTAGGAGATCTCCATTCACCAACAGCAGAGTGCTCAGCCAGCAATGGGAAACGCGCAATAGAGTGTCAATGTCTACCGTCAAAAGGAGACTGTATGCTGCTGGCATGAAAGCTAGGAGACCTGTCAGACGTCCTCTCCTCACTGCACACCACAAAGAGGAGCGTCTGAGATGGTGCAACGAAAGAAGACACTGGAACATGAGATCCTGGAGACGGGTACACTGGTCCGATGAAAGTCGGTTCCTGCTTCATGCCACAGATGGTTGAACTCGTGTATGGAGGTCCAGACGCACGGTGTACGACCAACGTAACATCATGGAAGAAGTTCCATTTGGTGGAGGTTCCGTTATGATATGGGGGTGCATCTCATTTGATTGTAAGCTGGATCTGTTGACTGTACCTGGAACACTAAATGGACAAAATATCAAGATTCCATACTGGATAGAGTTGTGGTCCCTCATTTTGTAAATCATGCATCTGGAACCCACCCTATATTCATGGATGACAACGCCCGACCACATCGTGCTAGAGCTGTGCATGAATACCTCCGCCAGAATGCCATCGAAACCCTACCATGGCCAGCAAGGAGCCCTGCCATGAACCCTATTGAGCATATCTGGGACATTCTGGGAAACATGGTGAGAAGGAGGGATCCTCCTGTGCAGAACCTACAGGAATTAACAGACGCACTCCATCTTGAATGGCAACGAATACCACAATGGCGTATCAGTCGGTTGGTGACCAGCATGAGACGTCGTGTCCAGGCCGTCATCCAGGCACAAGGTGGATATACCCGGTATTAATAATGACAGTCTCAAACTCGTGCACAGATGTTAAACTTCGTTTTCAGACACCATTAATGACAATCTAGCCACGTGTGTCAACTGTAGGGCAATAGTTGTCAGTTGTGTCAACGTAACCATATTCAGGCCTCGTTTTCAAGTTCAAACAAAAACATACAGTGTTTCCCCACCATCATAATCAGCATTCCTCTAGTTGCATTATTACCTCTTGCACTAAGATGGATGGGTACATAAATGTTTATGCTATTGCTTTCTTCATAGCACATGAATATACCCTCGCATGTGCGTAAAAATAGGGTGGTGCTTAACTTTTGCACAGGTGTATATAATCGTATAAGTACATGCCTAAATGAAATAATACATATAGATCAGAGCTACTGTATTCCGGGTCGTAGAATTTCTCATAATATTCGACTAATATCGGATGTTATTGACTATTCAAATTGTTTAAATTTGCCTCTTGGTGTAGTGGCTCTGGATCAACAGAAGGCGTTCGACAGAGTCAGTCACACATATTTGTTCGATACTTTAAGTGCATTTGGTTTTGGAGATCACTTCATTCGTTGTATTCGCACGCTCTATAGCAGTAATTTTAGCATTCTAAAAATAAACAATTCGCTCTCCGCTCCGTTCGCTTTCAAGCGTGGGATCAGGCAGGGCTGTTCTCTCTCGGGCGCTCTGTATGCGATTTGTATTCAACCTTTGTTGTGTAATTTGCGATCTGAAACGGGACTAAAGGGGAGAGCACTGCCTGATGCTACGGGTGAAAGAGTTGTCTGTTCTGCTTATGCAGATGACATTACAGCGTTTCTTACATGTGAGGCGGATTTTCTATCATTGAGCTATTGGTTAAGATTATATGAAGACGCTTCAAATGCAAAGGTTAATTACGAGAAAACACAAGGTCTCTGGGCGGGTTCTTGGCATAATCGCACTGACCAGCCATTGGAGATAGTGTGGAATAACACTGGCCTGGTCTTTCTAGGCGTTCATATTGGAAATTCGGAAAATTATTCGAATATAAATTGGGATTCACTAGAAATAAATGTGAATAAGAAACTTGGTAATTGGCTTAACTTATCTAAAGCATTGTCACTGAAAGGCCGAATTATTGTAACTAACCTATTAGCTGCTTCCCAGCTTTGGTATAAATTTGCGGCCCTGAACCCACCCAACGTTCTGGTCAATTCAATTCAGAAGCGACTGGTTAATTTTATTTGGCAGGGAAAACATTGGATAACAAAAGAACATCTGTGCTTACCCTTAGAAAATGGTGGCCAAGGTCTGGTTGATATAAGAGCTAGAATACAGACTTTCCGCATCCAGTATGTACAATGTCTATTGAACTCTAATTACTCACACCCATGTTTCAATTTCACGAAATGGTTCTTGAATCGAGTGCATAATATGAAATATGATAACCAGTTATTTTACATTGATCTCACTTCTAATATGTGTGAACAGTTACCATCTTTTTATAGGTCATTGTTTAATGTATGGGGTTCTTTTAACATTTCAAGGCAATCAACACCAGTCTGTAAAGCGGATGTCCGGAATGAAGCACTCTTCCTGAATCCTTTCATCCGCAATGTAAACACTGGTTTAAGTCTGTTTTATCAAGATTTCATAGATGGAGGGATTACTACTATTGGTAATATAGTATCTGGTGAACATAAAATATCTATTGACCAATTGTCACAGAAAGTAAAATTCAACTCGAAGAGACTATTAGAGCTCAAATTAAACACTTTGTGGAATAGTATAAACCCTGTATGGATTGGTTTACTAAAGGAATCTAGTCATAATCCTCAGTCTTCATATGATATTCAACTATCTTGCACTTTTAATGACGCCGAATATTGCGTATCCACACACACAGGTTGTAAATCAGATTTCTACAAGCTGTCAGTTTTCAAATCGTATGATGCTGTATTTAAGATCTCTGGCCGAAGTATTTGGGCTGATATTTTATCTTTAAGTGTCACACCATTGGAACACTGTCGCTGCTTTTATGAATACCCCTGTACACCTTATAAAGGTGATATATCATGGAAGATTTTGCACGGGTTACTAAATACTGGTGTGTTTCTTTACCGTGCAGGATACCGTCCTAACGATGATTGTCCGTCCTGTGCAGAGCGGGAGGACCTTACGCATATGTTTTTAACTTGTCCTCGTCTTCAACCATTGTTGTTGCTCGTTCGTAGAACTGTCCTAAAATTGTTAGATATTAGTGAATTTAAAGCTGAAAACTACATAAAATGTTTCACTTGTCCAAATTGTCCTTCTTGGGATGAACGAAAAGTAAAGCATCGCCTCGCAAATTGGGTAATGGCAAATGCAAAAATGGCCACATATATAACACGGCAGCGTCTTCTTGATGGCCAAGAACAAACAGACCCAGTTAAAGCCTTTATATCAAGGCTACGATCACGAATCCATATTGAATTTCAGCATCAGCAAAACATAGGATCTATATAAACTTTTCTGAATTTCTGGGCTATAAATGAACTTCTATGCAGTGTACAAGATGATGAATTAAATCTTAAGGGACTCGTTTGATCGTGTGTTTTAATTCGTTGTTTGTACCTTGTTTTGGAGTATGATGACAGTTGTTAAAGCTGATGTATTTTATTGTGTCTTTGCTATTAAAAACCTTTAGATCTAGTCATGAAGATATTTTATTTTTTATTTATATTGTGCATTTTCCTTTAGCAATATGATACGTTGTATTTTAATTTTTGTTTCTTAACAGCATAATCTATAACATTTCAAATTTGGTATATTTAATGTGAACATGTGATATCTTACTGATAAATTGTTAATAAAGTACCATGAAAAGTCTTCTTCTTCTTCTTCTTCTTCTTTGTTCGCTCTCTTACGCATGGAGTTCAGATTTTGAGACCAACAGGGCTGTTTTCAGCAGGTCTTCAAGGCTCGCGTACAACATTTCTTCTAGTCATGTTGGCATGCGCCATGTCTGGTTTCTAAGGTTGGTGAGATTGATGCAGTCCTGTAGCCCATGCACAGTATACTGTTCTTCTTATCCACACGGGCACATCGGGGAGGATACCAAATGAAGTTTCTTATACATATAATGATTAAGCCTGTCATGACCAGTTCCCACTTGCTCAGACTGGCATAGTTGACGATATTCATCCACTCGCTGACTGCTTCTGTAGAGACCATTAACAATACTCCTTGCCTCTGCAAACGTTGCTGGAATATCAACTTGTTGCATAGAGGCTCCTTGCTTTGCCAGCGTGTCTGCATGTTCATTCCGTATTTACGAATAGTTTTTATCAAATTGGTTCCCTGTTGAAAAGATTTTTGTGCTGATAACCCTTCTTCGTGGTAGTGGTAATAGATATCAAGGTCCTGCTCTGGTAGGTATTCATTTCCAAATTCCTCAAATAGCTGTATTTGGTCTGGACCCGACACTAACCATCTTTGAAGGGAAGCCGAGTCAGTCCAATTATGCCCCCATTATCATTCACCCACAGTGTTCCTGTTCGTCGACCTGATCAAGTGGAATTCTCGAAAATCGTTTAGATGATTTCCTAACTACACGTACCAAGCAGTTTGGAATCTTATCTTTGATCATGTCTCGAAGTGGCTTCGGATATGAACACTGATCTAACGACTATAATTGAAATGGACCGTTTCAGTTTATCCATCAATCATATGACGTCATAATCAACTAGGTGACGTGCAGTGTGACGTTACAATCAATTACGTCTTGAATGACGAAGATAAGTTCGTCACAAACGCTTAATTGATGACGGACTAAGCGTTGATGTACGAATTGTATGCCTTTACTTTTTAATAAACATGCTATTGAATATTTTGAAACTAATTTCACTGGACGCTGCCAAAGGCAGCAACAGCACCAAAATGTATTAGTTTCAAAATATTCACGAGCTTACCTGTATAGTTTTCTGAAAATTGATAGTGAGGGTGTTCAGGGATCGATCGATCCCAAACGGGCGACGCGTGGGTGGGTCTTAGCTAAGATGGGCGGGACATAGCTAAAATTGGATTCCTACATTGTCTAGTGTTAATAACAAGAACATACGTCCCTACAGAGCTTCCACGTAGAGAGAACGAGAAAAGCTTTTTTCCATTGTGCGTGGAGGAACAACAGTGTGTATACCACAGTCCGTTGCACAATATCTCAAAACTGAAATGTTGGGCAATGTTTAATCATACTTTACCTCTATAAACTAACAGAGGTGCCACTTTCACTAAATGTTTCTTGCTCAATCTTAGAAAGGAACAGTGCAGCCACTTGACGACAGCATCTTGTGCGAGTTAGGGCTTATATGTGATACTTTTGAGATATATGTCCGCCATACCAGCTGCCACCACGCCTGATTCCGTCAATGCTTCTGTTCAGCCAGAACATTCGACAAGATCACGCAATGTACTCCTTTTTCTAAATGGAGACCACCAAACGTGTTAACAAATCTTTCTTACCAGTTATCCATATACATTTGGATACGTACTGTTTATATTTACATATGTCAATGATTGGACAGTCACAAACGATAACAGGGCTCTGGGTCTTATTATAATGATCAGTCAAAATCTTCTATTTGTTCATCGCACGATTAACCATGGCTGCTTTTTCCTCGTAAAATAACTATTATAAGTCGCCGGATATCAATAGCATTAACAAAGATGGCGGCCAGCTGTCCACCTTTGATCGACCCCTACCTAAAATATTAATAAGCTACCACTCCATGGTTAGTCCCATCTTAACACTACAATTTTGGAGAAATCGATCGACTGAAAACTACTTTTTAGGGTAACTGTGTGATTTTACTTATCTTTATGTCACTGCTTTTCTCAGCCGTGTGTCTGTCCACAGCAGAGTCAGTTCAATTGTGCCCTCCTCGCTACTCACCTACAGTGTTCCTGTTCGCGGACTTGATCAATTGAAATTCTTGAAAATCGCTTAGACGACTTGCTAACTACATGTATCACGTGTACCATGTACATGTACATCATTAAGCCCCGTAATTGATACACGGAGGGGGTGGTGGGCTTACGGATGTTTATGTCATAACCAGACTAACCAAGAAGCAGTGGTCTGGTAGAAAAACATGTGGTTGATGTGCTCGAATCTTTTTCTATATATAACTCGATCTGATAACAGCCGTAGAGAAAAATTGGAGAATTTTTGTAATCACCGGACTGGAAACACTGTCAACAGATGTAGCTCCAGCTTCCACGCTGACGAATCTCAAAATACCTTCCCACCCCCACCCCTTTCCGCTCGAACCATCAAAATCCCATCATAGGAATAGAGAGTATACAACGACCATTGTCAAACTGACAGTGCAAGGGAGACAACCACTTGCTAAAAACAACGTCACATCATTTATCTCCCGTTAACTACTACATAAAAGATGACAAAAATAAAAAACCGCGAAATGTACAAATTGAAGCCTTACATTACTACAGGAATAAGAAAGAAAGAAGTAAGAAGCCCATGCACGGATCATTCATCTAGCTGGTTCTCGATGATTCAACGCCAAATCATCAATGCACTAAATGCAAAAGCGTGCACCATTATTTACGCAATCAGACACATCGGAAAGTCTAGGACGTTTTTAGCAGAGACCAATTTGAGCAAATATACGGGCAAACCGTAGAAACTTCCCCAAATTTGGGTACAATTTTAGGCAAATGAGTTTCTTTATAAATTCTTTGACAAATCTGTTGTCCTGGGAGGCTATTTCTTGCACTGAGAGTGATACAATTTGGTCTAAATAAACTGGGCAACTATGTATTTCACAAAAATTGTTCCCCACAATCTTTTCAGATGTGGCAATTTGCCCCTGTTGCCCCCACCAGTAGTTACGCCACTGATCAAGCATGTTTCTTACTAATTGAGATTCACAAATTTCTCTAGAAATACAATCTCCAATTAATTCTAGTACGATAAGTCCAAATACTTTCCAGAAAAGTGTCGCTCATTAAATTGGATTTCTAAAGATACTACACTCGATGGGTTATCGATAATATTCAATAATATTCAGTAAATTGACTTTTCCAGTTTATCCATCTATCACATGACTTCATAATCAACTACATGACGTGTAGGATGGCGTCATAATCGATGGTGCCATGAATGACGTAGACAACTCGTCACAAACGCTTAATTGGTGACGGACAAAGCGTCGTTGTACGAATTGTATGTATACTATTTAATAAAGATGCTGTTGAATATTTTGAAACTACTTTGCCATAGGCAGCAACAGAAACGGTAAAATTAGGCGGTGCATATAGCTAAAACTGGATTCCTCCATTGACCGAGTATATGAATGTTCAGTAAACATTCAGTATTTTGGCTTACAGTTTATGCTTTCATAATATGGAAATATAAAAAGTTATATATAAACCAGATTTAGCCGTTTTATAATGCTAAATAATATTCACAGTATTTGGTTCATATATCAGCTCTGGCCGTCTCGTTGCCATTTATCATTGCAATAATATCACGTGATGTCCAACTCTAAGCCAGCAACAACCTTCGACCCCCATTTTCATCAATAGAGGATTCCAGTTTTAGCTGCTCCGCCCATCTTTAGTTAAGCTCCACCCACAATTCACACGTGTTGGGATTGATCGACGCCTGAATTAGCTGACTATCAATTAAAAAAGACCTATAGAGGTAAGCTGTTGAATATTTTAAAACCAATTTGACTGGGTGCTTGTTGCTGCCTATGGCAACAGCAGCGCCCAGTCGAATTAGTGCCTAAATATTCAACAGCATCTTTATTAAATAGTAAAGCCATACAATTCGTAAAACAACGCTTAGTCCGTCATCAATTAAACATTCGTGACGAACATATCTACGCCATTCATGACGCTATTGATTATGACGTCATCCTACACGTCATGTAGTTGATTATGAAGTCATATGATTGATGGATAAACTGGAAATGTTCAGTTTATTAAGGTTGTTCTGGCAGATACTGCCCATTCATCAATAATGAACGAGTAGCGATTAAAAATGTATGGGCATTTGATTAAAAATCGGGCTCTGCAATAATGTCAAGAGTTACGTGTGAAATATCCGTCTCAAGTTTTATCGAGTTCCGTTCGTCAATAACCGAGGGATAGCAATTTTTAGATTTAACCGTAGGACGTGGTGGGTAGACTGGGTACCCTTATAAAAACTCAATGCTAGCACCACCCACCACCCACCCCCACCCCGTGTTTTCCCAATTTACACTCGTTATTAACGGAGGAGTAGGGATTAAAACATTTATGGGAGTGCGGCCCTACTAAAAATCAACATGGCAGTGAATCGAAAATCGGGCTCAGTACTGCTGTCCATAGATATCACTAAAATAGGTGTCTGACGTTTCAGCGAGATTGCATGAGAACTGAATGATGAGAGGTAAAAAGAAACACAATATTCACATCGCCAACACGAACAAGAACAATGGCCACAAAAAACCCAGATCGAGCTTCAGAGATCCGTTCCTGGGGTAAAACTATATAACAGTTTTCTGAATTAGTGGGCCGTGTAATGGGTGTGTGGTGGAGTGTGTATGTAAAGTGGGTCTATCAAGCTCAAGAACTCTAAAAGAATATCGATGTGATTCGTTGGTTGGCTGGTTGGCTGGCTGGCTGGTTGGCTGGCTGGCTGGCTGGCTGGCTGGCTGACATGGTATATTCCGGATTAACTCTAGTGTGAACACGGGCTTAGATACATCCCCGAATATTACACCGCCACACAGCCACACATACAGACAGGACAGACACACGCACAGATGTAATACTTTCTCCCTCTTACGGCCCAGGGTAAATATTAAAAATATAAGATAGCTAAACCCTTATAGTTACGGCTCAGAAATAGCTTAACACATTTCCAAAACAAAACGGTAGAAAACGTTGTCTGACTCAGAAGATACCGTTCCCTATGTAGTAGGTAGCAAGTCGCAACACTATTCAAAGCATTCGTATTATTAAATATGAACACAAATATGAGAAAATTGATAAAATACCTTTGCATTAAAAATCACATTTTCACCCAAAATCTTGGAACTATAAATGAATCCTTAAAAAGGCAGATCTGCGTATCATAACCAAGGCATATACCAGGTTTCACTAAGATATCTTAAGTGATTCTGTATTATATGGCGCTTACGAGAAAATTTACGAAAATGTTGTGTTTTGCAGTCTTCCAGTCAAATGAATGTCAAGATAATCAGCAGTTTTCCCGTATCGCTGATTTGAAAATGAGATACGGGGATGTTATCGGTGCAAGGGTTTCTAATTTTCTACCCGAACATAGCGATGCTGTAGGCGCCTGCGGCCTGAGCGAAAAAACTCCTGCATGCACTTTTTTCAAAATACAATTTTCCTGCTTATAGGAAACAGTTATAAAAATCACGTGACAATGCATATCTACGAATACAATGGAGGAATCCAGATTTAGCTATGCCCCGCCCATCTTTAGCTAAGCTCCACCCACACTTCGCCAGTGGTAGGGGTCGGTCGATCTCTGAACTCTCTTCCAGAAATCTATACAGGAAAGCTGTTGAATATTTTGAAACTAATTTGACTGGGTGCTGTAGCTGGATATGTCAGCAACATCTCCCAGTCAAATTAAATTCAAAATATTCAACAGCATGTTTATTTAATAGTAAAGATATACAAGAAATCGTACAACAATGCCTAGTCCGTCATCAATTTAAGTGTACGTGACGAACTTAGCAAGGTCATTCATGACATAATTGTTATGACGTAATCCTACTCGCCACCTGGTTGATTATTATGTCATATGATTGACATCCACCATTCTCAATGACTCAATAAACCTTTACGAGAAACGGAGTAGATGAATCCACTTCAAGCTATGCCACGCCCATATCTCGCTATGCTCCGCCCACTTTGTTTTCCACACTCTCAATTTCAAGGTAAGCAGTACAGAGTAAGCTGTTGAATATTTTGAAACTAATTTGGCTGGGACTAACTGTAGCAGCGACTTCCTACCAAATTACTTTCTAAATATTCAGCAGGATGTTTATTAAATTGTAAAGTCCTCAAAGACAGACCCCCACCCCCTACTGTTGGACCTTTGCCAAATTTGTAACTGACATACACCACACCATATGATTGTGACGTTATTTAACATGATCGGATCCCTTCATTGACATGGTGATTGGTGGTGACGGGGTGGGCAGTGAGATGTGTTAAAGATAATCTATGAACTGTTACATCTTCCCTCCTTTGCTATAATTATTTCGTGCTTCCCATTCGACAAGTACCGACCCCTCGAGGTAGAGTAACACTGTCCGCTAGTCCGAGATCTCTGACTCCGCCATACGTCGTTTCTGATATGCCAGGCGAGAGTCAAAGTTCCTACAATAGTAAAAACCTGCAGTTGGGTGCGACGCACCCGTGAGTCGCAACATTTGGTCATACTATGGAAAATACAGCCTCGTCACGTTCATATAACCTATCAGCGTCGATAGCGATTTATTTTCTCTAATCGTTCGTGCTAATTAGTAGTTACTGAGATGTAGACCAAAATATAAGAGAACTCCCTCTGATTTTCAAGCGCGAACAGTGTCAGTCCATTTTCCAGCCGAAATATACCGATCGGT
The DNA here is from genome assembly GCA_034401795.1 of Chaetoderma sp. LZ-2023a. Lineage (NCBI taxonomy): Eukaryota > Metazoa > Mollusca > Caudofoveata > Chaetodermatida > Chaetodermatidae > Chaetoderma > Chaetoderma sp. LZ-2023a. Next base: position 82,407,368 of record CM067369.1, on the reverse strand, counting down.
AAAGTGGGTACGTATGAAAATCGGATTTAAACCAATAAATGAGACTCGCGCACGCTCAGAGCTATTGTAATCCTCTCGCAGTTTTATGACCGTAGCAGTCTCACAGCATTGCTAATAAATTTAATTAAATGTACATAAAATACAGAAATACGTTACTAAATGAATGCCTCTCTAAGACTTCAACTCTGTTGGAAAGCTGGTAAATAATTTGAAAACGATGTGACTAATAGCTGTTAAGGACTATGACAGCAACAACCTTTAGTCATATCGATCTAAGGGCTTTAACAATATCAGAATAAAATTCTTATATCAGGTCAAACGCGTTAATTAATTAAATAAATAAGCTCAACATATTAAAGAATAAAAAAATTAATTAACTAATAATTTATTAAATTAATAAATAAATAAATTGATTAATTAAAAAAAAGATAAATACAAATAAATTAAAGGAAATTAAAGTGAAGCAAAATAAATAAGTTAACTAATTAATTAATTAATATACTCATAATCGGCCTAGCCTATGATGTGGTAATAGAAAGCTGTTGAATATTTCGAAAAGAATGGGAATACTACTTATTGAGATACATGTATGAGGCAAATTGTTGCAAGAGGGCACAGTTTTTACGCACTATTTTAATTCGTATTGACCCCAAACTACGTTGTCCCCCTACTTAGCTAAAATATTTCGATGACTGGTATCACAATCAGCATGTGGCAGCGCAAATGCCACCATTGGCCTTATCGTTCTTTAAATAGCAGTAGATGTGTGATCGGTGTCTTAGAATCAGTGTGCTTTGGGAAGATGGTGTACATTAACCTTGGAAAATAGAAAGAAAACTCTGATTTCAAACATGGACAAATGGAACTCGTTAGTCTCACCTACCAGGCTGGTAGGTCAAGAAGAGGGAAACTGATTTCAAACATGAGTTGAAGAAGCACTTTATCATTGGCTGCTAGTTCATCTAGGTGAAGAAAAGCCCAGACTACAAGCCTTGCCTATCATAGTCGGAATGCATTATCCTCTCAAGGCATATAGTGCATAATAATAGAAAATCTGCTGTCCTCTCTCCGGGACATTACAATGTAGGGAGGGAGGGAGGGAGGGAGGGAGGCAGGGAGCATAGTTAATTGGTCTATGCATTTGAAAATTGTGTAGTGGAATGAGGAAATGTTTCAAAATAAGAGACTGATTTATAGAACTTCCTCAAGAAAAATATCACCTTGTAGAGGAAACATGTCTCACAATGGTCAGAGACCTATTGCTAAAACATGCTAAATGAGACAGCATAGATGAGTGAAGCTAATCCTCAGTGGCCAACATAACTTCCCCGTTAGTAGCACCTCTTCTCCACCAAACAAAGGGTTGAGGCCGGGACAACAATTGGATAATCACTGGTGACTTCAGCAGCCACCTTACCAGCTGGGAATAGATAGAGACCGATGACAAAATTGATGAAGTTGAGAGCTAAATCAGTGACAAGCAGTTAGTGCTAATCAACCATCCAGATGATCCAACACAATTACTCAAGGCCATCGAGATGGAGAACAATTGACATCCAGTGCCCAATAGAAGTATGTCAACAATTAGGTGGCGACAATCACAATCTGGTGATCATACACTTTAGCCAACACGTGAACTTCCAAGATGCATCCAAGTTGTAAGTATAAAAGGCCAATTGGTAGTGCCACAAATGTTTAGCTGATGATAACCACCAGAAGAGCTAGCTCTCTCTCTCTCTGTGCGTGTGCGCAGACGTGCGTGCGTATGTGCGTGCGTGATTTGTGTGACTGTGTATGCTGGTTTATGCCCCTGTGGATAAAGCTCTATCCAAACTTATTAGGTTAGTGGTTATTAGACAGCCATAAAGTTAGATTTCCCCTCGTCTAAGGAGCGGCCTTGCTCGGTGATGGGTGGGTAGCCTCGAGGTATAGTGCAGACAAGAATACAGTTTCGTTATAAGACCTCAGTAGACTGCCTAAAGCGGTCACTGTATTTTCTCTTCAGATGTCCACTTGTTCAAAGGCGTCCTTCTCGTACTCAATCACACGTTGCACACAATATGATGAAGAATAATTAATGCAGAGACTGAGCACATGTCCGGGTGCTTCGACGAGTATAAAATGTCTGGGATCTTGGGTGGCCAGAGAGAGGTAGGTGTGTCATCTAATCAGTCAATCAAAAGTGGAAAAATTATATTGTTATTAGTAATAAAGTAATATCACAATAGTTAATGTAACTGCAGTGCCTCTCCATCCACTGCATGATGGATAAAGAAGGAAGATTACAGTGCTGGGTGAATAAAAAGACATTCGTACTCGATCCATGGACACAGATGAGGGTGATAACATCGACATCATATACTTAGACTTTATGAAAGCCTTCGACCCTGTACCACGTAAGCATCCCCTGGTGAAGTTTAACGGATATGGCATAACTGAGATAACATATAAGTAGTCATTGTGACTAACACAGCATCCAACTGGGCCAATGTTCTAAGTGGCATCCATCAGGACAGCGTGCTGGTACCAGTCATGTTTGTCGTGTACATAAATAACCTTCACGAGCCACGGCCATCTGAAACATACATGTGTGCGAATTATAGCCATATAACACAGATTTATCGCCTCATGAATAGTGCCAGGGATCAACAGGCCCCTCAAACAGTCCAGTTCAAGCTCTAAGACTGGTCAGTCATCAGATAAATGGTTGCCTCGGTTCCAAACTGACAAGGGCAAGATCATGACAGGCGGAAGAAAAGCTTATACTGAGCAGTAGTACTTCATGAAATGCTATTGATATGCAGATCCACAACACAGAGTGCTACGATCAGCAAAGAAAAAGACCTTGATGTTACGGTGAATAGCATACTGCCCTTTGAGTCACATATGAATAAGAAGGCCAACACGGCAATGTAACTGATGGCGATAACCCGAAAATCCTTCATACACCTAGACATGGGGAACTTTAAATGGTTATATAAGGCGCTGGTCAGACTACTTGTAGAGTCTGCCAATGTGTTTGACACCCGGTGAGGAAAAAGATGTTGTGACCATTGTAAGTATGCAAGGAAGAGCCACAAACGTGGCACCTTAATTGAAGGAGCTGCGTTAAGAAGACTGGTTGAGGAAACTTAAGATCATAACACTCACATACCATAGACTACGTGGCCACGTGATAAAGACGTTAAAAATATTGAATGCGGTATGTGACAGCGATGTTGGCATTTGCATACCAAGTAGAGTGGATTAATTCAGCTTTTATGCACCGCCTTCCCATCAATGCTGTATGCCAAGGCACCATTATCACACTACGCAAGCTCAAGAAACACCTGGCTCCCAGCCAATCTATGGCCCATAGTGCTCCTCAACAGCATACGGAAAATCCTATCCAGTGTTACTCTATGCCGCATCTGAGACCAGATCGATGACTTCACCGGATCATGTCAAAGTGACTTCAAACAAAGACATTGTATGGGCTGAACGCATGCTTGTGTCAGTAGTCATATCCAAACACTGGGACTTCCACAAAATGGGCATTGACATGTCATGAGCCTTCAACACAATTAAACGCTCAAAGATCCTAGATGTACTACGCCAGACCAGTTGCAAGGAAGATGAGCTATGACTAGTGAGACTACTGCTTGCAGACACCAAGCTGAGAGAACGAGTCACGTCAGTCAAGTCTCTAGAGTTTGAGACATCAATTGACTCCCCACAGGGAGATGGTTTATCTCCGATGCATTTCACCTGTTACCTTACTGCTACATTGAAATCCATGCGGGAAAGTTCCACAAGACCAAACCCTCCCATTTTCAATCCTGGGTATCCTGCTAAAGATGAAATATGCTGCTGATGTGGACTTCATAGACGAGGAAAAGAAACCCCTTGACGAGCTTCTCCCAATAGCTGCAAGCAAACTAAAAATTTAGAATATCTTTATGAATGAATCCAAAGCAGAGTTCACCCACATATACGTATCTACAAAGCATGAAACTAAAGAAAATGACGATCCACTTCGTGGTAGCGACCGATGGAGGAAAAGTAAAATCCTGGACTCACTACTTTGCAGTCCTGCTGACACTGCTAACGCGGTGTCATGTGGAACATGGCTTTCTAGTCCTTCTGGAAGCTATGGGTTCATAGATCAAAGATTAAAAGGCTCTGTTTATACAATGCAACCTGCATATACTTGATACTGTATAACTGTAATAGCTGGGCAGCTCCAAAGGCAGCTCTAGACAAATGCGATTCCTGTTACCGCAAACGCCTACGCACCATCACTGGACACTGATGGCCAGACAGCATAATTTCCAACGATGCAATATACAAGATGTGTAATAAGTCACCGCTGTCTGTAAAAGTTGCCCAGCAAAGATGGTCCATGTTTGGCCATGTGCTAATGATGCCAAAAGAGACACTAGCACAGAAAACCTTGGAATTCGCCCTACTCGGAGCAAGCAGAGGACATCATTGCATAAATTTGCTAAACATGCTATGAGGTGACGTCAAGAAAGCAGGATTCGGTACACTCAAGTCAAGAATGGACCTGAGGAAGCTAAGGATTTTGGCTGAGGACAAGACACAGTGAGCAAAAACGAAGAATGACTGATTTAAATGGTTCCCATGTCTCACCAACATATTGCATGAGAAACAATCAGCAAATGAGTAGGTAGAAAAATTACGATTTTCAATAATCTGGGCAGTTAAGAAAATGATAGTGTGGGAGCTTATGAACTGGCAATTCTTCTTCATGAAAATGTAGCTGTTATAATATTTCGTGGGGCATAGGAGGAATCGTTTCACATTGGCTATTTGCCGCTTTGTGGGATTGGTAAGCTTTATTTTGACTATGCTGACTTTAAAGGCGATCACAAACAGAGAAGAGCCAAACCACGCCAAATAATGCTTTTGTGTAATTTAATTATAATAAAATTATTTATTTGCATATTTCTGAATTACTTTTATGGGGTGGATGCATCTCGTGGTGTGTGCATAATACATTAATAAAACTACTTATATTTGGCATTTCTTTTATTGGAATCTGATTCTCGTCTATGAATTTCTTTAATAGCTTTATTCTTCCTTTGGCTAAAATATTTTTTCTTTCCTGGTGAGTCTGCAACGGTTGGTGGCTTGCCGGATGGGTCGGTATTTTAGAAGGGTTGCATTTCAGAAAGATGCGTGTTCAAACCTGTTAGGATCTCAGTATGTTGATGAATCATTAAGATCATTCAACACATATTTCCAGGAACATCTGCACGCCACCACCAACATATGTAAACATAAGAGCTAGGACAGACTAGTGTCTAGTGACACTTTAACTAACATGGTCACTCCAGGAAAGATGGCTTTTAGAATCAGGAAGGTTCTTTCATCTGGCCCACCGAACCCAACTCCACACCATAGAGAAGCCATATTGAATGTCATTGGCTCAAACAAACTATGCCCACGCACCTCACCTGCAATTCACCTCCCATTCCTCGCAGGATTATCCTGACCTGATTCCTCTTCTCGGAAGGAACCCCTCTTCAGCCTGGAGACTTTTCGACCATGCACGCCAGGGAGATTTGCCTCCCTTGTCGCTGACAGATCGACCACTAAATGCCACCATCACAGAAGCTCACATCACTGAAATCACTGCCAATTCTACCACCATAGAAAGCACTGGCACAGGAACCACTACCGGCCAGCGTGATGCCAGTCACCGCCATAAGACAGACCACTTCTGCTGCACAGACCGCTTCTGCTGGAACAATTGTACACATCAGCACGGTCCTCCTCTACTCAGACTAAAGTGGAAAAGAAGGAAGCAGACCAGAGGTAGATTGCATGTCGACGACGAAGGATAATAGCAAGGATGGCCACTGCAAGTTCCGACCTTCCGCCCGCGGATAGCAGAGACGAGACCAACAACGCCGACTGCTGGGGAAAGACCACCCTTCAGGTTGCGTCGAACTCTGGCTGGACTTGCACATTGCTCGGATCAATGACTAGACTGTTGTGAAGAATTGCCGGTCAGCACGAGGCTCTTACCTGACAGTCATTGCACTGAACGCATGGCGGATAATTGGACAGCAACACTTACTGGTAGAACCAGACGTGTATTTATAACAGGCGTTTACCTTGAGACCGTAATCACTGTAGGATCCCTCTTGCAGAGGCTCGAATATGCCAGTATACTCCGGTTAAAGGAAACCAGTTGCCTATACTGGAATAGTCCTAGCGTTCGCTATAATTATGGAGTAGCTCACTCCAGTTCTCTGATATTAGGCGAGAACTATTACAGCAGAGATGGTAATCCGATCGGAAGTATCACGTGGTAGTTGTGCATGCGTACTGTACAAACACATGGGAGTAAAGAGCGTCAATTCCGAACGCAAAAGAGTATAATAGGATAAAAATATGGCGGCTTGAAAAGAAATGTAAACACTGTTATATAGTTACTGTACTCTTGTTAAAAGCCGCCATATTTGTTTTCATGTATACGCATGCACACACTTTTGCTCTTGCTCGACGCGGGAGTACTTGAGTCGCATAATTTGTACCACGTGATATCGTAATACTGTCGTCGTTCGGATATGTGATCGGGGTAAGCCGGGTACCTCGACACCGATCCCGAATTCAACCCTGGATATTAAAGAGATTGCAAAAGTATCAGGATCAATAATTCTGAAAATGACTTGACAGCCGGTATGTGTGACTCATTGCTGATATCCGTGACGTGATGGGATACAACTAGGCCCTGTACACTGACCCGGATATAGCACACCATTTTTACCGATATATTGCTCTTTTCAAAGGAGACCTTCAACCCTGACATGCTCAACCAAGCTATATCTTGAGGACTAATGCCTCGTGTAGCAATTGATGGATACAGTTTCGCCGTCAATCATATGACGTCATAATCAACTATGTGACGTATAATGTGACGTCATAATCAATTACGCTTTGAATGACTAGATTTAGTCCGTCTTAAACATCCGCGAGGATGTTCGAATTGTATGTATTTACTATTTAATAAACATGCTGTCGAATATTTTGAAACTAATTTGGTTGTGAGCTATTGCTGCTATAGGGATCAACAGCAACCAATTAAATTAGTTTCAAAATATTCAACAGCTTACCTGTATAGTTTTCTGGAAATTGAGGCGGAGGTGGAGGAATAGGCGGAGGAGGAGGAGGAGGAGGAGGAGGAGGAGGAGCTGACGACTACGATGATGGAGACGACAACATATGATAAGACCTGATTGAACTGTCGAACTTCTCATCTGCTGTGCCAACTGAATTTACCTGAAAATGGCAAAGTTCTAGCTATCACAACAACGGTTCAACATAAAAATCAACTTTTCCGGTACGGCGCGACTCTCATTCGTGCTTTTGAGCCTTCGAGTCGAGCCTGACTGAAGCGCGACTGTGGTTTATATGTTACATTTTTCATGTGCCGTGCTTGCACAGGACGACACATCGGCGGTCAAGTGTTGACATCTGATTGGGCAATGGTCAGAAAATAAAATCCATCCATCCATTCATCTACCCATTCATTCATTCATTAATGCAGGCACGCACGTGCATGCGCACGCACGCTCACGCACACATGTATGCGCGCCCGCACGCGCACACTTATATACGATCCGTATTATACAGATGTCATCCTGCCTCATTACTGGCCAGAGAAAATGTACCAGAACAATCAATGTCAACGACACATTTACTGATGTGGGTAAGGAGAAGTTAGGATGATTATTTGACCGTTATAGTTTCTCAGGAGCAGATTGGTATTGAGAGATTTATGATATCTCAAAGAGAACGTGGATATTGTCAACCAGCTGATGGACCTGAAGAGACTGTCTACAGATTTAGTGCATCTGACCTCAATATTGACGGGCTTGACTTTGATGTATTGGAACGGGTTGTGTGTCGTGTCTATGTCAGCTCCACGTGTAGGCCTACCACAGGGCACACCTCAGATGGGAACTGTTCCAAACCAAGGATCTCGAGGGTGACAAGCTCCCAGCCATCAAAGTCAGACCGAAATTTCACAAACAGAGAGCGAACTTCATCACCTTGAGAAACAAATGTTACAGCACACCACATCCATTACTTCCACCACTCGTTGATCATGGTTGGGTAGAGTTCCACAGGATCACCGTCCAACTACGGTATATGTCTGTCACCTCCACGAGCAGTTATAGAGTTAGTAAAATGTGGATGTCAGGAAAGGCGTAAAGGCAAGGCTAACTTCTCTTGACAAAAGGATGAACCCCTTGCATTTCTTTGTGTAAATGTAGGCACTGTAGCAACATAGAACAATAACTAGTTGTTGATGATGATGACGTGTATTTAGTAGTCCTTGTGTTTGTTACACGTGTGGTTTATGCACTGCTATTGCAGTTTGAACTGTATGGATAATATTCAGTAACTATCGCCCTCGCTCTCTCTCTCTCTCTCTCTCTCTCTCTCTCTCTCTCTCGCGCGCGCGCGCGCATTCGCAATCTCGCTAGTGTGTTTTTCTAACAATTGTCGCAGCACGACAGAATTTGACGTTTTAAATCAAATTATCAATAGCCGTGCTAACGCAGTGCTATAGCCGAGCTAATCGTCATTAGCGCGGCCCGACAGAAAGTTCGACGTAATCAATTACGTGGCGTGTAAGTTGACGTCATCATCACCTACGTTATGAATGATGTAGATAAGTTCGCTATGAGCACTTAATCAATGACGGACTAAGCGTTGCTGTACGAATTGTATATCTTTACTGTTTAATAAGGCAGCAACAGCACCCAGTCAAATTATTTTCAAAATATTCAACAGTTTAACTGTATAGTTTTCTGGAAAGCGATAGTCATGGCGTTCAGGGATCAATCGAGCCTAACACGGGTGAAGTGTGGGACGAGAGTAGCTAGAGATGGACAGGCCATATCTAAAACTGGATTCCTGCATTGCCTAATGTCTGCGCAAAAAATGATTAATAAATCTAAACTCAATGATATTCAGTGGAACAATGCCAGATTCGAGCCAATCTAAACATGGAAGCACGTACAATAAAGCCCCTGGGTCATAGAAGCCACAATAATAAATCCATGAATCGGACTCGTCTATTAAGTATTAAATTATTATATATTCCTTAGATCTCAATACGTCTGTCATTATGTGAAAGATTATTAGCGTACTTTGTTTGCCATTCTGTATGGATGCACTTTATGACCCAATTTATAAGCACTCCTCGAAGATCTTTTGCAATTTATCTCACCAGCAAACGCACAGGATTGGGTAGCTTTTCGCATTTCACGTCCCTGATATAAAACAATATATCAACTCCTTAACTGCCTTTGTCGTGATAGAACTATGTGTTCCACTAGAAATCCAACCGAGAGCACGACAAAAGAAGTCGAATATGCAATGGTTGATTGATCAGCATCGACCATGCTAGACAAGAAATGACCTTTATCTTAAATGAACCTCGTTATTCATAGTAGCAACTGATGTATATAACCATGGAGTTGAATATTGTCGTGGGACGTGTATATCAGACCATCGACGTTGCTTGGGAAACTTCAAATTCAAAGTTGTTTATTTTGCGTGAAACAGCAAGTATGGGTAGCTAGTGGGGTTGAATGCTGCAAATAAATAACATGAAGTTAATGGCATTGCTAATAGCCAAGTGATTTTCAACTAAGACAAAGAAACATAATATGAGTGGTCCCTAAACGAGGAAAAATGGACGTGGTAAAGGAATATAAATGTCTGAGACTAGTAAGAGCAGATGACAATAGTGGCCTACGAAAGCAAATTATCAGAAACACTTGTTATTCATTAATGGGTGCTGGCTTCCATGGAATTACTAGACTAGGCCCAATAGTCAGTATAAAACTATGGTCAACTTATGTAATATGTGATTGGTTAGTGGGGTGGACTTGCCAACCATGAGCCAGTAAATGTCGCGGCTATGTCACGGCTACCCCGATAGATGGCAATACAAAATGCACAGGTGGAGGCAAAACGCCCAAGACACGATTTGCCTCCTCTGTGCATGCACCAGTCCACTGGGAGTAGCCCCGTAATAGAAGGCTTTCTCATAGGGAAGGGCATGGCCACGTACGCGTGATGCCACTGACTGGGCATACACCTTTTAGGATGTACATATTTTCTTTGCACGACTTCTTCCTCGGGCTAATGGCCTACGATCACAATGCCACTGGGGAGTGTTCGGTACCATTAGAAAGCGCTGGGATTCCGATTTCTCAAGAGAACAGCTGCAGGAATATTTTAGAAATAAGCAACCAAAGGACTGGGATTTAACACCACCTACCATGATTGAAGACCCAAAAACCTAGCCACACCATTGACCAGCTGGCTCTCTCGCTCGGATGCTGCTAGAGCTCGCACACTTATACAACTGACCGCTGCTTAGCTGAGGGCACACTTAAGACGCTGGCCATTCGTCAGAAGATAATGATATGCAGAGCTGACTGGTGTAAAAGCAGCCAGATCTGCGCTGAACGAAACTGATTTCGACCAGAATCTGTGCTTGCAGTTCGGCAACGACTCCGGTCAATGGTCTGCCTTGTTCCCGCTCCACTTTCTCCGGCTTGTGTGATTTCAGCGTGTAACGGTTACTTTGACCCCTTGCAGTGATCAACAATTACAAGGCTCCCCCCCCCCTCGTGCTGAATCTCCTTTTCCAAAGGCTGCTTATGGAACAGCGGCCAAACTAACATCCTAAATTATTCCGCTTTCCTGAAGACTTTCCGCCTCTCCATATGCTACTCAAGAGATATGTGCATGGAAAATTCACGCTTCCACCTGATATGGAGGAAGAAGGACTGAACCTGTTACCGCCATGGATGAACCAGCTTACGAAGCCTTCCGCCTGCACTTGTGATGATTGAGGACACCGTTTCCACGCATCTGCCTCCCGTTGAAAAAAATGTTGAACTCAACTTTTGGTATGAGCTTCTGACTGAGTTCCGTTTTGTGCTGATCCGTATCTCGACCTCTAGAAGGACTCTGTGACGAAACATTGTGTGAAATTATGCTTTTTCTGCCCGCCATTCCAGTTCGCGATTTGTCTAACTTTTCCTCCTCTACAGCTCTTGGAGAAAACGTCCGCCACATTCCTTCCACACCTGTTTTCTCGCAAGTATCCGCCTAAACTTTTCCCACTCTAAGAAATTCCGCCTCCCTCTTCCTAATATTGTGATCTTTGGCCGCCGAGTAGTAAGTCATCACATAATGCTGCGCCTTGCCTACTAAGTTTGGTTTAAAGCCAGCAGCGCTGTTAATAGCAAAACCTAGTCACCGCATCTTCGGGACAGCTGTGATGAAATAATTTTACCACTCTACTAGGACTTGAAAGTATACGTTAAATCATAAATGTACTAACTAATCAAGCCTTCTATTCTTTAAAGACTTATAACGCTTTAAGCATTTTTCAAAACTCTTGCAGCAGCCTTTTTGCACTTAAGGATTTCTAACGGAGATCGTCCATTTTAGCTGTCACATTCGAACGGCGATCTCGCACTCTGCTAGACGTGAATATATATATATATATATATATATATATATATATTGGCATCATTACCGGTGTTACCTTTTCAATATATATATATATATATATATATATATATATATATATATATATATATATATATATATATATATATATATATATATATATATATATATATATATATATATATATATATATATATATATATATATATATATATATATATATATATATATATATATATATATATATATATATATATATATATATATATATATATATATATATATATATATATATATATATATATATATATATATATATATACACACACTTATGGTACTTTGTGGGACATTGTGTGTTTTGGTACTTTGTGGGATCTTTGCTTTCTCATAGGAATTTTGGCTTAAAATTCATAATTATGGTAGTTCTGATATCAGTAATAATAAAAATAAATAGAAATATTTTTTATATTCAAGTTTGTATACAACCTTGTGGGTCACCGATTTTATGACTTTGTGGGATACTGACGCAAATGACCCGCAAGGCACCCAAAGTAATATACAGTATATGACTTTGTGGGACACTACATACAATGACCCATGTAGCACCGGAATGATCTGTTAATATAATACATGTAATATATGTTAACAGCAGCAGTAGCTGCCGCTGCTGCTGTTGCCATGGCTGATGATGACTGCCACCGTTGGTGCTGCTGACGCCAACCTTGCCAAAAAGATGCCCAGCCGACATTGCCAAGTCTGATCCAGGCATTGTTAACAAGCTCAATTAAGCTAGCAAAAAATGTGTTTGCAAGGTGTCAATAATGTCTATAATGACGAATGCCATAAGTTAACTCGGGGTATTGAAATTTATTGACAGCACAGAAAACGTGAGTTATGTCATTGCGGTAACATAATGAATGCAATAGCAGAGAAAGACAAGTCAACATCATCACACTTCACTTTTCGCATTCAGATATTGTGTCCCTTAGCACCTGGCATTAGGTATTAGGTCCATTATGTTGTTACACAATTATACCTTAAGATAGAAAAGATAGTTATACAAGGTAATCAATATTCAAAAGGATACTGACTGACAGCAATAAACTTATCTGACACCATTCCAAGTACTTGAAAAAGATGTGTTTAAGAATGAAATAGTATATAATGCATAGAAGAACCTATGTGAATATATCTCTGTATAATGCTTTATAATCATGGAAAAGAAAATAGATAGTCATATTATGTATTACTATTCAATACAGTGTCATAAAACATATGTAAACAAACCATAAACAATCGTGGCACTCTATCATGGCTATAACTTCGGGGACCAATTATCCGACTTATACTAGTTGCAACTAAAATGAAAATGAAATAAGCCATGCTAAAAATAAAAATGTTTTAACTTTGTGGCCAAACCAGCAATGACCAATGTAGTTGGTGAAATAGAAAACATGGCTCCTTGAATAAGCTGGGTCTCTCTGTAGTGCAGATTACATGCTTTGAAATAAAGAGGGAAATGTCATTAGAAACATAATATGAACAAATTAAAATGATTTGAAAAATGTAAAAATAACATTTAGCATTTACAAGCAATCTATAATTAATACTTTGCAATAACGCTAATGCCAATTAGCTTTTGAGTAAAATTCTGCTGATTGGCTACTAAAATCTCCAAATAGGCTAAATTACTGCCTAAGAGAATTAATTGAAAAGGTTGTATAAACATACAGGAACGCTGTTGAATATTTTGAAATTAATTTGACTATGATCTGTTGTTGTCATAGGCAGGAAATTAGTTATATGGAATCTATGTACTATAATTTAGCATTACAATACAAAATTCGAGATGACATTACTATCTGTTTAACAGTCATCTAATACAATTCTAAAATATGTTAATTTGCTGGCTAAGAGAGTTAATATTTGGCTAACAAAATCCCAAGATAGACTAATTTGCTACCTATTGATTTCAGATGGGTAGTATAGACCTGATTCCTGTTGAGCAAATTCTATCTTTTGAGATGATTGAAAACTGTGTATACAAGAAGAATATGTACTCAGTATCTATATATTAATACTTGATCTGTTATTATTTGAATGGGTTTACCCCTCCCAGCCATGTATCAAACACTAATCCTAGTTAAATAAATAGTGAAATCACTGATTTTTTAATAAGTCAAGATGCTTTATAGGAAACACTGTTCTATACCATATTCATTACTTTAGATAGAACATGTACATATACTTTAACTTGATCATTTATTTATCTATATAACGTTTATTTCTCAGTATATCATTACAATCAAGCAGTTGATAATGTGTGTGGCCAGGAAAAGTTGGCTAGTAGGTTAGGACAGTAGGCAGGATATTTAGCCTAGTGGACAGCCTAGACGGCCATGGCAGGCGCATATGCTAAGTCAGTAATTAAGCAAGCCTAGTAAGCAGTATACCTCTAGTAGTCTAGGCTAGAGGGTAGGCTTTTAGGCTGGTAGCAGAAGCAGCAGCAGCAATTGATAGCAAGCTCAATTAAGATGGCAAATAAAAAAGAATTTGAAAGATCAAAATAAATACATTACCTAATATCTATTGTGAAGAATGTTTCACAAGTTGACTCGGGATGTCGACACTTGTTGACAGCGCAGAAAACATAATAAGCTATGCCATTGCTGTATCATAATGAATACAGACAAAGACATATCAACATCATTACATTTCAGTTTTAGCATTCTGATCTTTTGTAAAATGGTCTGCTGATTGGCTACTAAAATCTCCAAATAGGCTAAATTACTGCCTAAGAGAATTAATTGAAAAGGTTGTATAAACATACAGGAACGCAGTTGAATATTTTGAAATTAATTTGACTATGATCTGTTGTTGTCATAGGCAGGAAATTAGTTATATGGAATCTATGTACTATAATTTAGCATTACAATACAAAATTCGAGATGACATTACTATCTGTTTAACAGTCATCTAATACAATTCTAAAATATGTTAATTTGCTGGCTAAGAGAGTTAATATTTGGCTAACCAAATCCCAAGATAGACTAATTTGCTACCTATTGATTTCAGATGGGTAGTATAGACCTGATTCCTGTTGAGCAAATTCTATCTTTTGAGATGATTGAAAACTGTGTATACAAGAAGAATATGTACTCAGTATCTATATATTAATACTTGATCTGTTATTATTTGAATGGGTTTACCCCTCCCAGCCATGTATCAAACACTAATCCTAGTTAAATAAATAGTGAAATCACTGATTTTTTAATAAGTCAAGATGCTTTATAGGAAACACTGTTCTATACCATATTCATTACTTTAGATAGAACATGTACATATACTTTAACTTGATCATTTATTTATCTATATAACGTTTATTTCTCTGTATATCATTACAATCAAGCAGTTGATAATGTGTGTGGCCAGGAAAAGTTGGCTAGTAGGTTAGGACAGTAGGCAGGATATTTAGCCTAGTGGACAGCCTAGACGGCCATGGCAGGCGCATATGCTAAGTCAGTAATTAAGCAAGCCTAGTAAGCAGTATTCCTCTAGTAGTCTAGGCTAGAGGGTAGGCTTTTAGGCTGGTAGCAGAAGCAGCAGCAGCAATTGATAGCAAGCTCAATTAAGATGGCAAATAAAAAAGAATTTGAAAGATCAAAATAAATACATTACCTAATATCTATTGTGAAGAATGTTTCACAAGTTGACGCGGGATGTCGACACTTGTTGACAGCGCAGAAAACATAATAAGCTATGCCATTGCTGTATCATAATGAATACAGACAAAGACATATTAACATCATTACATTTCAGTTTTAGCATTCAAATCTTTTGTACCTCAGACCCTGTCAGAGTCCACCCAGCTGTTATTAAATGTATGCCTTGAGATAGGAAAGATAGCTATAGAAGGAAATTAATGTTCAAAAGAATACTAGCAGCAACAAACAAAGCAGGAACCATTCCATTATTAAAAGAGGTGTTAAATAATGCATAAAGGAAACAGCAATATGAATATGACAATGCAATGCTTTATGAAGAATGATCATGGAAAAGAAAACAGATAGCCATATTATGTATTAGTATTCAATACGTTTTCATAAAATATATGGAATAAAACTGTAAACAAGTGTGACACGCTACGACAGACCAATCAACAGACTTATAATAGTCGCAAGTCTTAACTAGAATGTAAATGAATGAAGACATGCCTAAAATAAAAATGTGTTTTATATTTGTGATCATACTAATATACATGCAGTTTGTCACGTTCGAAAAATATGGGGCTTCTGCAGTGCAGATTACATGCATTGTCATATATAACAACAGGTGCAATCAAATAAAGAGGTAAATGTGATTAGCAACATAATACGAAAAAAAATAATCTGGATTTAAAAATCATAAATATAATATTTAACATCTAAAAGCAATTTTTTTTAGAATAACACTAGTTCCCTATTGATCGACTGCTATCTGGTGTGATGGGTTGAAAACCGTGTACGCGAGATAAGGATCTACTCAGTATCGATATATTAATTAATACTTGATCTGTACTCGTTTGAATGTGCTTATCCATCCCAGCCATGTATGAAACACTAATCCTAGTTAAACAAATAGTGGAAACCACTGATTTTTAAAGTCAAGCTACTGAATAGTAAATACCGTTCTATTCTCTAGGCATTACCTTGGATGGAACCTGTACATAAAATCACGAAATGAATAATATTGAGCTTGAACATTTATTTCTCTGTATGCCATTACATTCAAGCAGTTGATACTGTTTGTTGTTGGAAACAGTTGGATAGTAGGCTAGGCCAGTAGGCATGCTAGTAGGGCATTCCGATTAGCAGGCTAGTAGGCTAGGGCAGTAGGCAGGCTAGTAGGCTAGGCAAGTCGACATGATACTAGGTTAGGCCAGTAGGCGGGCTAGTAGAATAAAGTAGCAGTCCGGAATAGAAGTCTAGGCTAGTAGACTAGGGTAGAGGTTTAGGCCAGTGCGCTAGGCTAGAAGGCTATGCTAGTAGCCTAGATAGCGCATGCTAGTAGGTTAGTAGACTTGGCAAGGCATCTAAACAAGAAATCTAGGTTAGTTGACTAGTATTCGAGGGTAGAAGTCTACGCTACGAGGCTAGGAGACTAGGCAGACGCCTAGTAGGTCATGCTAGAAATCTAGGCTAGAGAGTCTAGGGTAGTAGACTATGTTGGAAGTCTAGTCTAGAAGGCGAGGATAAAAGTCTAGATTATTAGGATTGGAGACTAGGCTAGGAAAATGGGTTATACGTCTAGGCTATTGGACTAGTAGACTATGTTAGAAGTCTAGGCTGGAAGTCTCGGCTAGGAGGCTAGCAAACTTGGTAAGAATTCTGGTCTAGAAGTCTAGGTTAGTAGGCTGATAGACCAGGAAAAAATTCTAGGTTAATGGGCTAGTACACGAGGCTAGAAATCCAGGCTAGTGGTTTTGGCAAGTCTAGGCTATAAGTCTAGGCTATAAGGCCAGTAGACTATTCTAGAAATCTGGGCTAGAAGTATCAGCTTCTATGAGACAGCAGCAGCCACAGCCCAGCAATTGATAGCAAACTCAATTAAGATAGCAACTACGAAGAAATCTGAAAGATAAAAAAGTACATTACTTAACATCTATGATGAAGAATGTCATACGCTAATTCGGGGTGTTTACACTAAATCTTGTTGACAGCACAGAAAACATAAATGAGTTTGAACCTTTGCACCTGGTAGATTCCAAAGAGTTGTTATGAAAATTATGCCTTGAGATAGAAAATATAGGTATAAAAGGAAACTAATATTCAAAATGATATTGGTAGCAATAAACTTATCTGAAACCATTCCAAGTACTTTAAAAAGATTTGCTTAAGAAAGAAATATTATATAATGCATAAAAGGAACAATGTTAATATATTTCAGTGTAATGCTTTATGAAAAATAATCATGGAAAAGAAAATAGATTGTTATATTATGTATTACTGTTCAATACGTTGCCGCAAATTATATGTAATAAAACCATAAGCAAGTGTGGCACGCTATGGTTTTGACTGTCCAATCAATTGAGTTATACTACTTGAAAGTCGCAACTAAAATTTAAAAGAAAATGCCAGTATGCAGGATAGTAGGTTAGGCTAGTAGACAGTCTTGTAGGATAGCCCAGTAGGCATGCTAGCAGACTAGTAGACTAAGCTAAACGTCTGTCTAGGCTAGAAATCTTGCCTCATGTAGGCTCATAAAGTCTAGGCTATTAGACGAGTGTAGAAGTCTAGGTTAGGAGAACAGGCTAGAAGTCAAGCTAGGCTATTAGGGTAGAAGCTTAGGTTAATATGATAGTAGACTGGGCTAAAAATCTAGAAGCATAAGTTAGTAGACTATACTTGGCTAGAAATCTTGTTAGGTAGGCTACTAGACAATGCTAAAAGTGTACGATGGTAGGCTGGCAGACTAGCCTAGAAGTCTATCCTAGAAATCTGCTAGTATAATAGTAGGGCAGGATAGTAAACTAGGCTAGAAGTCTAGACTATAGGTTTTAGCCTGGTAGGCTAGTAGACTACGCTAGACGCATAGGCTTGTAGACGTGGCTAGAAGTGTAGGCTAGTAATCTAGGAGACTAGCAGTGGCAGCACCCCAGCTGGTGGGGTTAATATGATAGTAGACTAGGCTAAAAATCTAGAATCCTATTTATCCTAGTAGGCTAGTAGACTACGCTAGACGTCTAGTGGGCTGGGTGGGGTCAAATACACATGCTCACATACACCCCGTGTAGTCTGGGCTAGAAATGCAGGCTGGTAGGCTAATAAACTAGGTTAGAAATATAAGTTACTAAACTAGGCTAGATGCTTAGGCAAGTAGGCTAGTAGACTAAGCTAGAATTCCAGGTTAGTAGTACAGGCTAGTAGAATAGGCTAGAAGTCTAGGCTAGTATGGCTAGACAACTAGGCTCTATGATTAGACTAATATACTACTAAGTCTAAGGTGTAGACTAGGCTGGAAGTTTAAATCAGTGGACTAGGCTAGGATAAAAGCAATAGATGATGGATACTCTGTAAATGTTATATATCTCAACCTCAGGCTTTCGACACAGCTCATGGACAAGACGCAGTCCTAGTATATAGACATTCTGATTCATGGATGTGTCAGAGCATTTCTTAGTGAGCGAAAGCAGCACGTGCCCATTAGTGGGAAAGAATCAAACTGGATGGTAGTAACGAGTGGCTTCCTCAGGGAAGTGTATTGGAACTTCTGCTTTTTGTGATCTATATAGATGACTTGCCAAGCCAGAACGCTCGGACATATATCTTTTTGCAGATGACACAGACTTTTTTTTAATCCTTGAAGAGGAAGACCATGCATCCTTACAGACAGATTTGAATGAACTAGTCGAATGGTCAAATATATGGCTACTTCGCTTCAATCCTGACAAGTATGTCAATGTGGCTATTGCGCAGATGAGAATAGAGTATAACTATTATATCATTGCTGATGATAAAACCCATGAAATAAAGAGGTCTCAAAAGAAGGACATAGGGGTTATAACAGATGAATAGCTAAAGGTAAATGAAGCAACTAGTATCTTCGCAATTACGTGATTATGTGACCCTAAACCAGACTACATTTATCCCACTGCATAAAGCAATGTTAAGCTGAGCCACCTTGATTATACAGCAACAGTATGGAGTCACAGGTAACCTTAATCGAAAATATCCAGAGAAGAGTTACAAAGCAGATACCAGGATTCAGAAATTTAAGCTATGATGAAAGCTTAGAAAGTTTAAGCTCCCCATACTGGCTTATTGCAGAGTCCGATGTCTGTAAGATGCAACATTATATATATGACCAAGAAACAGAAGCATATTTAAACTAAGGGAAGATGTGGTCAAGCGGGATGAGCCAACACGAGGAGAAGATATTCCAATCAAGGGCAAGGTTGGAGCTACAACAGAACGCCTTTCCTGCCCAGGATGGAGAGGGTTGGAATAAGCTGCCTAGACATATAATGGAATCACCATCGGTCTGCACTTTTAAAGCTCAGCTTACCAAGCACTGGCAAAATCAAGCACTGCTGCTCGACTACACAGCACAACTGGAAGCTGGAAGTAACAGTAGACAGTATTGTGACGATGAAGACTGACCATAGAGGTGTAAACCTGCAGTCAGAAGCAAACTTATGTATAGTATGATATTGTAAAAGTCCAGGCTAGAAGCATAGGCTAGTAGAGTAGATGTTTATGTTAATAGGTTAGTAGACTCTGATATAGATCTAGTCTAGTAGTCTACTTGGTGGAAGTGAAAGGTATAAACTAGGCTAGATGTCTAGGCTACTCGTCTAGATTAGCAGACTGTGCTAGAAGCATAGGCTAAACGTCTAGGCCTGTATAGCTAATAGACAAGTCTTGATATTAGAATTCCCGAGTAGAAGCTAAGGCTAGCATTCTAAACAAATAGGCTAGTCTAAAAGTCTAGGACAGTAAGCTTGACTAAGTCAAAGCTTAGACTATAAGTATAGTTTACTAGGCTAGTAAACTAGGAGAGAACTCTAGAGTAGACTTCTAGACTAATGGGCTAGTAGACTTGGCGGGAAGTCTAGCCTAGAAATCTGATATCGAAACTAGGTTAGAAGCACACAGTAGTAAACACGGCTATGAGTGTAGGTCTAAGCTAGACGTCTAGGCTAGAATGGCTAGCAGACTAGGCTAGAGGTGTATGATAGTAGACTACCTGGTTAGAAATATATGCTGTAGATGTCTAGGCTAGAATTCTCAACTAGTAGACTATGATATATCATAGGCTAGTGTGCTAAGTCTAAGCCAGAAGTCCATGCTAGTGGGCTAGTTGATTTGGCTCGAATTCCCGACTAACTAGAACTTTAGGTTCGTAGGCTGGTAGAAGCCTAGGGTAGTAGACTAGTAGACACGCTTAGATATCTAGACTAGTAGACTAGGTCATAAGACTAGCATAGTAGACTAGGCTCTAGGAGTTTAGTAGGTTAGTAGAATTGCTTTAGGCTTTAGTAGGCTTGTAGTCTAGGCTAGAGGTTTAGGCTAGTAGACTATGGTAGAAGTCGAGACATAGTGACTGCACGATTAGGATAGTAGGCTAGAAGTATAGGTTATAACTCTGGGTTTGTGGGCTAGTAGACTCGGTTAGAATTGTAGACTAACTAGAACACTAGGCTAGTAGACTGATAGAAGTCTAGTGTAAAAGGCTAGCAATCTAGGCTAGGAGACTATGGTAGAATTATGGTCTAGAAGTAAAGGATAGCAGACTGGTTAGAGGTCTACACTGGTAGATGAGGCCAGAAGCCAAGGCTAGTAGTATAGGTTTGAAGTCTAGGCCAGAAGGCTAGTAACCTAGGCAGGTAGACTACCTGGGTAGAAGTCTATGTTGTAGACTAGACGTATATCCTGTAAATATAGGCTTGTAGGCTAGTAGAGTGGGCTAGAAGCATAGAATAGCACACTAGGCTAGACTTATAGGCTAGAAGTCTAGGCTAGTGGGCTAGTGACTAGGCTAGAAGTCTAAGCTAGATGTCGAGGGTGTAAATCTATCGTAGTAGGCAAAGACTATCTTAGAAGGCTAGGCTAGTAAACTAGCATATAAGTTAGGCTAGTAGTCTAAGTATGCAGGATAGTAGAGTAGGCTAATAGACTAGGCTGTTAGATTGCTTGGGTAAAACACAGCTGTAAACTAGGCTAAACGTCTAGGCTAGAAGTCTAAACTAGTAGACTAATCTAGAAGTCCAGGCTACTAAGTTAGTCGACTAGGATAAAGGTTCCAGGTAGAAGCATATGCTAGTCGGCTTGGTAAGAAGTCTCGGCTAGAAGTCTAGGTTATTAAGCTACTAGACTAGGCTAGAAATACAAACTAGTAGACTAGGGTAGAAATAGTATATGCTAGAAGTCATGTTAGAAGACTAGGCTAGAGGACAAGCCTAGTGGAATAGGTTTGATGTCTAGACCAGAAGTAAAGGCTAACATGACTAGTAAACCAGGATATTAGACTATTTGGTAGAGGTCTATGTTGTAGACTAGACTAGGCGTCGAGGAGAGAAGCATAGGATATTAGACAATTAGACTATGCTAGAAGCATAGACTAGGCTAAACGTGTAGGCTAGTAGACTGTCTGTGTAGAAGACGATGCTGTATGCTTTGCTAGAAGTCTCGGCTAGAAGTCTAGGTTAGTAGGCTAGAGGTAAACTCGGCTAGAATTATAAGTTAACTAGAACAATAGGCTAGTAGACTGGTAGAAGTCTGGAAGGGCAGGCTAGGTGTCTTCTAGACTAGTGGGCTAGTAGACGATGCTAGAAATCTATGCTATAAGGCTATCAAGTAGACTATGCTAGAGGTCTAGGCGAGTAGAAAAGGCAGGAGGGCAATGTTAGTAGACTAGGCTAGAAGGATATGCTAGTAGGTTAGCATAAGAAGATATAAGTCTAGGCTTGTAGGCTAATAGACTAATCGAGAATTTAATGTTATATGTCTCGGCTAGAATTCTAGGTTAACATGGCTAGTAGATTATGCAATAAGTCTAGGCTGTAGACTGGGCTATACGTCTAGGCTAGTAGGCTAGTAGTCTGGGCAATAAGTCTGGGATAGAAGCATAGGCTACTAGACAACATATGTATAAGCCACGATTGTAGATCAGGGTAGAAGTCTAGACACAAAGTCTAGGCTAGAAGGCCAGTAACCTAGGCTGGTAGACTACATGGGTAGACGTCTATGTTGTAGACTAGACTAGGCGTATATCCTATAAAGATAAGCTTGTAGGCTAGTAGAGTGGGCTAGAAGTCTAGGTTAGAGGCATATGATAGCAGAATAGGCTAGACTTATAGGCTAGAAGTATAAGCTAGTGGGCTAGTAGACTAGGCTAGACGTCTAAGCTAGATGTCGAGGGTGTAAATCTGGCCCAGTGGGCAAAGACTGCTAGGCTAGTAAACTAGACTATAAGTTATACTAGTAGTCTAAGTATGCAGGAGAGTAGAATATGCTAAAAGACTAGGCTAGTAGATTGCTTGGATAAAACACAGCTGTAGACTAGGCTAAGCGTCTAGGCTAGACGTCTAAACTAGTAGACTAATCTAGAAGTCCATGCTACTAAGTTAGACGACTAGGATAAAGGTCTTAGGTAGAAGCATATGCTAGTCGGCTTGCTTAGAAGTCTCGGCTAGAAGTCTAGATTGTTAGGCTACTAGACTAGCCTAGAAATACAAGCTAATATACTAGGGTAGAAGTAGTATATGCTAGAGGTCAAGGTTAGAAGACTAGGCTAGAGATCAAGCCTAGTAGAATAGGTTTGATGTCTAGACCAGAAGAATAGTCTAACATGGCTAGTAAACCAGGATATTAGACTATGTGGTAGAAGTCTATGTTGTAGAGGAGAGAAGCATAGGATATTAGGCTAATAGACAATGCTAGAAGCCTAAGCTAGTGGACTAGTAGACGGAATAGAAGTCTACGCTAGAAGTCTAGGGTGGACATCTAGGCTAGTAAGCAGTACACTAGCGTAGAAGTTTAGGATGGTAAACTAGTCTAGAAATTTAAACTAGCGGGTAACCAAGACGTCTAGGCTAGTAGATTATGCTAGAAGTCTAGACTAGGATAAACGTGCAGGCTAGTAGACTATCTGTGTAGATGACAATGCTGTAGACTAGACTAAACGTCTATAGTAGAAGCATATACTAGTACACTTTGCTAGAAGTCTCGGCTAGAAGTCTAGGTTAGTAGGCTAGAAGTAGACTCGGCTAGAATTATAAGCTAACTAGAACTATAGGCTAGTAGACTGGTAGAAGTCTGGAAGTGCAGGCTATAAAAGTTAGTCGATGTTAGAAATGTATGCTATCAGGCTATCAAGTAGACTATGCTAGAGGTCTAGGCGAGTAGAATATGCAAGAAGGCAACGTTAGTAGACTAGGCTAGAAGGATACGCTAGTAGGTTAGCATAAGAAGATAGACGTCTAGGCTAGTAGGCTAATAGACTAATCGAGAATTTAATGTTATATGTCTAGGCTAAAATTCTAGGTTAACATGGCTAGTAGATTATGCAATAAGTCTAGGCTGTAGACTGGGCTATACGTCTAGGCTAGTAGACAACATATGTACAAGCCACGATTGTAGCCTATAATAAAAGTCCAGACTAGAAGTCTAAACTAATATACTAGGCTAGCACTCTAAGCTACTACACTAGTAAGCTAGGTAAATGCTAAGCTAAAAGCATAGGCTAGTAAGCTAGGATAATATACAATAAATCTAGGCTAGAAGGCGAAGTTAGTAGGCTATTAGACCTAGTCCGGAATTCTAGGCTAACTAGCACATTAGGCTGGCCGGCTAATGGAGTGAGAGTAGTCTAGTAGAGCAGGCTAGAAATCTAGGCTAGTACGCTCGTAGACTAAGTTAGAAAGCAAGGCTAGTAGACTAGTATATCAGACTAGGCTATAGGTCTAGGCTAGTAGACTATGTAGAAATCTAGGATAGTAAGCAAGGCTAACAGACTAGTCTAGTGACCTAGTATATTAAGATTGGTATCTAAGATAGAACTCTAAGCTAGTAGATTAGGGTAGATATCTAGACACGAAGTCTAGGTTAGTAGGCTGGTATACTATACTAGAACTCTATGGCTAACGTCCAGATTAGTGGGCCAGTAGATTCAGCTAGAGGTCTAGGCTAGAAATTTAGGCAAGTAGATTAGTAAAAGGCTAGAACTCTAGGCTAGTACAGTAGGCTAGAAGGCTAGTCTAGTGTGGCTAGTAGACAAGGATATATGTCTAGGCTAGTGGCTTACCTGTGTAGAGGTCTATGTTCTAGACTAGTCTTTAAGTCTAGGCCAGTATTCTAAACTAGTAGACCAGGCTAGAAGTCTAGGCTAGTAGAGTAAGGCAAACATCAAGGACAAGAGTGTATGTTAGTAGGCTATGTGATTAGACTATACATCTACGCTGGTAGTCAAATTTACTAGACTAGTAGACTTGGCTAGAGTTCTAGGCTAGAGTTAACTAGAACTCTAGGCACGTAGCCTAATATGATGGTTGAGGGCTAGTAGCCCAGGTTAGATATATGGGTTAGTAGGCTAGTAGACTAGGTTAGAAATATATGCTAGTAAAATAGTTTAGAAGACTATGCTAGTAGACTAAGCTAGGTGGCTATGTCAGTAGGCTAGCAGAATTTGCCAGAGATCTAGGCTACTATGCTAGCAGTCTATCTCAGATTCCTAGGCTAGTAGACTATAGTAGACGTCTATGCTATAGCCATGCGTTTGCAGGCTAGTAGAGTAGACTAGGTTAGAATTCTAGGCTAGAACCCTAGATTAGTGGAGTAGTAAATTCAGTAAAATCTAGACAAACTAGAACTCTAGACTACAAGGCTAGAAGACTGGCACAAGTTTAGTAGAGATGGCTAGTAGAATGACAGGCTATGTATTTGGCTAGTAGACTTGGGCAAAAATTTTGGCCAGTGGGCAATTAGCCTAGGTTATCAATCTGAGCAAGTAAAGTAGTCTAGTCTAATAGACAAATAGAATATGCTAGAAGCCTAGGCTCGTAGCTTAACACAGTAGGCTATAAGTATAGTCTAGTGGACCGGGCTAGAAGTCTAGGCTGGCATAGGTAGTAGATTATGCTATAAGTCTAGTGTGTAGACTAAGCTATAAGTCTATGCTAGTTGGCTAGTAGACTGGTCTATAAGGCAGGGCTATAAGCATATGCTAGTTGACTAGGCTAAAAGTCTAGGCTAGAAGTCTAGGTTAGTAGGCTAGTAGACTTGGCTAGAATTCTAGGCCAACTATGCTAGAAGGATAATGTACTGGTTGAGGTCCGGTATAGCAGGCTAGAAATGACTACTGCACACCTCAGCGCACACATCATCCACTCCAACTGAAGAAGTATCACGACCAGATGAGATGGCTACTCCTGACCCAGAACACCCGCTTGTGGACATCCACAGCAAGGAAGAAAGCGACACATTGCTTACTGGAGGAGGTCCTGCTTCCCGATTGCATCATCTACAGACACCTTGCTGTGTCAAAAATGCCCGACCGGACCTGCGCGTCTCCACACGTTTGTGGGAGAAAGCGCCCATCGGATGGTGTTATAAGCCCTGACAACATTGACTGAAGCCACCAGAAAGTACTCCTGGGCGTGGAAGTCTATGGCTGGGTGACCAGACCACACTGGATCGGCGACCTGACCCAGAGCTCGTGGGATACTACAACGAGGATTGCTTCCACGATGACCTACTTCTTGGTCCCTCCTGATGACACCAGACCCGGTCTGGACAGCGGAGGTGGGGTGGGTGGGGTCTGAGGGGTTGGGGCGGGGCGTAGCCGCGAGATGGTGGCCACACGGCCACCAATAGCACGATGTACGAATGGACGAGAGGCCTTAGTTATACCCAAGAAGGAAATCAGAATACACATTTCCCACATTTACTTCATTGCGCCGGGATTCCCCGAAAGCAACGCTCAGAGCAAAACTGCTGGCTGGTACCGCCGCCAACAAGCCGCTGACCCGCATTGAGTTACATTTGCACTAAAATACACCGCAATCTATAAACTAAAATCTATAAACTAAAATCATTATATTATTTAAATCATGCGTCATTGGAAAGCGCATTCAATTGCCGAAACATTAATGCATTATTTCTTCCAAAAATACGCTAATGTGGAAAAGATCTCATTGCCTACCAGTGACTGGTAATAATAACATCAAACGGTCACTAACAGGTGAACATTCCCGCCAGCGTCAGCGGTATTCTCTGATATCATTGTCTTCACGTGAGTCCCCATCCTCCATAAACGCCAATCACTGAGACGTGATGACTGGCCTAAATAGCTTCTTCCGATCGCCTCTGGTATCATTTCGTCTCCTTTAATCTCTCATCTCTCATTATCAGTTTTTATAAGCAGTCTTTGTATCGCCACACATCTCGTATAGTACACGATATTTAGGTGGGTTATGTTGTTTAATCTCTTAATCTCATGCATGATCTTCGACCGGGATGACAGGTTCCAACTTCATGAGGTGACAACTCCGTTTCTATGTGCTGGACGTGGCCCAGGTGCTTCTGGATTTGACTATCCAATCATCTTTACTAGTGAGCTGGTGAATGTCTTACATAAAAAGATATTCAAGCAAAAACCTCACTGGCATATTTACTTCTTAGTGCACTGCCAATTCGTGGAACACATAGAGAAGAAGAAGCTGACATTATTTGGCGTAATACTATGGTTTATAGAGATAAGTTGACAGCCCTTTAATGATATTTGCTGCAAGTGGGTAGCCCTTAACTGTTAATGTTGCGGTTTTTGCTTAAATATCTTTTTATGTAGGACTGTTCACCTGTTTGTTGTTATAATCAGTCACTGATAGGCGTAAACAGTCTACAATTTCAACAAAGTATATCAAGAGGTCTGAGCATCAAGACAACGTACCTTTCCAGAGTGATGACGTCATATGACGTCATAATCAGCTAAGCGGCGTGCACGATGCCGTCATAATCATTCCGTCATAAATGATTCCATACTTTAAGTCTTTAACTCTTAAAAGTCCGACACGTTGTAAGAATTGTATGTCTCTACTATTTAATAAACATGCTGTTGATTATTTTGAAACTAATTTGATTGGGCGCTGTTGCTGCCATTGGCAGCAACAGCACCCAGTCAAATTAGTTTCAAAATATTCAACAGCTTACCTGTACAGTTTTCTGGAATCTGATAGTCAGGAAGTTCAGAGATCGATCGATCCCAACACGAGCGAGGTGTGGGTGGAGCTTAGTTAGAGATGGACAGGACATGGCTAAAAATGGAAAGGTGAATTCTTGTAGTCGGTCTCTTATTACGCTGAGAGGATATAGCTAATCAGATGAACAGACACGCATCTGATGTATCATGTTGCAACAATCCTCTTTGAGGCATTTAGGCAATAGAAATAGAGGGCTCCATCGCTAGCTATGCCCCGCCCATTTCAAGCAAAGCTCTGCCCGTACTTTGTGCATTTTGGGATCAATTTATAGGCCCTATACTTGAATCTTGAATTCCCAGAATCCCAATTTCAAGGTAATAATACATGTAATCTGTTGACTATCTTGAAACTAATTTGACTGTATGCTGTTGCTGAAGGTGGCAGATACAGCTCCCAGTCAAACTAGGTTGAAAATATTCAACAGATTGTTCATTAAATAGTAAAGACATACAATACGTCATTCATTACAAGTACGCATTTTGATTGTGACCTAATTGATTATGACTCATATCCTTGAGTGGCAGATATGGAGATGTTCATTTCTAGCTATGCTCAGTATATTTCTAGCTAGCTAGACACTTTATACGCTTGATGGAATCGATTTGAAACATTGAATCCTGAAATTTCCAGTATCTAGAACTCAAGGAAGTTGAAGCTGCTGACTATTTTGAAAGTATGGCAGCTATAGCTCCCTGTTAAATAGGTTTCTAAATATTCAACATACTGTTTATTAAAATGTAACTTAATCAATGACATACAATTCAGACACATTCGTGACATACTGTTTCCACTTTCGTGATGGACCTACGTCATGTTGATTTGTGTTTGATTATGACGTCAGCTATTTGAGTGGCGAATGGGATCCCGTCATTGAGAAATGTGTTCCTCGAGATAGATAAGATTTATGGGACACACAGTTGGATAACTGTACAGATGTAGGTGCATTCACTAATAAACTGACGGTTCTGTGATAGGCAATGATGATGATCAATGACTGTTTTATGTGGCTGGAAGGACTAAAACCTCTTTCAGCTGGAAACAGTCTTCTTCAAGCTTCCCCACTGCGTCTTGTCAGGTTCCTTTATATATTCATTTTATACAAAGTGGTATAGAGGGTCTGATGTTTCCCTCTAAGCACTTTTTCGTCTTTAGTTGTTTTAGAATGCGTTTCTTGAGTTTTGATTGCAAAACATGTAGCAAGCTTGTGTTATGGCGTCTCATAGCCGCTTTTTACTTATTGACCCACGGTATTGAAAATTCCAATGCTTTCTCAGTGGATGTATTCTCGTTCATTCGAAGAATGCGTTCAAATGTTGACCATCACTACTGCGCTGATGTCATCGATAGTGGAACGCTGGAACTGGTTGAACAGTGCTGAGTTTTATATTAGGCTGTAGGTATAGATAACTTGCACGCACTTGTGATGCCGAGCATAGAGTCTGTTCACGGGCCTTTGGAGATGCCCAATGGCAGAATCCAGTGTTAGCTATGCCCAGCTCATCTCTAGCTAAGCGCCAGCAGCGCTTTGCCCGTGTTTCTGATTTAAACATATTTTAATATTATTTTGCCCGTGTTCGGATCAATCGATGCATACTCTCTCTTAATCTCAATTTCGAGAAACCTATACAGGTAAAGTGTTGAATATTTTTCAAACTAATTTGACTGGGTTCTGTTGCTGCCTATAGCAGCAACAGTGCCCACGCAAATTAGGTTTAAAATATTCTACAGAAAGATTATTAAATAATAAAAACGTACAATTCGTACAGCAACGCTTAGTCCGTCAAACAATGTGCCATGTTACAAAAAGATTTACCGTATCGGTTGGACAGCAGTGAGGCCCGGATTCTGTTATTTTGCCACGTGCCCTCTCCCCGAGGGCCGGTAGTTTCAGCATTCACCTCCGTTGTGTTAGACAGGTTATATGTATGAACTCAGCTTTGGCTTTATTCATGATGAGGCTTTTTCATTTCTGATTTTTGCGGCTATCACAAGCAGCTCATCAAGGATACCTTTTTCCTCGTCGATGAAATCGACATCATCTGCATGCTCCATCTCTAGTGAAATGTCTAGCTTCGAGATTGAAGATCTTGTCCTTGTCATATCAAAAAGATTTAGAGCTTATTGAAAATGTCCACAACTCCAGCGAACACATCATGGACAAACATGTGGGTTTAATGCCTGAGGGATAGATGAGTAAGTACAGGTGCAGATAAGCATTCCAGGTTATCAATTTAAATCCGAAATAATGTTAATTTTAAATCTATATAAATATTATGACACGCTTTGCCATACTATGTAAACGCATAGACTGTTTCTGATATGTATTGCAAACGATAAATGTGTTAATCGACAGAGTAGACCTAATCAGCAAGACAATTTCAATTATTATTTTTATAAAACGTATTCGTTATGGATATCGTCAAATTTAGTATAAAACAACATTTCAAATTATTTCTACTTGGATTATTGTGTTTCTGCGAAAGAAAATCGCATATAAATGATTACAAGCAACTAAAATTGGGGGAGTGATGGGCGGATCAATAAAAAATGTCATTTCTAATTATTGTCCTGTAACGGCATTAGCGCTGGGCTCAATCAAATTGATCAAATATGACTAAATTACCATATTTGATTAAAAATTGCCAATCATCCTGAAACCCTGATGTGATTATATTGTAGAAATTTTAGTGTCACAGCATCAAGTCACCTAATTCACCTTTCCAGAGTATCCATCCATCATCTGACCTTGTATGACATCATAATCAGCTCAGCGCGTGCATGAGGACGTCACAATCATTACGTTAAGGGTTCCATATAGACCGTCATCAAATCTCAAATACTCCGACACGTTGTATGAATTGTATGTCTTTGTAATTCTTTTTTTATTTAATAAACATGCTGTTGAATATTTAGAAACTAATTTGACTGGACGCTGTTGCTGTCTTAGGCAGCAACAGCACCCAGTCAAATTGGTTTCAAAATATTCAACAGCTTACTTGTGTAGTTTTTTGGAAATTGATTGTCAGGGTGTTCAGAGATCGATCGATCCAAACACGAGCGAGGTGTGAGTGGAGCTTAGTTAGAGATGGGCGGGGCATAGCTAAAACAGGAAATTATACTGGACAGATGTTGAATATTTTTAATCCAATTTTAATGGAACGTGTTGCTGCCGTAGTACCCGTAGCAACCGGTCAAATTTGCTTAAATATTCAGCAGAATATCTTTTACATCATTCTGGACCTCATAACGAAGGGATGTATCCACATTTAGCTATGTCCCGCCTATTTCAAGCTAAGCTCCGCCAACGCTTTGCCCGTGTTGGTGTCGATCATACCTTGAACTCACCGAATCTCACTTTGCAGAAACTATACTGCTATAGTCAAATTAGTTTCAAAATATTCACCAGAATGGTTATTAAGTACTAAAGATATACAATTTGTACAACTGATAGACTATTAAGCATTCACGATGAACTTATATAATATGTCATTCATTAGTCTTTTGATTGCGATGTCAGCCTGACATAATTTATTATGACGTCATATACTTGATTGACAGATTGAATTCCTCTATTTGTAGTTATTGGTCAGTAAACATTAAAGGGGCAACAGCAAATGATGACTTCAGAAACAAACAATTATGATGTAATAATAACAAAATACTACGCTTCCATTAAGAACTGTCTATGAAATGTCGACTACCAAGTATGGAGCAGTGAGTGTATGTGTAGCGAGTATCAATGGCGTGGAGCAATGGTTAGGGATGTCTACGTTATTACTATTTTCAGCTGCCATAAAATAGGTCTAAATGTATTGATGTATACCGCCAAATGTATTTGCAAGAGCAGCCCGTGGATTTAGCTCAGTAGTGCTGCCCGTCATCGCTATGACCAGTTATTACCAGCGTAATGTCTGACCCATTTTATGACCTGGTCGTTATTACTGGCGAAACAGACCTAAACTCAGACAGACATCAACATGACACAAGGAACCCTCAAAACAGCCGCCATGTACAGGCTCATGATTTCTAATTAGCGGGACACTATAGCAATGCAGGCCATTTATGTATTGACACGGCTTCGAGTCCAACAAGCAAACCATTGATTGACCAAATTAGACTTTATATCCGTAATTACTTAATGAGCAATGTATTAACCCAGCTCCTGTCAATCAGTTCATTACTGATAGCGTGGGTACGAAAATTCTCGCGGGTTGACAGTTAATGCCACCCGGAGATAGTAGTTTGACAAACGACTTGCCGTCTCCTCTGTACCAGATCGTTCTTCTTCCTCACATGGTATTCCCAGCGAGAGCTATGGGTGAAACGGCAGTATATGTGACAGCACGTAAATAGCCTCGGCTTCCATCAATGCTGCACTGAGCTCTAACAGTTTTGCAATAGTGAGATATGCATGTATTGGACACAACGTTTTCTTTCTCCCCCTTCCATCTGCTTTCCTAGCCCTCCATTTTCCCTCCTTCCCCATCCCTATTTTCCATCCCACCCACCCCTCAACCCCCTTACTCACCACTCCCCCCCCTCACTACCCACCTTCATCCATTGCACCAAAACCTCCTCTCCACCGCCAATCCTGCCCCTCTCCCCTACTCGTCCACTAACTCCCCACATTTCATCCTCCTAACCCAGCCTCCTTCTCGCCTCCCATCACTACTCTCCCTCCCATCCCATTCTACTCCCTCCCTCATCTCATCTCCATCCATCCCTATACATCCACCCACCATCTCCCCTTCCTCTCTCAATCCTCCCTCCCTTCCCTTCCATCCCCTCCCACTTGTCAAGGGAGAAAGGCAGAGAGGAGATGTTGCAAGAAGGAATGAAGAAAGATCCTGAGTAACGAACACTAATCTATGTTGACGTGCAGAATTAATCTAACTCATAAACTAACTATCTTTCAAACAACAGACAAAGGCCTAAAGGTAGCCCAGGTTAGATCATTTTGGCAATAAGGCGATCTGTTTCCAGCTATTCCCGTCCATTTCTATCTATACCCACTTTTTACACGTGGTGAAATATGATTTGAAACTTTCAGACCTGAATTTCCAGCATATAAATTTCGAGACACCGTAACTATATAGGTATGCTGTTAAATATTCTGAAGCATCAACGCCCAATCAAATTAGGTTTAAAATAAATCAGCAGACTATTAATAAATTGTAAAATTAACTCTCTTCCGTCCGTCAGGTTGCAGGCCGAACCCGGCTGACTTCGCCAGCAAGCCTCCTCCAGTGTTCACAGTCATCTTCTTGAGGAACAAAATCTGGCAGATTTCAGGATGTCGACTGGGCGATGTCGTCGCTCCACCTATGTCGTGTGCGTCCTTTCTGATGCTTTCTAGGTGTCATACCCAGCATTAAAGATTTCTCTATGTTCTCTATTCCTCGTCTGCCAATCTGACCAAAATATTGCAGTTTCAGTCATTTGATTTTATTGAGCACACTCTGTAATTTTTGGACTTCCGTTCAGTCCATGAAATGCGTAGCATTTTTTGCCAACACCACAATTCAGATGCTTCAATTTTTCTATGATCTGCTGCAAATAGATTCGGCGATTCACCTTCATTGCTGTCATGGCAGTCGCTGTATATGTAGGAGCCAAGGAAGTTGAATTCCTCAGCAATTTAGATCTGGATGTTGTTCACACCTATGATTGGGCGTTCATCTGAACCAATGGTCATGGTTTTAGTTTTCTTTGCCACATTTCTCACTTTGCTGTCACATATGTTCTAGCAGTTCTTCACATTGTTGCCAATTACTTGTTCTAAGAGTGTATATAAATTAAATAGTGCCGGGGAGAGAATACAACCCTGCCTCACTGCTTTCCCAAATGGGGACCCTATCAGAGTGTCGAGATACTTTCCACACATTAGTTTCCAGACTGGCATACAATGACTGCATCGGTGATAGTATGTGACTGGGCAAAGCATTCATTAGCAAAAAATGTTGTATGGTCGCTAGTGCATGGTTAGCCCTAAAATCGCATTTGGCGCCCTGACCATATCGCTCCTGCTCATTGGTTGTTACGGTCATTCATTAGCTATTAATGTGAAGTGAATTCATGTACTGGTATCTTGACGACACTTCATCCAATCACTGCTTGATCGGATCACCGAACTATATTTTCGGATTGATTAACTTGCTATTTCCCTGGACAAAGCAATGAATGTATACCATTACTCGATCCCCCACAATATCTAATTTTGATTGAACATGATTGTCAGAAGATCATTCAATTTGTAGGCGACTAATATAGCGACAATAAATCTCAAACTAGAGTAAATAGAGTTAGCAAACCACCGCTCTCCCATTTCTCTTACATTGTAAAGATTTACAGATTTCTTAAAGAATTTTCTATATTTTTTGGATAATGACCAGAGTTATGGAATTCAAGTGTACAGTCACTTGTGTTAATATTTGGGCTAAATCATTTGATCATATCTGGTAACGGTTTTCATCCAGATGAGGGTCAACGTCTGGAAAGACTTTTTCACTGGACTATACATTGTTGTTGTTGTGTTAAAATTGGAACCAAATCGGACAGATATTCGGGGGTTATGTTGACACTAGAGAGTTTATCCAGAGTAACTCTCTATCATGAACACGGCCTTAAATACACACACGCACGCACGCACGCACGCACGCACGCACGCACGCACGCACGCACGCATGCTCGCACTCTCGCACGCACGCACGCACACACACACACACACACGAACACAAACGCACGCACGCACGCACTCACGCACGGACGGACGGACGGATGGACGCACGCACGCACGCACGCACGCACGCACGCACGCACGCACGCACGCACGCACACATGCTCGCATTGTCGCACGCACGCACGCACACACACGCGAACACAAACGAACGCACGCACGCACGCACGCACGCACGCACTCACGCACACCCACACACAGACACACACACACACACACACACACACACACACACACATACACATACACACACACACGCACACGTACACGTACACGTACACGTACACGTACGTACGCACGCACGCACGTACGCACGCACGCACGCACGCACGCACGCACGCACGCACGCACGCACGCACGCACGCATGCACGCACGCACGAACGCACAGACGCACGAACGAACGAACGAACGCACGCACGTACACACACACACACACACACACACACACACACACACACACACACGTGCGCAGGCACGCACACACAAACAGACACATACGCACGCACGCACGTACGCGCACACGCACACGCACACGCACACAAACACAAACACACGTGCTTACACACGCACACACAGACACACCGGCGTACTACTCCCTTTTTTACTTTAGAAACAATCTAACCTATTTATGAGCTGCACCATACTACCGTCTTCGAACTACATCCATAAAATTGCTACTGCCGTTATCACATACAATACGCCCCCACCACATCATCCAACACCCCAGCCCCCTTACTCCACTGACACGCAAACTCTGCTGCAATCGCCAAGACAAATACAGCCACAGGGATATAGTCAGTTGTAATCGCGTTATATTGATGAAGGAGTCTACACCATCGCCCTTTGGCTATTACTGACTCAGATCTGAAGGATGAAAAGAAACAGATCAAATTGTTGATTAGATTTGCTAAACAGTAGCTTTCATTCACAAAGCCCTCGAAAGGAAGCCAGCCTATGACTGTCGAAATGAATCATTTGTTAGGATTCACTATATATGCAATTATATAGCAGGGACATATGCCTAGTAAATAGGAATAATCACTAGATTTCAGGGTACAAGAAGGCGTAATATGTTGTGCATGCACCACAACACGAGCTCCCATCCTACTCTAGACGCATGGATAAATTTCACACTTGTCTCGCGTTGTTTCAGACTTTTTGACCTTTTCACCGATAACTCCCTGAAAAATATATTCTTTATGATATAAACTTATTCTGTTGAATATTTTGAAATTAATTTAACTGGAAGTCATTGCTGTCTAAGGCACCAATGGCATCCAGTCAAATTATTTTCCTCTATGGTTGACTTTATCGGTAAAAGAGTTAAGACAGACAAATGTTATTTTCGAATTTTATCTCTGAATATAGCGTTGCTGAAGGCGCCTGCCCAAAAAGGCTGCTTTAAGAACTTTTTCAAAATGCAAAATATTTTTTGCTTATACGAATAGTTATAAAAATCAGTTGACGAAGTATATGAATAAAATGGAGGAATCTAGTTTTAGCTAGGCTGCACGCATCTTTAGCTAAGTTCCACCCGTGTTGGCATCGATCGATCCCTGAAATCGATGCCTATCAATTTCCAGAAAACTATACGCGTAAGCTGTTGAATAATTTCAAACTAATTTCTCTGGGTACGGTTTCAACCTCTAGCAGCAACAACGCCCAGTCAAATTAGGTACAAAACATTCAACAGCATGTTTATTAAACAGTAAAAGCATTCGATTCGTACAACAACGCTTAGTCCGTCATCAAATAAGCATTTGTGATGAACCTATCTACGTCATTTATGACGCCATCCTACACGGCACGTAGTTACTTATGGCGTGATATGATTAATGGATGAACTGAAATCCTCGATTTCACTGGGTAGATTGTAACAATCAGTTGCAGCTCTTAGTGAAAAGATTAGAGGAATCCAATGTGTCAGTCAAGTATATAAGTATATAACAAGTATATAACATCATAATCAAATACTCTTAATTGATGACGAACTAAGCGTTGTTGTGCGATTTGCATGTCTTTACTATTTAATAAACATACTGTTGAATATTTGGAACTAATTTGACTGGACACTGTTGCTGCAACATAACTCAGTCAAATTAGTTTCAAAATATTCAACAGCTTACCTGTATAATCTTCTCGACATTGAGATTGAGGGAGTTCAGGTGTTGATCGATTCCAACACGGCCAAAGCTTTGGCAGAGCTTAGCTAGCGATGGGAGGGCCATAGCTGAAACTGGATTCATCCATTGCGTCTCACTGTACCATTGGCTGTTTTTTTTATAACAATTTATAGATGTAACCCCTAGTGTTTGTGTTAGATATCTGGAACATCGATTCTATTAATGGGAGGCTTTCTATCTATAATTCTATACAACTGTATGAGGTTGTTTTCTGATCATCTGTATTCAATTTTTTTACCATCTATCGTCGTCGCAGCCGCGTAATCGTCGGCGTCCTCCTCCTCCTACTCCTCCTCATCCCCTCTTCCTCCTCCTCCCCCATCCTGCCTTCCACCTACCCTCCTCCTCCTCTTTCTCCCCGCCTCCTCCTGCTCCCGGTCATCATCATCATCATCATCATCGTCACAACAGGGGGGGGGGGGGAGGTGGGGGGGGGGGGAGAAGGGGAGGGGGGCCTCTAAATAGGCGTCCATAGTATAGAGCGGAGAAAAAGGAGGTGAATTAACTTACTGCTGTGATACTGTCTAGTCAGCAAAATGTTCGGGCTGCTGAGCTCTTGTATAACGGGGAGTGGACAGGGTGTGTGGCACGTGTGAGTGGACAGTGTGTGTGGTACGTGTGAGTGGGCAGTGTGTGTGGTACGTGGGAGACTGCGACATGAATACAATGCAGGGAAGCTCGAAGAATGTTCACATGACATCAGAGAGAGTTGGTACATATCAGATCTGCGAGTGCAAAATGTCGCTCATAAAGTTAGCCACACCCCATGACTGGGATAGAATGTTTTATTTCATACTA
Organism: Chaetoderma sp. LZ-2023a; assembly: GCA_034401795.1. Lineage (NCBI taxonomy): Eukaryota > Metazoa > Mollusca > Caudofoveata > Chaetodermatida > Chaetodermatidae > Chaetoderma > Chaetoderma sp. LZ-2023a. The sequence continues at coordinate 82,370,400 of CM067369.1, read as the reverse complement.
TTGACAATATCCTGCTCTTTTCAAAGGAGCACGTCAACCTTGACATGCTCAGCCAATAGCTATTCACAGCACATTTATAGATCTGCTCAACTCGCGTGTTGTAATCGATGTTACACTATAAAACCTGGGTTCCAAAATTCTAAATTCCAAAGAAGACAGACGCACAGGTAAGTTGTTGAATATTTTGGAACTAATTTGTCTGGCCGCTGCTGCTGCCTATGGTAGCAACAGCTCCCAATGAAATTAATTTCAAAATATTCAACAGATTGATTATTAAATTGTAAATTCATGCAATTCGTACGATTTTGAAATGGATTTTTCGATTTTCGTGACGGAGTTGCTTCATCAGTGACGTCGGCTAGCATGTGGCGTAAATGCGTATGATATCAGATACATAAGCGATAGGTCGAACAACCTCCACCCCCCCCCCCCCTCCCCTCCACCTCACCCCCACCAACATTGCATTATGTACATAGATGAGCTTCTACGGTTTTCCATGACCTTAAATCACGTATTCAAGTACCTTATGAACAAATATTCGGAGAAGAACTTGCTCGGATAATTGTGATCTTTGACTCAAATAATGAATTACCTCGCATTTAGGCTGACGTCAGAGTCATTATGCGTAATGAATAACGTGTGTAAGTCATTCATGAACTGGGAGAGGGCGTAAATAAGTTGTTAGAACTTGTGCCCAATCCCTTTGTACACATGATACAATAAAATATGCTTAAAAAAAATTCATGAACATGCACAAGTCCGTCAACAGTACGAATTGTATAGCTTCGATAGATTTACTATTTACTAAACATCAGCAGCAGCAGCAGCAGCAGCAGCAGCAGCAGCAGCAGCAGCAGCAGCAGCAGCAGCAGCAGCAGCAGCAGCTGCAGCAGCAGCAGCAGCAACAGCAGTAGTAGTAGTAGTAGTAGTAGTAGTAGTAGTAGTAGCAGTAGTAGTAGTAGTGGTAGTAGTAGTAGTAGTAGTAGTAGTAGTAGTAGTGGTAGTAGTAGTAGTAGTAGTAGTAGTAGTAGTAGTAGTAGTAGTAGTAGTAGTAGTAGTAGTAGTAGTAGTAGTAGTAGTAGTAGTAGTAGTAGTTAATATTGTCAACGGAATCTTCAATAATTGAAAAAATCCAAAAATTGAAATATTTTTGTTTATCTTACGGCTTGAGTTTTCCCATTTTTTTAAAGGAAAGCCATATGGAATTAATGTTAACCCTTTAATGGCTAAATCAATAAAATCAAATTTAATATACATTTGCAGGCGCAGACAGGGTCATTCCCGAGAATATGCTATTGGAATGACTGTCTCGGTTCCCGAGTCATTCCAGTGGTAAATTTCCAAAAATCCTCCAATCCCGGCCGGCAAATGAACATTCCCCAAGATCATTACAAGGGCCGCTTTTGGCTGACTTCGTCATGGATGTGTTAATGTTGAATAATTGAGATGGATATTCTGGATAGTTATTTGAGCTTTGCTTTTACCGAGATGTCACGTAAATTCGGATTTTGCTTAAACGCAATTACTGGACGCTTGTTGAAGGGTTGTTTCAGTTTCCCCTGGGAGTTTTGATACACATCTTTCAGGATTTTGGAAATTTCAACGTTTTTCTGATTATAGGTCAGAATGAATGGAATTTTGTCACGTTAGTCAGATAAGCCTGGGTCCGAGTGTATTCCCCTTGGCCATTGTGTTTCGAGGTCTTTAATCCAAAATGATTCTCGAAGTTTTCTTTGTTTATCAGTTTCTTCTGCCGTATCTGAAAGGGGTGGCTGTTCAAGCGGCATAATTTCAAAGTCACGAGGGACTAAATGGTCAAGAAGAGATTAACATGTTCGGAAACACGTGTGTCTTCATCTAGCCTAATATCTGAATGGACATTTGGTTTCGCCTGCTTTGGCACAATTTGCATGATATTAGATAAATAACTTTTTCAGAGTCGCAATCTAGATTAGACTGAAGTTTGAATTTGCTTTTGTTCTGAAAGCTCGTGAAAGTATTCTGGTTCGGGAGAAATGTATCTAACTTGCACCTTTTCTTTAAGCACATGTGCGATTCGACTACACCTATAATCGGACGATTGTGAGAAATTTTGGTAGGCTGATGATTTGAGGAATTATCTGGAATGGTTTCCAAGCTGTCTAATGTTTCAGAATTGTTTTGCCGAAAAACCGTAGCACTTGTGGTTTGAGGGCTTTGAATAGGGTAGAGCGCGCTTCTTCAAAGTTTTTCCTATTACTCGAATTCCTGTGAAAACGGATTATTTGCGATTTTATGATTCCTTTAAAAGTATGCGGTGGATGGAAATATTTTTTGTGCAGTTGCTGATGCGAATCGGTTGGTTTGAAATACAGTTTGTAGTCTAAGTAGCCGGTTGTTTCATACTTTAGACCTTTATATACATTTACACCCATGAAATCTACATACATCTCGGCAATGGTAGCTTTTAATTTGATATTCGGATCGTGATTGTTCAGAACTTCGAAAAATTCGTCAAACTCTGCCTTTATATGTTGCCAAATCACGAAAATATCATCAACGTACCGGCGATAAATGAGGGGCTGTTTTGGTCACTCTTCGAACGCTTCCTCCTCCACTCTGCTATGTAAATATTGGCAAAACATGGGCTAAAGCGCTTGCCCATCGCGCAGCCGCAAAGTTGTTGGTAAATTTCGCCATCGTATTCAAAATCATCGCCTTGCAGACTCAGCTCTAATAGAGCTATTACATTCGTCTAGCCTGTCGGTACCTGGGTGGTTCGCGAATGCTGTACGAATAGAATTTATACTCTTCTATGTCAATGTTAGTATACATCGATGTATTCACTGATTCTGTAGGATTCTGAACCACAATTCGAGATTATAGGTCTCCCTTTTGGTGACATCTGGTCCAACCACGAATCTATGGGTTTATGAATTTTTGGCAAAAGATAGAAAGTCCGTGGTTTTGACTCAAGCTTAACACCGATATGCGTATGTTGCTTTTCGGTGATCTTCTTGCTATCGTGCAATTTCTGTCGAATCTCATTAAATGTACTGCAATTATTTTTGCCAAAGTGGCTCGCTTAGTTTCTGCTAATACTTTGGGTGCTTCACGTTTATAGTTATCTTTAAACACTATTACAGTCGCCGATCCTTTATCTGCAGGGTTGATGACAAATTCGTTGTTTTTAGACAATTCAATTATGGCCTGTCGTTCCTCGTAGGGTAAATTTGTTTGATCATTAGGAAATGTTGAATTTTTAACGCGTTTTGAAAAGAGGTCTATGCTGTCCCCGATCGCTGCGTCCGCGAGCTTTACGTTTGGTTCCCAGCCAGTTTTTTAATTAATGGTGGAATGTTACTATTAAAGTTACGAAAGAAGTCGGCTAACTTAATACGGTGATTTAGTTCAGATGTTTCAATACTGCCATTATCTAAATGTGCATCCAACCCTGTTTTAGGTTGTGGTGTTGGGACAAACGTAAGGCCGAAATTAAGTTGAGGAGCTGAATCGTCAACCACTGTTGAGCTGTCAACCGAATAGTTAAGCTGTGCGAATAAATCGCAGTCTTTGTAAAGCAGCATTAATCTATGTTTTGAACTAGAGATGGTTTCATTCATATCATTAATACCAATATTAATCACTATTTTGTCTGGTTTAAATGATCCTGCGTACTTTTGAACTAGTCCTCTAGCATGACACAATTTATCTCCTGGGTGGCAAGCAACTTGTGTGTTAGGGTGGGGCTCAACAATAATGCGACTCAGGTTCGAAGCTCCAAAGATGAGTACTTTGTTCATGAGAACAGGTAACCGCCAGTCTATTTTATTTTCGATTTCATGACGAAATCTCCAAAACGTGATTCTCTCCAACATGGTTGATTGTTTGGGCCTATTTGTAGATTTGATATGACACACCTCTGGTGCATTACTTGAACCTGGAGTTGGAGAGAAGCTGGGCTGTGGCAGTTTCCCTGTTGGGATGGGTTCTTGAGGCCCGATGCCTCCCGATGGCTGATTGCTCTGAGGAGGTTTCTGAGAAGCGCCGATCCATGGTCCAGATTTGCTACCATTAACCCTTTCCCTTTGTGACAAGGGCAGATATTCGATTGGGTCATTTAGATTGCCTAGTATAGGATCAGGTAGTGGGGTTAATGACGCTTCAAATAGCAGATCTCTAGGGCCAGAATCTAATTGTAGCAATTGAGAGATTTTATTGTCTACTCGTTTTGTGACGGGCGGCGATGTTTCTGTAGGTGATCTGAGACGTTTTTCCATTTGTGATTGTGGTGCCACAGTTGGTATCATGACCAGATACGGGGCTTGTGCGAGATTTTGATTTTGAGTTGGTTTCCGAGATGAATTTATTATCGGTCGCACAAAATCGTAAAAGGAACTTATCGCATTAATGTCGAGCATTCGACTGTAATTGTTTTTGGCCCAGCGTAAAGCATTGGATTTAGCACGACCTAGCTGTATATGTGGTATTGTCTGTGTGAGGACTGCTTCAGTTCTAATGCTACCAAGTTGCTCATTATAGTGATCAACATGGCCTTAATGTTAGATTTTGCCCATTAAAAAATCATATTCTAAATCGCAAGTTAAATGTCATCATCTGGCATAGCTGGCTTACAAAATCCATTCAGTACTTCCACCTTCCTGCTAAGCCCACCAGGGAGCGTTTCGGCATCTAAATGCCTACGTAGCATAGCAATATGGTGGAAGTACTAAATTATTTGGCGATACAGCTTTACCAGGCACGCGTGCGCAGACGAACCTCTTCGACGATATCCATTCTTCCTACGACGATTCTTCCTCGCAATAACCATTCAGAAAGGCAGGCGTTCAATCTAACTAGCAATAAAACAGGCAATTGAGCAAGTAAGATAAATTCGACAAGACAAACTCAAATTCAAGCAGACAAAAACATACACATCAACTACAAATTTAACCAATATATTGCTTACAGAAAGACAAATTATAGAATTAACATGTCATATGTAATATTTAGCAATACAACAATATTATAAGTTACTCACAATAAATATGGGCACCACCACAAATCCTGTATTGAATTACTAGAGAACAATGCCATTTAAATTAATATTAGTTGAAAGTGAAAATCTGACTATTAACCCTTTAATGGCAGGATTTGTTAAGGACTGCCAAAACATTTGCTGATTGAGTGCCCATTTGCTTTTGTAAGAGGAATATTTTGTAAATTTAGCCCTGGCGTGGCTGGCTCGGATGTCGATGCAGTCATTCAACTGGTAAGATTTAAAAAATGGTCTTCTCTTGGCCTCCAAATTGAAATTAACATTCCTCAATACTACTGAAGAGACTGACTTTTGCTCTGTCTCGCCTTGGAAGGGTTTGAAAACGTCACCAAGGTGATTAAAAAGATGTGCTTAGTTTGCCGAATATAGAAGAAATGTAATGTTTTTAATCCCATCTCTCTCATTTTATGCAACCTTTGTAAGAATAGATTTTTAATGTATGTATTAACGCTTAAGCCTTTAATGACTAAATTTGTTCAAAAAATTAAAATATTTACGTATTGAATGTCAATTGCAGGCCAAGAGAAGACTATTTTTGCAAATTTATCACTGGAATGACTGGTTCGGTTATCGAGCAAGTGATTCCAGTGGTAAATTTGCAAAAATAGTCTTCTCTTGGCCAGCAAATGGGCATTACTGGAGATCACTATAGAGACTGGTCTTGACCAGCTTCGTCGTGAAAGGGTTAAATACGGGCACCTCTTGATTTGAGGCGGTTGTTGCCTTAATTAACTGATGCTTCCGGTCGTTTCTCTTTTTTAAATAGCCAGTATTATATTATGATCACTGTATTGTATGAATTGCAAACGATCCGGGGTAATATTGGAATCTGTTACTCAATATAAAAAGCTATCATTTTTTTAAATAGCTACTGTGTTTGTTATTGTTAACCCAGGCCGCAAGCGATCACGAACATTTTCGGAAACGTTCTCGCGAAGTAAAGCGAAAGATTAACTTGCAGCGGCCATATTTGCTCGTGTTCGTCACACCGCTAACACGACGCTGTTGTTTAAATACTCGCGCTTTGTCGGCTATAAAATCAATTACCCGGGCCTATTCAGAAACTGGTCATATTCATGTACCTATGGCGTTTATTGTATTACGGTAGTACGTCGAGTTGCTTAAATTCTTGAGTACCGAAATTCGTGAGTTTGTTTTTATCGCTCTCGTTCTATGATGTAACGTTGCGCGGAACACATCTGCGAAGTAGCCAGCTTTTGTTTGACATTTCTGAACCGTTTCACAAAGTTTTGACCAAAATGCGGTCAAAACAATTAACTATTCTTACAATTGCTGATGGTAGTGATGAAAATTGCCAGATTCCTAAATGCACTTTCTTAGCTTACTTACTTGCGGTTATTTAGCAACTTAAATGATAAATTTTCACAATCCAAAATTACCACCTGATTTGTTTACATTTCTCCGCCGCATCGGATTAGGCTTATTGTCCCGGAGGCCCTCTAAATTCTATTGGAGAGGCTCCAGAGAAAGGGGTGGGTACTTATTGATGATTTACCAAAATGTCAAAATTAACATAAAGCGCACACGTCTATATAGTTTATACATTCATATGTTGGACTAATTTATGGTTTAAAACGGGCAGAATTAACAGTTGAAACATACAACAAACCAATAGTGATATTTAAGGATTTACAAGGATGTACCAGGCAGCTGAAGATGCATGATCACCAATTCACGAAATTCGGTACCGCTTCTTCACACATAACTTGGCGAGGTGGGGTCAGTTCAAATGCTTAGGATTTGTTTAAAAATAAAATTTAGTTCTGAAATTTTTGTATTTATATGCTGAATTGTTATTTTACTTTGTATTAAATTCTTGCGGAAATTTGTTTAAGAGTTTTCCTTCACGAGTGCATTGTTTGCTTAGCTTCACGAACTTCGGTACTCATAGTATATATTTTATTATTGAGCATATATTTTGAATGATATTATTTGTGATGGAAAGACTGATGAATTGTTTTAAGTATTTTCTTTTGACGTTTGTGTTAATGTATTGTACAATTTTGTCAGTCTTTTATATATGTTTGGATATCGAAGGTTTTTCGCACGATCCATGGATCGTGTCATCAAAAGAAGTAGTAGCAGTAACAGTGGTAGCAGCAGCAGCAGCAGCAAGTAATGGTAGTAGCAGCAGCAGCAGCAGCAGCAGCACAAGCAGCAGCAGCAGCAGCAGCAGCAGCAGTAGTAGTAGTAGTAGTAGTAGTAGTAGTAGTGGTAGTTGTAGTAGTAGTAGTAGTAGTAGTAGTAGTAGTAGTAGTAGTAGTAGTAGTAGTAGTAGTAGTAGCAGCAGCAGCAGCACAAGCAGCAGCAGCAGCAGCAGCAGCAGCAGCAGCAGCAGCAGCAGCAGTAGTAGTAGTAGTAGTAGTAGTAGTAGCAGCTGTAGCAGTGGCAATAGAAGCAGCAGCAGTAGTAGTAGTAGTAGTAGTAGTAGTAGTAGTAGTAGTAGCAGTAGCAGTAGCAGTAGTAGTAGTAGTAGTAGTAGTAGTTATAGTAGTAGTAGTAGTAGTAGTAGTAGTAGTAGTAGTAGTAGTAGTAGTAGTAGTAGTAGTGGTGGTAGTATTGGTGGTGGTGGTGGTGGTGGCGGTAGCAGCAGCAGCAGCAGCAGCAGCAGCAGTAGTAGTAGCAGTAGTGGTAGTAGTAGTAGTAGTAGTAGTAGTAGTAGTAGTAGTAGTAGTAGTAGTAGTGGTAGTAGTCGTAGTAGTAGTAGTAGTAGTAGTAGTAGTAGTAGTAGTAGTAGTAGTAGTAGTAGTAGTAGTAGTAACAGTAGCGGCGGCGGCTGCCCCAGCCCAAGCCGCCGCCGCCGCAGCCGCAGCAGTTGGTTTTTGTTTATTATTGGCGAGTATTAGTTCTAGGAATCCTGTCATCGACGACGCGCTGGCACTAGGATATAGCTTATCATCTTGAATATAATGTAATTTCTACCGTTTTCAATTTTCAATCAGAGTGGGGTTCCATACCAGGCAATTCTGTGGCACCTTCCACCTATCGTTTGGGAGGAGAGTGCTCCACTACTACACCGCCATCAAGAGGGCATACATCATCTTTCACCGGACCAGCTTTCAAACACCCGTCTCATAATCAGACGAATTGGCCAGAACGGATGGTGTACATTCCAGATATTTTACTTTGCGTTTTAGTGTTGTTATTTATCACGTATCAAAGCTTATAATTCATTTCATGACATTAATTAACCCATTTTGCATCTCTGTTGCGTGATATAATCACGTTCTGGCAAAACCGCATTACCTAGTCCTAGCATCGACCTCGTACATAATGTGTTGCTGACACAGTGTGACAATGTTGTGAAATGTACTAGTACTCGTGAAATTTGATGAGAAATTACATTGATCCGCTCGGAAAATCAATCAATCAATAATCATTTACATCTGCACAATATTGAAGCGCTACAGTGATCACAAAGGTACTACTAAGGATATGACAGGAATGGAGGAATCCAGCTTTACCTATGCCCCGCCTATCTATAGCTAAGCTCCACCCACACTTCGCCGTGTTGGGGAGGCACGATCACTGCACTCTGACTATGAA